>CM068369.1:426453782-426842410 GCA_034769895.1 Magicicada septendecula | reverse complement strand
TGACATTGATGAACCCAATGGTAGTTCCCTTCTTCTGAATATAAAACTTATTATTAAACCTAAAGTAATTTTGCTTCAAACACTCGTGTATTACTTTTATTAAATTCTTGGATTTCGTTGTCCATGACGTGTCCGTTACTTAACTAAATATCACTATTGTAATAACGACTCGGAACACTAAGTTTTTTATAAGTAAAATCGTAAAGATTTACCTTACAGCCTAAACTGGCTTTCACCTTTAAAAGGCTTCTTCAGAGGCTGCCGTAGGTAGCGCTGTCCGTCTTGTTGTTGGCGACGGGATAGATTTTCGAAAGATCGATCTTGTGTGTGTGTGGTGAGATGTGTTCGAATAATGCGTGCGATTTGAATTGTGTCTGTTCGTTTAGGATGTCGTTTTTATTTGTTTTTGTGTGTTTGTATATTTCTAATTGTTCTAGAGTGTCTAGTTTTCGGCCTTTTGTGTGTGTACGTGTAGAATGTTCATGATATTGTCGATGTTTTTATATGTGTGGTTTGCTTCAATGAGGTGGTTTGCAAAGGTGGATTCTGTAGTGGTGTGGAGTGCCTTTGTGTGTTCAATGTATCTCTGTTTGAAGCTACGTCCTGTCTGGCCTATGTAGAATTTATTGCAATTTGAGCAATTTAGCTTGTATACACCGGGTAGATCGAATTTGTTTTGTGCTTTGTGCGTGCGTTTTGATAGTGTGTGTTCTTTTTTGTTAGTAGTTTTGTAAGCGATTCTGTATCCTGCTTTTTTGAATTTGTGGGCAATTTTTTCAGTTTGTTTGTTGATGTATGTTAGTGTTATGAATTTGTTGTTTTCTGTCTTTGTCTGTTGTTTGTTTTGTGTAGGAGTTTACTAACTATTGTTCTGTCATATCCGTTAGATTCTGCTAGATATTTTATCATGTTTAGTTTGTCTTTGTAGTCTTTTTCATCTAAGGGGATGTTGTTAAGTCTATGTATCATGGTTCTGAAGCCAGCTAGTTTGTGTTATATTGGGTGATTGGAGGTGTTGTGTATTAGTGTGTCAGTTGTGGTTGGTTTTCTGTATATACTGAATTTGTGCCTGTGTTCTAGTTTTGTGATGGAGAGGTCTAAGAAGTTTATGGTATTGTTGTGTTCGTATTCGTCAGTGAAGGTTATGTTTTTATGTATTTTGTTTATGTGGGTTAGTAACTGTTCACATTGTCTTTTGTTTCCCCTGTATAGTATTAGAATGTCATCAACGTATCTGTGCCAATATAGTATTTTATGTGAGTGTCTGTCATTGTTTGTGAGTATTTTTGTTTTTTCTAAGTGTTGGAGGAAGACTTCTGCTAGAATGCTGTATATGGGGGAGCCCATGGGTAAGCCATCGTTCTGTGTGTAGTATTTATTTTTATAAGTAAAGTAGTTTTGTTTTGTGATAATGTTCAGAGTTTCTGTTATTTCGTTGATAAGTTCGTCTGGTGTGTTGTTCTGTTTGAGTTTGTTTTGTAGGATGGTGATTGTTTCAGAGATGGGGATGTTTGTGTACAGGTTTTTAATGTCAAAGGAGGCTAATGTGGCATTATGGGGGATGTGTATGTCTTTTATTTTTGTTACTAGGTCAGTGTTGTTTTTTACTGCAATGTTGTTGTCTATTTGTGTGTGTTGTCTAATAATTTTGTCTAGATATTTTGCGAGTTTGTGTGCAGGGGCATTACGGTAGTTGATAATGGGGCGGATCGGAATGTCTTCTTTATGGATTTTGGGAAGCACTTGGAGGGTAGGTGCTGATGGTCGGATTTGTTTCATGTAGGGCTTTTGTTTATGTGTCATTATGTGTTTGGCTTTGTTGACTAGATGTTTTACTGAGTTTTGGTATCTGTCAGTGGGGTCGTGTTTTAGTTCTGTGATGTTGTTCTGTTACATGAAGTTTTGTACTTTTTTGTGTAGGTTGTCTGTGGGGATGATTACAGTCGTGTTGCCTTTGTCTGCTTTTACAAATGTGATGTTGTGTTTGTGTGCCTTTTCCCTCAGTTTGATAGCTGTGTGTATTTCTGAGTTGTGGTTGTTGTTGTCTGGTGTCTTATGTACTCCTATCATGTTGTTTATATTATGTCTTAGTGTGTCTTGATGTTCTGGTGCTGTGTTTTGTATATTTGTTTCTCCAATTACCCAATACAACACAAACTAGCTGCTTTTAGAACCATGATATATACACAACAACATCCCCTTAGATGAAAAAGACTACAAAGACGAACTAAACAGATAAAATATCTAGCAGAATCTAACGGATATGACAGAACAATAGTCAGTAAACTCCTACACAAAACAAACAACAGACAAAGACAGAAAACAACAAATTCATAACACTAACATACATCAACAAACAAACTGAAAAAATTGCCCACAAATTCAAAAAAGCAGGATACAGAATCGCTTACAAAACTACTAACAAAAAAGAACACACACTATCAAAACACACGCACAAAGCACAAAACAAATTCGATCTACCCGGTGTATACAAGCTAAATTGCTCAAATTGCAATAAATTCTACATAGGCCAGACAGGACGTAGCTTCAAACAGAGATACACTGAACACACAAAGGCACTCCACACCACTACAGAATCCACCTTTGCAAACCACCTCATTGAAGCAAACCACACATATAAAAACATCGACAATAACATGAACATTCTACACGTACACACAAAAGGCTGAAAACTAGACACTCTAGAACAATTAGAAATATACAAACGCACAAAAGCAAATAAAAACGACATCCTAAACGAACAGACACAATTCAAATCGCACGCATTATTCGAACACATCTCACCACACACACACACACACACACAGCATCAATTTTTCGAAAATCTATCCCGTCGCCAACAACAAGACGGACAGCGCTACCTACGGCAGCCTCTGAAGAAGCTTTTTAAAGGTGAAAGCCGGTTTAGGCTGTAAGGTAAATCTTTACGATTTTACTTATAAAAAACTTAGTGTTCCTAGTCGTTATTAGAATAGTGATATTTAGTTAAGTAACGGATACGTCATGGACAACGAAATCCAAGAATTTAACTCAGCAAGACGAGCCACAGTCCAAGCGTACTAATTCACAACTTTGAAGGTTAGAAAGACTGTAGCTCACATAACATTCAACAAAACATGCATAAACAAATCATTAACACCTAAATATGCCCAAATCAAAATTAAACACAACAACCAGGCCGCCCGAATTACACAAAACATCGCACAAAGGACATACATAAAAGAATCCATTAAACAACTATATAAGAAAAAAGACGCCCTCAACCGCAAAGCACTAACACTACACCTACAAATCGCCAACACATACGGACACAGTTACATGACTGAACTAATACATCACACAAATGAATGGACAAAAAACAAATACATAACATACAGGCAAAACACGACAGAAAAATAAAAAACCTGACACCAATCAACACAGATATAATTCCCTCGCACAAATTCTACCCACGTACAGTAAACCTCACGAACGTCACACTCACAAAAAACGAATAGACACTCCTTGATAAAGGCCTAAAACATAACATACATTACAAACATAACAACCAAACACTAACAAAGCTCATAATTGACACAGAAACAAATATACAAAACACAGCACCAGAACATCAAGACACACTAAGACATAATATAAACAACATAATAGGAGTACATAAGACACCAGACAACAACAACCACAACTCAGAAATACACACAGCCATCAAACTGAGGGAAAAGGCACACAAACACAACATCACATTTGTAAAAGCAGACAAAGGCAACACGACTGTAATCATCCCCACAGACAACCTACACAAAAAAGTACAAAACTTCATGGAACAGAACAACATCACAGAACTAAAACACGACCCCACCGACAGATACCAAAATTCAGTAAAACATCTAGTCAACAAAGCCAAACACATAATGACACATAAACAAAAGCCCTACATGAAACAAATCCGACCATCAGCACCTACCCTCCAAGCGCTTCCCAAAATCCATAAAGAAGACATTCCGATCCGCCCCATTATCAACTACCGTAATGCCCCTGCACACAAACTCGCAAAATATCTAGACAAAATTATTAGACAACACACACAAATAGACAACAACATTGCAGTAAAAAACAACACTGACCTAGTAACAAAAATAAAAGACATACACATCCCCCATAATGCCACATTAGCCTCCTTTGACATTAAAAACCTGTACACAAACATCCCCATCTCTGAAACAATCACCATCCTACAAAACAAACTCAAACAGAACAACACACCAGACGAACTTATCAACGAAATAACAGAAACTCTGAACATTATCAGAAAACAAAACTACTTTACTTATAACAATAAATACTACACACAGAACAATGGCTTACCCATGGGCTCCCCCATATCCAGCATTCTAGCAGAAGTCTTCCTCCAACACTTAGAAAAAACAAAAATACTCACAAACAATGACAGACACTCACATAAAATACTGTATTGGCACAGATACGTTGATGACATTCTAATACTATACAGGGGAAACAAAAGACAATGTGAATAGTTACTAACGCACATAAACAAAATACATAAAAACATAACCTTCACTGCCGAATATGAACACAACAATACCATAAACTTCTTAGACCTCTCCATCACAAAACTAGAACACAGGCACAAATTCAGTATATACAGAAAACCAACCACAACTGACACACTAATACACAACACCTCCAATCACCCAGTACAACACAAACTAGCTGCTTTTAGAACCATGATACATAGACTTAACAACATCCCCTTCATAGGCGTGTGCAGGACTTCAGTAGTGGTGGTGCCAAAAATGGCTTGGGGGAAGATTTTTGAAAATTTATTGCTTAAAAACGTATTTTAATGCTATCTGGAGGCCATAAAAAACATTTTGAAAAGCGAGGTTTTCTGAGGGCCTTCAAATAAATTTTTACTTTTTTAAGGTACTCAACTCTTTGCACTTACCGGACCGATCAAAAGTTGACAACACACACATGTTTAAAAAAGTAGCTTTAGAAATATCAATTTAGACGAATTTTGTCTTTTAATGAATGATCCAGTTAGCCTATCTGGTTAATTTGTATAACAAAACGGAAACAACTTTGATTTTTAGAATATTTATTTATATCCAATGTACAATATTAGTAAAAAAAAACACAGAATTGAAAGTTGATTAATTTGTACTGTAGACAAATAAAGCTGCAACAGGTTCAAGTTTAGTATTTAATAGTTAGTAGTGTCCAGAACAAAATACAAAAGTAAGGAAATATTTTACATTACATTACAGGGTCATCCGACGGTCGAATGCAACACTGTTTTTGAAGTTGTCAATTACATCACATGTTCTTGCGTTAGCAGCCAGTTCTTGTTCCACAAACGGAATCATCAAGTTTTTCAAACGATCTTGACACATCGTAGATCTGAGCTTGGATTTTATGATACTCAGCTTTGAGAAGGTTCTTTCACTTGTACAGCTAGTTACAGGCATCGTGGAAAATTTATTAATAACAACACTAAAGTTTTCAAAGGTTGAACTTCACTGGAACTTCGATAACCAGTTAATCCAGTCCGGAACACTTTTAGGCAGAAAGTTTGAATCAGTTTCTCCACGCTTCTTTGATTTCAACAGCTTAAATTGTGCCTCTAGTTCTGCAGCATTGACATTGAATTGTTTTGCGAGAATTTCGAAGTCCTTATTTTCACACTTGTAACAATCATTAAGATTCAATCCCATCAGTTTCCCTGTGGCAGAGATAACGTTTTTTGTTTCTTGAGCAAATCGAGAAATTAGATTTTCCACAAGGCGGTCCAAAACAGGATTGTAAGTGAATAGTTTCAATTCCTCTTTTTTTGTGTCTGCGTAGAAAGCAGAAGAAGGGCAACTAGTGTCTTTTAAGAGGACTGATACTTTCCTTTTCCCAACATTAGGGATTTGAACACACATTTCCTTTGTTTTGATAAAAATATCCTCAAACTCTTCTTCACTATTTCTCATTTCTACCAAAGCAAGAGCTAGGCTTTCAACATCTTCAACTGCTTGGCAAAGGTCTATTTTAGGACTTTGCAGAGCTTTGCTCACTTTCACCACAAGCTGAAGTACGGGATGCATAATTTGCAAAGACGCAATAAAATTAAAAGATTTTACTTGTAGCAAAATACCTTTACCTTGGGCCCGAACTTTTGAATAGGAAGTAGATTCCGTACACTCTTCAATGGCTTTTACAATTTCATTTAATTGAACATAAATAACAGACACCGCTTCTGAATGGCAGGACCATCTAGTGTCTGAAAGGGATTTTAGAGTATTTAGTTTCATTGTAGTTTGTTTGACAATATCCTCAAAGACTACGTGCCTCTTTGGACTACCTTCAATTAAGTTAAAAACTAGCTGGACTATTCCAAAAAAGTAGAAAATAATTGGATTTTCCTTGTGACTTGTGCAGGCACTTACCAAGGCAAGGTTCAAACAATGTGCATAATAGTGCACGTACATTATGGATGGATTGACATCTTTACATCTGGCCGGTACTCCGGTAAATTCACCGGCCATTGCCGAAGCCCCGTCAAAACACACACAAACTACATCTCTCCACAGCACACCTACTTCAGACAGCACACAGTTTATTGCCTTAAATATGCTTTCCGCATCAGTAGACTTCAATCGCTGTAAGGACACCAATCTCTCAACAGGATATTCATTTCCTTTCGGTATGTAGCGAAACACGACTGCTAATTTCTCGTGATGGCTCATGTCATGTTTCATCGCCAATAACTGCAAAGGGCTGTCCCTTGATTTCATCACTTATAGTTTTCAGTATCACTGCTCTAAGTGACGATAAGATGTCATTTTGAATGAGGTTGCTAAGATAAGTACAGTTCTTAGGAGCATTTTTTAAGTAGTTTTGAAAAAAAGGGTCATATTTTTGCAATATAGCAACAATTTGCAGGAAAAGACCTTTCTCTGTACTATCCTTCCTCTCGTCATGTCCCCTAAGAGGTTTTCCACCTTTAGCCAACAAACGGACAATATCAAAAAGCCGCGACATGTACTCACGGTTTTCTAGGCATTTTTTCTCCTTCCCTTTTAGTTCAGCTTCCTTAGCATCATCCAACATTACATCAACTGGTTCGCTAGTAACATAATTTTCCCAGCCAACCATACTCGATACATGGCATCTACGTTTTTCATTGGGCTCTGAACATTTCATTAGCTTTATGCCAAAAACTAAACCCTGTTGTAAACGCATTTTCAACTAACCCAGGAAGTGAACTGTCATTTAAAGCAAAACAACGACAGGCAAAACAATAAGCAGCATCTTTTGCCACGCTGTACTCCAGCCATTTGTAATTTTCGAACCATTTGGGTTTAAACGATCTTTTCCTAGAATTTTTCCCCATTACCAACTTCTTTTGTAGGGTAGTTTGAAATTCGTGGTTGGTATGGTCCACGAGAAATCCTAGCTGACTTTTCTTGCCTGTTCTTTGGCAAGTCTTGACAAGGATCATCGAGCTCAGCTGCTCTCTTCACTGGCTCACCGACATAATCCTTTTTTCCATCATCGTCATTATAAATAATTTCCGAACTGGGACCAGCAACAGCATCTAAAAAGGGAACATACACTTAGGCTTAGGCCTATTTTTATCGCTTTAAATTATACTATGCTGTACAATTTACTATAGCCTACAAATCTTTTTCCCTCTTGACGCTTCGTAATATGTGGATGGCCATTTATTGTAAATATAAACAAAATTGTATGTTAGGGGCACGTGAGTAATAGTGTACAATATATTGTACACAATTATTCACTCACATACAAAAAAGTTAGTAAATTTAATTTTAATTTTGGATTAATTTAGCAAAAACAAAATTAATAATCTAAATATTTAAGCAAGAAGAAAGTAACACATTACAAGACAGACATGGCTGTAAGAAGTATATTACAAAATATAGTGAAAATAACTTACCGGTTTGTGGTTGAGTGTCCAAATACTTGGTGGGCTCGGGTTTTTTAATCAGCCATTTATACATCATACAATAAGCTTATTCAACAATTAAATAACATAATGAACAGTACTGTCTTGTTGTGTCCAAACTGAACGCCACTGGCCGACTGAGTCTCTCGTCTTAGTCTGACTGGCACCAGCACCGCGATAGCTGGCGCTGCCACCCTGGCGCTGAGTAAGGCCTAAAAACGCGGCAACGACGGCAACTACACTATTCATGCAGCCGCTTTAATTGAAATTAAAAAAGTTGATTAGATTCATATATTTATCGGTTTAATAGGAGTGCTGTCATGGAAATTATGCAGTTTCTACGTAAAAACATATTCTGCACGTAAAAAAAAAAAAAAAAAAAAAAAAAAAAAAAAATTCTCAATCTAGTGGTGGTGCCACGGCACTGGTGGCACCTTCGTTGGACACGCCTATGATCCCCTTAGATGAAAAAGACTACAAAGATGAACTAAACACGATAAAATATCTAGCAGAATCTAACGGATATGACAAAACAATAGTCAGTAAACTCCTACACAAAACAAACAACAGACAAAGACAGAAAACAACAAATTCATAAGACTAACATACATCAACAAACAAGCTGAAAAAATTGCCCACAAATTCAAAAAAGCAGGATACAGAATTGCTTACAAAACTACTAACAAAAAAGAACACACACTATCAAAGCGCACGCACAAAGCACAAAACAAATTCGATCTACCCGGTGTATACAAGCTAAATTGCTCAAATTGCAATAAATTCTACATAGGCCAGACAGGACGTAGCTTCAAACAGAGATACATTGAACACACAAAGGCACTCCACACCACTACAGAATCCACCTTTGCAAACCACCTCATTGAAGCAAAACACACATATAAAAACATCGACAATAACATGAACATTCTACACGTACACACAAAAGGCCGAAAACTAGACACTCTAGAACAATTAGAAATATACAAACGCACAAAAGCAAATAAAAACGACATCCTAAACGAACAGACACAATTCAAATCGCACGCATTATTCGAACACATCTCACCACACACACACAGCATCGATCTTTCGAAAATCTATCCCGTCGCCAACAACAAGACGGACAGCGCTACCTATGGCAGCCTCTGAAGAAGCCTTTTAAAGGTGAAAGCCAGTTTAGGCTGTAAGGTAAATCTTTACGATTTTACTTATAAAAAACTTAGTGTTCCGAGTCGTTATTACAATAGTGATATTTAGTTAAGTAACGGACACGTCATGGACAACGAAATCCAAGAATTTAATAAAAGTAATACACGAGTGTTTGAAGCAAAATTACTTTAGGTTTAATAATAAGTTTTATATTCAGAAGGGAACTACCATTGGGTTCATCAATGTCACCGACAATGGCAGAAATTTACATGAATTACTTTGAAAATAAAATAATGTCAACAGTGAAAAATAAAGACAAAATTAAGAAATGGATGAGGTATGTAGACGATATCTTGTTAATATGGGAGGGCGATGATGAAGAATTAAAGGTATTTTTTGAAGAGGTTAACAAATTAGAAGAGAGTATAAAATTTTAAATGGAAGTAGGAAACAAGGAAATAAATTTCCTAGATTTAGACATAAGAATAACAAAAGAAAAGAAAATAAAATTTGACATTTATAGGAAAAGCACATATACGGATGTTATAATACCAAATGATTCATACCATCCAATACAGTATAAATTGGCAGCGTTAAATAATTTCTGTCATAGAATAAACAGTTGTATAGAAGATGAAGAAAACAGAAAGAAAGAAATAGAAAGAATAAAAATAATTGTAAAAAACAAGTACAGTATACTACGAATGTAATAGATAAAATATTTAATAATATAAAACGAAGAGAAGAAACAAGAAATGAGAATAGTAAAGAAAAGAAGGAGTATAAGGGATCCATATCTTATATAGGTTATAACACAAGAAAGATACAAAAATGTTTTAGAAAATATAATATAGAGGTAGCAGTTAAAAAATCGAAAACCATGTTTGATATAATAAAAACTACGAATTTTGAAGAAGAAGACATATTGAAGAAAAGTGGAGTATATATGCTCAGCTGTGGGGAATGTGAAAAAGTGTATCTGGGCGAAACGGGTCGTCAATTTTGCCAGAGATTTAAAGAACATAGGAGGGGTGAAGGAGAGTTAACGGCGAATTCATTATACACTAGGCATTTTATAGAAGAAGGACATAAATTCATAGACCCAGTCGTAAATTATAAGATAATAAAAGTGATGAGTAAAGAAAGAGAAAGGAAATTAAAGAAGAAGTGGAAATATTAAAAATAAGAAATAAAGATGAAAAACGACTTATGAATATAAAAACCACATTTGAAAATGAAGAAATATTTACTACAGTATTTTAGTATTTTACTACATTCTTTTGATAACTTATAATAAATAATAATATTTTAACTAAATATCACTATTGTTTGACAACTCGGAACACAAAGTTTTTTATAAGTAAAACTGTAAAGATTTACCTTACAGCCTAAACTGGCTTTCACCTTTAGAAGGCTTCATCAGAGGCTGCCGCTGGTAGCGCTGTCCGTCTTGTTGTTGGCGACGGGATAGTTTTTCGAAAGATCGATGCTGTGTGTGTGTGGTGAGATATGTTCGAATAATGCGTGCGATTTGAATTGTGTCTGTTTGTTTAGGATGTCGTTTTTATTTGTTTTTGTGTGACACTCTAGAACAATTAGAAATATACAAACACACAAGAACAAATAAAAACGACATCCTAAATGAACAGACATAATTCAAATCGCACGCATTATTCGAACACATCTCACCACACACACACAACATCGATCTTTCGAAAAACTATCCCGTCGCCAACAACAAGACGGACAGCGCTACCAACGGCAGCCTCTGATGAAGCCTTCTAAAGGTGAAAGCCGGTTTAGGCTGTAAGGTAAATCTTTATGATTTTACTTATAAAAAACTTAGTGTTCCGAGTCGTCAAACAATAGTGATATTTAGTTAAGTAACGGACACGTCATGGACAACGAAATCCAAGAATAATATTTTTTTTGTTAAGTAACAGACACGTCATGGAAAATGAAATCCAAGAATTTCTATTCAATTAACAGAAATGTTAATAATGTAGGCAGTTATATGTGAACTTGCGTCATTCATACCCAGTTGATGCGAATATTGAATACTCTGTATCATATTGGATACTAGTTTTTTGAAAACCGAAAAAAAGACATTTTATAGGAAATTTAGTGCTCTTTTGATTGGTTACTTTCACTTCGCACTATCTACTAACGAAACAACGCAAATGGTTTTTCCAAATTAAAAAATTTTGATTTTTGCTTAAGTTATAGAACATAGGATTTTGTTCATAGATATCTCAGAACTATGCATCATATCGAAACTTTCATTTTTGTGATTTGCAGTGTTATCCGATATCTATGAGTGTAAAAAAAAATAATTGTAACAGAACTTTTCATTAAAAAGTTATTAGCATTTAAAAGGCGCATGTACACATACACACACAACGTACATACCACAGACATTTCTATGATTTGTACAGATATTAAGCCCGTTTCGCCCTAAGACACTTCCTTCCATGTTTTCTAGAACACCTGGCTTTGAACCCATCATCATACTTCCATTTACATGGAAGTAAAAATAAGAAAGATATTATGTTAAATGTATGAGAAAAAAATAATGAATAACTTACCTTAGATCTTAGTTCAAATTGAAATTTACTTTTATTGTTCCTGTTATTATTTTATTCACTGCATTTTACTGTCCTATGTCTAATTACAAAAACATACAACTGATACCTTTTTGATTAGTGATACAATACAGCACATACACTTAAACAGCAGAATGTAGAATAAAGTTACAAACTCTGTCGATTTTCTAATATATGTTTAGAGAAAATGCGAGTTTGAACAAGATTGCCTTGATCAACGACATAAAAGTTGCTAAATACCAAATCAAACAATTAATTAAAACAAAAGTTTTATTTTTTAAATCGAATATACATCATGCAAGAAACAATAGTTATTCTGTTTGCATTATAAAATTTTAGTTGTTGCTACAGATATAAGGAAGGGTTAGTATTCAAGAGGTTACAACAGCATGAATTAAGGATGGGTAGGGGCATAAAGGATTCTTGCGGAGGGGTCCAAGAAAAAGAGTTATCCCACTGTACTGTATGTGTGACTCCAGATATCATTTTTAAAAATCCTACACAGTGTTGGAAGACCAGGGATCTGGAATGGATGGCATTGCTGAGATCATAGGGATCTGACATGAGCATGTTTATCACATGTCAACTCAGGAAATTGGTATGAAAAAACTTTGGCCAAAGTAGGTGACTCATTTGTTGTTGCATTTTCTGGGTGTCCACTGTGGGGATCATCTTCACTGTTCATATGACCATGTTTAAACTCAAGTGCCTATTACAAACCATTGTTTTTGAAGATGTGCAGCATCTCCCAACACATTTACCATTTGATGTGAATTTCCATTGGCACTACACTTTTTAAATAAAGAATTCAATCACAACACAGTGATTGATTTTATCCATTTTGTCTATTTTTCAAAACAGGTGTACATGTAAATTCTAAACAGCTAGTAAACAATGAATAAATTGACAAATGGATTTGTTAATAAACATCTTACATCTTACAACACAGCAATGGCATAGCATGGGTAATTAACAGCTATTGCCGGTTGCTGTTAGGCATAAAACTTACCCTAAAAGTTAATTATTTGTAATTTATCTTAGGTTGACCTTGTAGTCGACTTGTACTGCACTTTTATTTGGTGATCCTTCTCTAAAAAGAGATACATATTGGAGTCATAAAATATAGGCATTTTCTTCAGGTCTTGTAGAACAGATTTTTGAATCGACATAGTCAGACAGTCTGTTCTGACCCTGAGTATTTCACTGGAAAGTATATATGCACCATAGGGTTGAAAAATGACCGTTCTGCAGACGCACTTGTAATAAGAATTGTAAGTATCAAGGCGCACAGTTTTGTAATTTCCTGTAATTCTTGAGTGAGTCCACTGGCATGTAATTATAGATTGATTTTTTAAGTCGGCGTAGTTTTTGCAATGTAGTAAAGCAAGAAGTGCTAGTTTATCAACATATGAAAATTTAGCAGTAATTTTGCCTTCCGGAGTGTTAATTATTTCAAATAAATGCATCTGTAGGAAACGTTTCATCAGCATAATAATCATTTTATTTACTGGAAGTTTTTTTTGAACGTGATACTTCTTCTGGGATATTTAAGTTTTTTCTTTTGCCAGACTTCATCAAAACTATCACGCATTCTGAAATAACCAGCTGCATGTGTTTGTGCTTCGGCATCCCACTCTTCACACTGTCTTCCCCCATTGACTTGTAAAGTCTGGACAGTTCCAGTTTACAATTAAAAATCACATCAATCGTTCTGCTTTTGTAGTTCCAATTGTATTACACACTATAGAATGACGTTTTTTACTTTGCAGTCAAGAGCATTAGTTCTATTGGAAAATTTTGTAAAAAACGAAGAGAACCCTAACACAATGTGAAAAAATATTTTACATACTATTATAGATTCAACAAATTTTCTTAAAACTAAATTAAGTTTGTGAGCAAAGCAATGGACAAACAATATTTGGAATCCGATTTATTTCTCTTTTACAAGAGTTTGTAAATCAATAATTGAACCAGACATCACTAGTACACCATCATATGTCTGTGCAACTAGTTTTTCACTGCACTGGAACTGGTCTACGTATTCACATAACAAGAGAACTGAGCAGAAGTGCATTGGCTACTGATATCCAAAAATCTTATTGAATATCTCTTCAACTTTTCATTTCAAACTTACATAATGCAAAAATGTTGAAAGTTGGAATTTATTCAAAACATTAGTTGTTTCTTCCATAACTACAGCAACAAAATTAGAACAGTTCACTTCTTTAATTTTGTTCACAAGAAAACATGATATGCACTCAATGATGTCATTGTGAATTACACTATACGTACCAGAAAACACTGTTGTAGTTTGTAAGTGATGATACGATGATATAGTTTATCACTAGTTTCAGCTAGTAAATTTAACATGTCTACATAATTTCATTGGAGAACATTAAAGGATTTTATTAAGTACTTTAGAGGATTCCTCATTACTTCTAAACTCCAATTCTTGTTGAGCTAAAAAAAAAACATGTACCATTTATAAAGCATTCCAAAATGCATCTGTTACGTTTCACATTTTTATTAAATTTATCTGTAACTAGCTTAAAAGCTTTACTTAATTAAAAAGTCAACTCTTGAATGACCAAACTTGGATAAAGCACACATTGAAAGATATAATTTCTACGGACTGTTCTAAAATTATCCATGTTACCGACACCATCACTATTCAACACACATTTTTCTCTTGAAAAGAAACGACATGGCCAGCAGAAAAGTTTTATCAACATAGGACATCCATATACCTAAGAATCTTACATATTACTTGCAGCATTAAAATACCGATCATTACCGCCAGATGATTTTGATTTTAAATTCTTTAGATTAGGATTAAGTCTCCCGTTATTAACACTGCCATTCTTGTCCTTAAAATATGCAAAAGTTTTTAGTATGTTTTCTATCACAAAATTACATTTGGTGGCGGAAGACAAGGGTCTTATTCAAGGGTATCTGAAGCCATTGTACTTATGCAAAATAAATCAGAACACAAATAATCGAATTAATAATAATAAATTAACACAGACAAATACATAACTAAGCGAACAAAACAGAAATAAGTGCAAGTAGGAACCGTTATGTATCAGTTCTGAAAACCAAGACAGCTGCTAACTGAGGGTTTTTGCCAGTTTATACAGCAGCAACACATTGGACTAACGAACATGTCCCCTCCACTAGTTTCACAGTGACAACTACTATGAGGTCAATGACCATAGGCTGCTGCACATTCTACTAATGTTGTTGATGTCTGAGATGGCAACACACAGTAAAATGACAGTTCACGGGCTCGTCAGTTCGAAAGGAATATTACACTTTTCTTCAACTTTCCCTACTAATGTTGTTCACACTTCAAAATAATCAGTAACTAGAGTATTTACTCTCTGATATAATTAATTTCATTTTCTTTCAGTTCCTATACTGCTGCCACCGGCAACAGCGGTTATATGGACACCACGCTACTGCAACACAGTAAAAGTTTCAGTTTATTGTTGATAGATATCAACTAACCTTCATATATACTAGAATCTTCAAAAAAAACTTTCTGTTTGACATCCATTAGACATAAATTGAAAAGAATATACAAGAAACTGCAACAGACTGACTAAATCTTATAATTGCTATTAGCCTAATTTGTTTAGACTTTGTTTTACACTTTCAACTGAATAGGGTGATATCAGTCCAGGATGACCTGAACTTACTTTATACCAACTTATGATGAATAAAGGAAGTAGATCTGAAAGAAGTACTAAGTTTGATTTAGGTCTACTTTGTTCAATGTGTTTATAGTATGTTACGATGTTACTACCACACTAATACAAATGAAAATATAAAACCACTATATTACCACATGTAACAACAAATGTAAAACAAAAAGTCAATAGGTCTACTTCTATCCTATAGCAATATATTATGTGTCTAAGATCTGTAGTGTCTATCATCATATCAGAAGTCCCAGTTGCTCCTATACTATAAAATGTAACTATTAAATTATCAGTAACTATCATATTATTATTAATTATTTAATATGCGATTTACATACAATTTACGAAAAACAATAGAAATATTTATTCTCTATTCTGTTAAATCATTTAACTTTTTTAAAATAGTAAAATCTAATTAAGATTGAACTGAATAGTTCAATTTAACTTTTGTTAGAAAGAGTCTATCAAGACAGTTCTAGTTGATTTCTTATTTAGTTTTCGATTTATTGTCACTGCTAACAATATTCTTTCAGTTATTGCTCATTATGAGAGAAACATCAGACTTTTCAATAACAGCTTGCTATAATGTTGTTAAATTGGGAAACTTCTTTAGTGCATTTTCCGTTCTTTATTCCAAACACCATGAATTGTTGAGATTTTCTCAATGATTCTACAGGCTTCAACAATTGCCATTCTCTGTCAATCTATTTATATGTTTCCTTCAATAGGATTCTAGAAAATTTAAAGGAAGTTTTGCAACATTGTAGGACAACATATTTTTGTATAAAGAACTTTTCTTACAAACTTGAAAATGAGTATCCTGATTGATTAGTAAAGATGTATATTAAAATCAATGAACCATGTTGATAAAATAACAATAGTATCTATAATAAGCCTAACTGAAAACATTTTATACTATGTGGTTTTAAAGAGTAGCTTGAAAACAAACTTAGGTCACCTATTGCGAGATTTGTAGATTATTCAGAATATTAAATCAGGCGATTAAGTTTAGGTTATTATTCATTTTGTTTTAATTGTCTCCAAGTCACGTTACTAAATATTTAGAATTAATATTAGGCAATTACCTGTATTAACGTCCGTCTTGTGACTTATTTGGTTTTTCCCCTAAAACGACGCGTTTCGAGAATAAATTCTCATCATCAGGTTCAAATTCTATAAAAACATCAACAGAACAGTTGGTCGTCGGCAACGAGACGATGCGCATCGGACTGTGCCGTGACTGTGTCAGTGTTGAATTATGTGTGGTGTTTTTTGTGTTTGTGTATTTTAACTAGTTGACGACCCCTTTTGGGTGAATTTGATGTTTTTATAGAATTTGAACCTGATGATGAGAATTTATTCTCGAAACGCGTCGTTTTAGGGGAAAAACCAAATAAGTCACAAGACGGACGTTAATACAGGTAATTGCCTAATATTAATTCTAAATATTTAGGTTATTACTTTTAGTTATTAAGGAGTAGACAAAATGGTTAAATTATGTATCAGAATTCAATATGATATTATATTACCATGAGATAAATTTCTGCTAATTGGCCCCAATTAAAAAAAAGGTGTCTATATAAAATAAAACTTTCACAATTGATAAGGTAACCAATTATTTTTATGAAGCAATTAATAAAATTGTTGGAAGTGAATGGAAAAATGTGTGTTACTTTACAAAAGTATAACTGAAATGTAGAAACAATTCTGGGACATTGATAATACTATAGAAAATGAATGGAAAATTTGATAATAAATCTTAACAATGACAGAAGTGATTCTTATCTCTGTATGACTGACCCATGAGTGTTCCTGTTATTAATGACAATTAATGTAAAATGTAGAAAACAATATCGGTCAATTCATATGAATTTGTTTGTTTACAACACATCTGACATTGTCTTACCAAACTTTAAGACGACATCATTAGAAATAAAAATAACATTTATACATTTGTATTACTTAATCCTTGTGGCTCCATGCACAGTATAGGGCTTTCATGAGTCTTTATTCTTCATGTCAACTTCCATTTCTGCTCATGTTTTCTTAATTTCTTCTACTGTACTTAACGCTTCTCCAGGTTTTCTTTTTCCAGTTTTCTTTTTTTCCAGGTCTTCCTTTAATTTTTTCTGTTGTATTACACTCAAGTGTTTATTTGATTATATGCACCCTCCTTAATGCATGGCCATATGGGCTTAGGCCAGAGGCGTAGCTGGGGGGGGGGGGCAAGGGGGCAGCCGCCCCGGTCGGCATAGCCAGGAGGGCGGTAAAGTGAGCATAGACTTGAAAAAAATGTTTTCAGTTTATAACACTACAAACAACTTGTTTCTTTGATAGGACTATTCCTTTAATAAAAGAAGCATAACCAGCCATCTTGTCTGGTTTATGCTTGGCCAAGCCAGATATCTCAGTCCTTCCTAGATATAATGGTGAATAGAGGAACATGTCAGTTGCAGAACAAAAACAGCCATTTTCCTGGAGATGCAGCTGGGCGATCCTTAAACAAGTATTGGTTTTATGAAACCTTGCAAAATGGTGAAAAGGTAAATCGGACTTGGATGTGTTTTTCGCCAACTAAAAAATCTCTCTTTTGCTTTTGTTGCACTTTATTTCCACAAACAAACTATCAAAGAAGCAATTTCAACATTGACAATGGGTTTTCATTGTGGCGAAAGTCAATCTCCCGTATTCAGGATGATGAAAATAGCCCTGCTCATCGCTCTGCGTTTTTGGAATGGAAGGAACTGGAACGTTCTTTACACTTATTGATCATCTACTTCAGGAACAAATGAGTAAAGTAGCTAAGACATGGAAATAAATCCTTGAACAGGTCATTGTGATAGTACAAATTCTTGCACAATAAAATCTGGCACTGAGAGGACATCGAGAATCAATTACTAAAGATCCAAATCCTGGAAACTTTCTGCCTTTCTTAAAATACTTGGCTACATTTGACCTCGTTATGAGATATCATTTGGATTCAGTCTCTCATAAATCTGGGTGTATATCATATCTTTTGCCAGCTATTCAAAATCAAATAGTAAACCTGTTAGGAGAAAGAGCATGCAAATATATTATTACTGGATGTAAGAAGATGAAGTACTTTAGTATTATATTTAACACAACACCAGATGCTGCATATGTAGAACAAATGTCTCAGATTATAAGATTTGTTAAATTTAAACACAATTCTGTTGATATGAAAGAAGCCTTCATAGATTTTCATCCTTTAGAAGTCAAAACAGTGGAGGGGATCACACAAGCTATTACAAGTAAACTTGAGAGAGATGGATTAAATCTTAGCGATAGCAGAGGTCAGTCGTATGAACAATCAAGCAACAATGGCTGGTATTCATTTAGGAGTTCAGAAGAGAATACTGTATTAGATTTGAATCCACTAGCTGTGTTTGTTCCCTGTGACAACCATTCACTTAACTTGGTTGGAGTTCATGCAGCTCATGTAAATATTCAGGCAGTGACATTTTTTGGTACAGTAGAACGTCTATTCACCTTCTTTTCCTGTTCCACTCATGGATGGAGTTTTCATAAAAACTTCGTAAATATTACTCTAAAGGGACATGTGATACCAGGTGGAATTCAAAAGCAGATGCAATATCCACTCACCTGGATGAAGTGATCTGAGAAACTGAGGGATACACCAACTGGAACAATTGATATAACGGAAGATGTAGCATTAATAATGAATGCGATAGAAAAATTTAATTTTGTGACCTTGCTCTTTTTCTGAACAGATATTCTTTCTTATATGGACAAAATCCAGAAAATCTTGCACACCAAAGGAATAAGCTTTATTCAAGCATTGACACTTCTGGAGAAATTAAAAGTTTGGAGGAATGAGCTGTGTGACAATGTCATTACTAAAGCAGACCAGGTAAGTAGTGAATGGGGTGTCAGTATCACTAAAAGGATGAGAAGGAAACACACGATGCCAAGGGAGTATGCACATGATTCTGCATTAACTGTGTGTTAAGAAATGCGACATTTTCCGATAGAAATTTTGGACAAACTGTTAGTTAAAATTTCAAGCCGTTTCTCTAACATAAAAGAGTTAGAAAAACGCTTTGGGTTCCTCTGTAAGTTTGATATGTACATAAATGATGGGGATATAAATTTTAAGGAACAGCTTTCCCAAATCAATATTAAGTGCACAGTGCTTGCAAAACTGTATCCACATGACCTAAACAGTGAAGAATAGTCCAGTGACTTAAAATACGTCATACTTTTAGTAAAAAGGGACAAAGTTAATGGAGAACAATTGGACTTTACACCTCAGGGACTGCTATAATACATTTCTTTAATGGTATTACAAGCCTACAAAACACTTTAAAAATTTTTCTTACTTCACCAGTGTCTGTGTCTTCCTGTGAAAGATCGTTTAGTAAACTTAAATGGTACCTACGATCAACAATATCTCAAGACAGGGTATCAAATCTAGCGATACTTTTAACTGAAAACGACATTGCTTCATCTTTAGATTACAGTGATTTAATAACAGACTTTGCAGCAATTAAGACCAGGAAAGTTACATTTTAAAATGTCTCGTTTTAAATATATTTTAACTTAACCTTTACTGCCGAATACGAACACAACAATACCATAAACTTCTTAGACCTCTCCATCAAAACTTGAACACAGGCACAAATTCAGTATATACAGAAAACCAACTACAACTGACACACTAATACACAACACCTCCAATCACCCAATATAACACGAACTAGCTGGCTTCAGAACCATGATACATAGACTTAACAACATCCCCTTAGATGAAAAAGACTACAAAGACGAACTAAACACGATAAAATATCTAGCAGAATCTAACGGATATGACAGAACAATAGTCAGTAAACTCCTACACAAAACAAACAACAGACAAAGACAGAAAACAACAAATTCATAACACTAACATACTACATCAACAAACAAACTGAAAAAATAGCCCACAAATTCAAAAAAGCAGGATACAGAATCGCTTACAAAACTACTAACAAAACAGAACACGCACTATCAAAACACACACACAAAACATAAAACAAATTCGAACTACCCGGTGTTTACAAACTAGATTGCTTAAATTGCAACAAATTCTACATAGGCCAGACAGGACGTAGCTTCAAACAGAGATACATTGAACACACAAAGGCACTCCACACCACTACAGAATCCACCTTTGCAAACCACCTCATTGAGGCAAACCACACGTACAAAAAGATCGACAATAACATGAACATTCTACACGTACACACAAAAGGCCGAAAACTAGACACTCTAGAAAATTGGAAATATACAAACACACGAAAACAAATAAAAACGACATCCTAAACGAACAGACACAATTCAATTCGCACACATTATTCGAACACATCTCACCCCACACACACAACATCGAATCTTTCAAAATTCGATTCCGTCGCCCACAAAAGGACGAACAGTGCTACCAGGGCAACCTCTGAAGAAGCCTTTTAAAGGTGAAAACCGGTTCAGGTTGTAAGGTAAAACTTTATGTTTTTACTTATAAAAAACTTTGTGTTCCGAGTCGTGAATATAATAGTTGTATTTAGTTAAGTAACGGACACGTCATGGACAATGAAATCCAAGAAAATATTAAGTGTTTGTTAATGGAAAACGGAACCATTAACCTGTAATAAAAGTGATTTATTTTATTACTTTTAATGTAGTTCTTTGTTTAACTTTATGTTGCATTAGGATATTGTTTTGACAATGGGCTTTAGACCTACAAGGAATCTGCATGTGTATTAGAATATTTTTATGTTATACATTTTTTATATTACTACATTTTTTATAGTCTAAATTTGTTACTAATAAATGTATAGAAACTGAATACCAGTAATATTATAATATGTATTTTCTTAATTTTGACTTAACAAATATTATTAAGACATTTGCTGGACGTGCTTTCATGCAAAAATCTACACATTTGCATTTATTAAGTCCTTTGTTTACTGGATGGGCCATCATTTGTGCTCTTTTGTCCTCTTTTATTTATGAAGGCAAGCCGGCCGACGATCTCCTTGCCCCGGGCGCCAAAAAGCCTAGCTATGCCACTGGTTTAGGCAGAGGGGGATTTGGGGGGGTCAACTACCAAATGCCCCACTTGGCAAAATAAAATAATATGAATTGTCATTTTATTATCCTTTTAAAGCAGGTCTAAATATCATTCTTAATAAGTAATAATAACTAACTGTGTGTCTATTGATATGTCATTAGGGAATGCATGACTATATTAATCACTTTCAACTGAGTACCCTAGCTGCGAAGGGGTACAAGCGACAAAAACGTAGTTTAGAGATAATAAATTACAAATTCTGGTATCCAGTAAAATGTCTGTATAATAATTTTAAATCTGTTAGTTATGTAAATCTACTGACAATATATTCATCTAGTTGTAAGTAACAATTCTAGATTGTTTCTACTAGTAATTTTATACAAACCACTATGTTGTATTTGGTACTGACGAGCGCTTTCGGCAGTCAAGCCATCTTCAGGTCATTTACCAACAGAGAAAAATGAAACCGTTCACTTCTTATATACCGTTTTACCGGACCTATCTAGCCCCGCCCCCTGACAAAGTAACGTCTTAGTTAGCTCCACCCATAGTGGGTTGTCTTACATTACCAATTTTGTATCCGTTACAATTTACTTTTAACTTACTCTTTTTTGTTGTTTAATAAGCTGCTAAATATTTCTTCATTTTCAAATGTGGTTTTTATATTCATAAGTCGTTTTTCATCTTTATTTCTTATTTTTAATATTTCCACTTCTTCCTTTAATTTCCTTTCTCTTTCTTTACTCATCACTTTTATTATCTTATAATTTACAACTGAGTCTATGAATTTATGTCCTTCTTCTATAAAATGCCTAGTGTATAATGAATTCGTCGTTAACTCTCCTTCACCCCTCCTATATTCTTTAAATCTCTGGCAAAATTGACGACCTGTTTCGCCCAGATACACTTTTTCACATTCCCCACAGCTGAGCATATATACTCCACTTTTCTTCAATATGTCTTCTTCTTCAAAATTCGTAGTTTTTATTATATCAAACACGGTTTTCGATTTTTTAACTGCTACCTCTATATTATATTTTCTAAAACATTTTTGTATCTTTCTTGTGTTATAACCTATATAAGATATGGATCCCTTATACTCCTTCTTTTCTTTACTATTCTCATTTTTTGTTTCTTCTCTTAGTTTTATATTATTAAATATTTTATCTACTACATTCGTAGTATACTTGTTGTTTTTTACAATTATTTTTATTCTCTCTATTCCTTTCTTTCTGTTTTCTTCATCTTCTATACAACTGTTTATTCTATGACAGAAATTATTTAACGCTGCCATTTTATACTGTATTGGATGGTATGAATCATTTGGTATTATAACATCCGTATATGTGCTTTTCCTATAAATGTCAAATTTTATTGTATTTTCTTTTGTTATTCTTATGTTTAAATCTAGGAAATTTATTTCCTTGTTTCCTACTTCCATTTAAAATTTTATACTCTCTTCTAATTTGTTAATCTCTTCAAAAAATACCTTTAATTCTTCATCATCGCCCTCCCATATTAACAAGATATCGTCTACACACCTCATCCATTTCTTAATTTTGTTTTTATTTTTCACTGTTGATATTATTTTATTTTCAAAGTAATTCATGTAAATTTTTGCCATTATCGGTGACATTGATGAGCCCATTGGTAGTCCCTTCTTCTGAATGTAAAACTTATTATTAAACCTAAAGTAATTTTGCTTCAAACACTCTTGTATTACTTTTATTAATTCTTCTTTCTTTTCGTATACTTTCAATTTGTCCTTTCAATTAGTTTTAACGTTTTTTCAACCGGGATGTTTGTAAACATATCTACTACATCAAGCGATATTAACCTTAAACTTTCTTTTACTTGTACTTCTTCTTTCAGTGTTTCTATCAACTTTTTGTTATTTTCTATACTATGTTTTTTCGCGAAGTCATAATATACTTTTAGTATTTTACTACATTCTTTTGATAACTTATATGCTGGTGCTCCAATAAACGATATTATTGGCCTAACTGGGTGGTTTTCTTTGTGCAATTTTATCTGACTTTTAAATTTAGGCGCTTCAGGATTTAAGAATAAAATAAACTAACAGAATCAAATCCGGAAGCGCCTAAATTTAAATGTCAGATGAAATTGCACAAAGAAAACCACCCAGTTAGGCCAATAATATCGTTTATTGGAGCACCAGCATATAAGTTATCAAAAGAATGTAGTAAAATACTAAAAGTATATTATGACTTCGCGAAAAAACATAGTATAGAAAATAACAAAAAGTTGATAGAAACACTGAAAGAAGAAGTACAAGTAAAAGAAAGTTCAAGGTTAATATCGCTTGATGTAGTAAGATATGTTTACAAACATCCCAGTTGAAAAAATGTTAAAACTAATTGAAAAGAACAAATTGAAAGAATACGAAAAGAAAGAAGAATTAATAAAAGTAACACAAGAGTGTTTGAAGCAAAATTACTTTAGGTTTAATAATAAGTTTTATATTCAGAAGAAGGGACTACCAATGGGTTTATCAATGTCACCGATTATGGCAGAAATTTACATGAATTATTTTGAAAATAAAGTAATGTCAACAGTGAAAAATAAAAACAAAATTAAGAAATGGATGTGGTATGTAGACGATATCTTGTTAATATGGGAGGGCGATGATGAAGAATTAAAGGTATTTTTTGAAGAGATTAACAAATTAGAAGAGAGTATAAAATTTTAAATGGAAGTAGGAAACAAGGAAATAAATTTCCTAGATTTAAACATAAGAATAACAAAAGAAAATAAAATAAAATTTGACATTTATAGGAAAAGCACATATACAGTTGTTATAATACCAAATGATTTATACTATCCAATACAGTATAAAATGGCAGCGTTAAATAATTTCTGTCATAGAATAAACAGTTGTATAGAAGATGAAGAAAACAGAAAGAAAGAAATAGAAAGAATAAAAATAATTGTAAAAAACAACAAGTATACTACGAATGTAGTAGATAAAATATTTAATAATATAAAACTAAGAGAAGAAACAAAAAATGAGAATAGTAAAGAAAAGAAGGAGTATAAGGGATCCATATCTTATATAGGTTATAACACAAGAAAGATACAAAAATGTTTTAGAAAATATAATATAGAGGTAGCAGTTAAAAAATCGAAAACCGTGTTTGATATAATAAAAACTACGAATTTTGAAGAAGAAGACATATTGAAGAAAAGTGGTGTATATATGCTCAGCTGTGGGGAATGTGGAAAAGTGTATTTGGGCGAAACGGGTCGTCAATTTTGCCAGAGATTTAAAGAACATAGGAGGGGTGAAGGAGAGTTAATGACGAATTCATTATACGCTAGGCATTTTATAGAAGAAGGACATAAATTCATAGACCCAGTCATAAATTATAAGATAAAAGTGATGAGTAAAGAAAGAGAAAGGAAATTAAAGGAAGAAGTGGAAATATTAAAAATAAGAAATAAAGATGAAAAACGACTTATAAATATAAAAACCACATTTGAAAATGAATAAATATTTAGCAGCTTATTAAACAACAAAAAAGAGTAAGTTAAACGTAAATTGTAACGGCTACAAAATTGATAATGTAAGACAACCCACTATGGGTGGAGCTAAGTAAGACGTTACTTTCTCAGGGGGCGGGGCTAGATAGGTCCGGTAAAACGATATATAAGAAGTGAACGGTTTCAAATTTCTCTGTTGGTAAATGACCTGAAGATGGCTTGACTGCCGAAAGCGCTCGTCAATACCAAATACAACATAGTGGTTTGTATAAAATTACTATTAGAAATATTTGAGACCACTAACACTCCAAAATAACAATAAATTCTAGATTGAAATTCACGTCTTTACAGAGTTAGCACTGACAAGGTGATAAGAGGCATTGCTTGTACCATTTAACTTCCAATCGACAACTTACTTGTACCTCTCGGCTTCCAATGCATGGGGAGGTAGTAACAATAATACAAATAGCCTGTGCAAAAATACTACTATTTTATTGAAATATTTTGTATATCAAAAAAGAAATTAATAACATTTAGTTTGAAATGTGTTAAAAATCCATTAATAAGAGAATTTGTGTTGCCACAGAGATTTCAAACAATTAATAAGAGGCTTTCAAACATGTTGTCACATTCATCCTCATCTTCATTTTCATTGTTCTGAACATGGGCATTCTGAACACCATAAGGTGGATTCTGGTAAAAGCTACGAAAAACTAGAGGCATAAAAGGCAGAAGTGTTTGGAGACCTAAATATGGATGACTTGATCTCGTGCTTCACAGTGACTGGTGCCAAGTTAGGAAGCAGAAGAGGAGGCTGTCCTATTTTTTTTAAAACTTCGTGTTCATATCTGAGAAATTATTAAGGTTGAAACTTTCCTTATAAAAGAGAGTGAGTGATTTGCCCTTCTCAAAGTGCAGCAATTGATTTTGCTTATCTATGGAACCAACTTTGTAAAGTAAGATTTTAAAGCACTGAGAGAGAAAAAGTCTTTGTCGTCTGAGTGACAATAAACTTTTACAATTATATTAGCCCACCAACATAGTACATAAACCTTTTTGTGGTTTTCCCCTTTGTATTCACAGTAATTTAAAAATCTTGGTCATATTCCATGAAAGAATGTCTTACAACAAGGGATTTTTAATCAACTGTTTTGATTTTTGCATTTAGAATCATATAGTGCTAATAATAATAATAATAATGAAATGGCTCTTGTTGGAAGTAGATAGTAGACAGCAACTTTAGTCATCTCAGCTACCTTTGGATCATGATCCTCTGCAGATACTGCTTTTTCTGCTTTAAAGAAGGGTACCTACTTTAGAACTTTGACACTGTCCCTGGTCATTTCATCAGTACCACCATCAACAGTATTTTCAAGTGTGCTGCACTTGTTACATGTATCAGTAAGTGACGTGCGAAATGATAGATTGAATTTGTATTGAATATGTTTTGTCAGTAAAAGCTTTCTTTCACAAGCTGAATGTTTGGTTTGGAGATTTCTTGTAATGTTTCTTTAATGTCTATTATTAATAATCCATCAACTTCAACACTGTAGGTATACTTTAAAGGATTAAAATTTGGCAGCAAACATACAAGAAGAAATTTTCATCAAAAACATTCAAAACAACCATGCTTAACAAACAATGCACAGTAAAAAAACATGGTACAAGTAGCTCTTTTATACCATGGCCATTAAGTGAAACAGTTATTTCTTGACATAATACTTATTGTCTCAGCTAGATCACAGCACCTGTTATTTATTCACTAATACCAATTGGCCACAAACTTTTCTTACACTTGACAACCTATTCATGTACTTTACTCAAAATTTACAAAAATGTCGCTTCTACCCCTTGGCTTCTAGGGTCCTCAATTTTTGTTGAAACCATGAAATGAAATTCTGTATATGCATGGTCACTCCACTTACATTTTTTTTCTTCGGCATTTTACTTCCAAGTTTTTCATTTGTTATTTTCTAGGTCAGAACATGTTAATTTCCCATGATGCTTGTTAAAAAAAAACTTTGGATTTTACTTACTTCTATGCTTCTGATCCATAGAGAAAGTCAAGCATTTGTTTTTGTAAACATACAATTACTTAGTTCCTGTAGCTCATTTCTCAAATGTGAGTAGCCCTACTTTTAAGATTATCCAATGGCTATGTCTACAAGTCTGGATTTGGATCAAATATATTCTGTATCAGTACATTTTTTTATAGCAGGAAGAGTAGAAATTTTACTTTATATTTGTTCATTAATATTATCATTAAGAAATTAATATGTTCATATATATCCACTGATATTACCTTATATGGTATACATGTAACTTAATCACTAAATAAATAAATTAAAAAGATTATATTACTTTTTGATACTTATATTAAATAACTGAAAAATAATGTTACTACTTTTTGTAATATACAGTGTTAAAATACTGCTATTACTATGATTAACAATTTTATATTTATACACATAATATATTGCTATGACAATTATGTAACGCTAACTAAAAGTCGGCAGATGCAGCTACATAAAAGTTCTACACGTTCTCAACTAGCACAGCATGCAGTGTCTCTGTAAAAGCCATCAACCAAGTAGCTTCCATACTGTTCGAGTGCTTGTTAACTACACAAATTATGCTGCCATGCCACCAAAAGAATGGAAAATTATTCTGGAACATCTGCGGGACCTATATAAGCAACAGTGGCCAGCTTATTAAGTTAGTTACACCTGGCGAGATTGTAGAGTGCGGATCAGTGATTGTGGAAAATGATTATTGTGTTATAATTAGTGTGGAAATCTATTAGTTGACATTATTATTGTGTGTGGACAAATTTAACTTGAATTATTGTATGAGAGTACCTTGTTGATTACAAATTATTATTTTCAGGGCCGGCCCAAACCTTTAGGTCTGACCGGGCCGAGACACAATTTTGCCCCCCCCCCCCAAGAGATAAATTGTGATACTCATTTTCTCATCAGTACTAATTTAATAACATTATACTTCAAAAGTTTTACCATGACTACTTTATACTTGTGGCAGCGGTTAAGCCCTATACATTGTAACGAAACAAAATGTTGTAAAAAGAATTATAAATATAATAATGAAACCCTATCCAGAAAGGGAACAAGAAATCCTAATCAATAGCCAATTAAAAGAAAATACCAAGTTTTGAGAAATCAGTAAGGAACCAAATATAACTAAACAACAACAACCTCTGACTTATTTAATATCATCAAGACCCAGCTAGTATTTACCCAGTAGAATAGGGCAGTAAACAAACCAAAATCTAAATAAATAAACCTAGTAGGCCTAAATAACTTGCTGTGAGTAACCCAACCAAACCCGATAAAGAGTACAAGTTCATAAAATAACATTGTATTAACTGATATAAATTGTATTAATTTTATTAACTTTATTATAAAAATTGTATTAAACAAAATTATATATAATCAAGGAGAGAGAAAGGGGCACAACCCCTTACAGTGATAAGTGACATAATAATAATAGTGACACAAACTACTGTTAAACAGTGTACTATTTATTTTTTTATAAAAAGTGTTTTGTTATTATTAACAGCAAGTAAAAATGGTTTATCATACAGACAATAGTTCAACAGTATGAATAAATTAAAACTGTCAAATCAAGTATTATTATTAAGGTTTTGTTATATATTATAAGAGTTCATGTTATTAGTTAATTAATTTAAATATATTTATCTCATGGAGTCAAGGTATAACTTACAATCAACCATTATAAATTGTTCCATCATATATCAGAGAAATTCACTAAGTACTAAGGTTTTACAGTTATAACTTGAGGCATGTTTAGTACCAAATTGTTTGTAATTGTGTAATTAATAATCATATAAACATTTTGTGTATCATTAGGATATAATAATAAAATTATATGTTAAAGGTAATTTGTAAAATGTAAAGTAATTAAGGGGTATTGGTCATATAACACTTAACCTGTACATAAGTGGCCAATCAAAATTTAAGAAGTTTTGATCAGTTCGGTGACTAAAAAAGAAGAAATGACACTTAATTGTTAATTGTGATTGAGAACAGTTTAATAGTGCTTGCAGAGATTTTTAAAATGAAAAGCTAAACTCAGAAACCGTTTGGTGAAAGAAACTTTTTATGACAACCACTGAAGATAAACAATTCCTTAACTACAATCATCTAACTAATCAGGAACACACACCATAAAGAAAATATCAAGAAAAAACAAGGAGACGTTCAGCAAACATCGCCTAGAAGTGTAACGTATAATTCGACTTAATAACTGACAATATTTTTTATCCAAAACGAACAAACACTAGACAACACTATAATTCACACTACCACTAATCACTAGTGAACATTTTAATAAGTGAAAAACAAATTTAAAATAAAAATCAGTGGTTACAAGGAGCACATTTATTTGACACATCAGTAAACTTCAGTTGTTATCTGACACGGACGAAGGCAGCCATGATGATGACGTCACTCTAACCAGCATGCTTTGTACGAGGTATACTGAATAACATCAGACACTGTATGTTTTCTTAATAATTTTTGTACTCTCTTTTTAGATTATAAGTACTAGAAAGATTTGTAAATGTACTCTATATTGTTGTTTATCATGTAATGGAACTTTTCGTAGCAGCCACAAGAATTCCCACGAAATATGTTAAAACTATTTTATTATTCACTCCTGAGATAACTATCGATTGTAACTAACATGTGTATCGAATGAAAATTTCTATCAATTTGAACTCCAATTACAAAGACTAAACGTTAATGTTAATAAATCATATCCATGCGTTATTATTTCATGAACATAAGATATTATCAACATTTATTTTATAATTACCAAGACTAAGAAGACGTCGGGGAGTCGTTGGAATTACACAAACTACAAAACCAAGATTAACCTCAAAGAATAGGGTTAAGCCTAATATCGAAGGTGAACCTTGAGAATTGTTTGGGATGACTCGACCGCTATTTTTGAATTAATTTTGAAGTTTTAACTGCTGAATTGGAATCATAATAATTCTGATTATTAAACCAAGGCAGAATAATTCATTTCTTAAACTTATATATTAAATCACGTTACAAAACACGCAACATAAATAATTCACGATCAACTGATACACTATTTACAACTGTTTATCACAATTTAACATTTAAAAAATAACACGGGCAAATTATTATAACACGGGATACACTGATTACGCGAGTTTCGTAATAAATTGACGAACCCAACAGTGGGGCTTAACGTTGATAAGAGATTAGTAATAAATTGGCGCACCAACTAGTGAAGCTGAAATTAGGGAATGTTAGGTGAAGAAATTAAAACAAGCAAATTAATTTCCTAATTTTTAGCTGATGACTGCTATGGGTACCAAGAAAATAATAAAGATGCGTAAGAGGGCAACATCATTGAAACGGACGAAGGAGGCAGAGAAAGAAGTCAGATGGAAGAGAAATAAGTAACATCGGTGGATGATGTGGAAACGGTAGTAAGAGAGGAAGCCAGAGGAGGCCTGGATTTACAACAACTATGGGAATTAATTAAAGAAGACTCTAAGAAGCAAAAGGAAGAAATCAGTGAAAACTCAAAGAAACAAAATGAAATTTTGAGTAAAAACCTATTAAAACAAATGGAGGAAAAATTTGATAACTTCAAGGAAGATAACAGACAAATGATTGAGAAAATTGATAGCATCAAGGAAGATAACAGACAAACTAATGAGAAAATTGATAGCATCAAGGAAGATAACAGACAAACAAATGAGAAAATAGACGGTATGAAGGAAGAGATTAACGATAACTCAAGGGTACAAAATGAGAAAATGAGTGAAAATTTAATAATATAGATGGAGGAGAGATTTGACCAAAACAGAGAAGACACTAACGAGAATTTAAAACGGATTAATGAAAAAATTGATAGTATTAAGGAAAGTACTAATGAAACCTTAAGGCAAACTATAAGTGAAAATAATAACCAAATGAAGGAAGAGTTCAGACAAATCAATGAAGAGAATTTAAGAAGAATTAATGGTAGGATTGAACAGGTAAATGATACAATTAACCAGAAGATGGACAAAATCGATGAGGAAAGGAAGCAAGAAATAGCTAACACTAATGAGAGATTGAGAAAAGCTAACGAAACCATCACACAAAACAAAGTAATGGTAAATACCAAAATAGACCAGGTCCAAGAAAATAATCGTATTCAAATAGAAGGAATACGGAAGGAACAAGAAAACGTAGTAAATTTACAGAAACAAACCAGAGAAAGGTGTGACAATATTAACACTACAGTGAATAATTTAACTGGTCAAGTACGCCAAAATCAAGAAGAAATTGAATTAATTAGAACCAGACCAAATAATATCACTCATATTTCCACAAATGAAACCAGAGAAGGGATTAATTTCAAAAATTATCATAGAAACCCCATGGAATTCCTGGCCAGAATCGAGGAACATTTTAACAAACATCGAATAACTATCTGGAGCTCGATTAGAGAGATGTTAGATGAGCATTTTAGGGAGATTATGGACAGCTGGTGGACAGCAACCAGGAATGAGATAATGGAATACGCTCAATTTAAAAAATTATTTAAAGAAAAATATTGGTCCGAAGCTATACAAAATATTATCAGGGAAGATATGATGTAAATAGAGGTACATCTCCAACTACTTACTTCTGGGGAAAGGTGTGTTTGGCTAGACATCTGGAGCCAAGAATACCGGAAGAATCCCTAGTAACTAAGATGGCATACCATTATGACGCAGGAATTGCCAGAGCACGCCTGGGAAGCCAGATTAAAATGGTCCACGCAATGGCTGACTTGTTAGAAAATTATGAGCACGAGGGTTACTACAAAAGAAGCAGACAACGAACTGATCAGTGCAGTTCAAGAAATAATAACCATGGAATGAATAATAATCACAATAATAATATGAATAACCGGAATAATTATAACTTCAATGGCAACGATCTTATTTACAACCAAAATGTTACCCCAAATAATAACCAGCAAGCAAACTTCAATCGCAATCCAATTAATAATAATAGTAACAACAGGCCCAATCAAAATTACAATCCGGGTAATAGAATTAACAATAATTATAATAATTACCGAACCAACTAAAATTATAACAATTTTAGAAATAATCTAGGAGTTAATGCCAATAATAACAACCAGGGTAATTATAATAATAATCGTCCGTACCGACCCCGAATCAATTATATTAATGCAGAAGAAGGGGATTACTGGAGATACCAACAACCTCGGAGGAACAATTTTAATCACAGCTATGATCAAAGAGGAAATCCCAGAGGGATGAATCACCATGACCACCGAGTAAGAAGTCGAAGCCAGGAGGACTTCCGAGAACCAAGGGGGGTGAACAATTATACAACCGAGAAGGTGAACAACCAGGAACCGGCACACCATTCCAGGCAAATCAACAGTCATGCCCGGAAAATAATCATGATGGCATTAATTTAAACGGAGTGAGGCAGTAATAAACCCTCGCGACCCCTTACTGCTTCTATCTACTGGGTACAAAAACAACCAAAGTTTAAGGACTGATAGTCAAAACCTTACTATTATTTACAACTATTATTTGAAGAATCTTCGAGAAGTACTGTTGGAGGAAACGGTGACAAGTAGAACCAACCAGCACAATGAAATCTTATACATAACCGCTCAAATTGAAGGAATTCCCACACGAGTAATGATAGATACTGGTGCAAATGTGTCACTTATTAACGACGCTGAACTGGAGAGAATACAGAAACAAAGTAAAAATATAATACCTAACTTACCTGTCAATAATGGTATTTTAATAGGTGCCACTGGGCGTCAAAATAAAACAGTGCGAAAACAAGTGTCATTGGAACTAGAAAGCAAGGGTGTTACAGTTAATATTATATGTCTGGTCACAATCGGCCTACCATTCGAAATATTAATCGGATGCGATATGCTGAGGAAATATTGTAATAAAAATAAATAAGCGTGTGTGTTGATGATAAGCTATTGTGGAGTATGTTAGACTCCGATGTAATCAAGCCCCACTGTTTGGGCTAGCCAATTTGTAATAAAATAAGTAAATTGTAATGTAATATGTTTAATTGGTGTGTAATTGGTGTGGCTCTCGACGTCTTACTGGCCTGAAACACTTTCTTAAGTTTTCCAGCTGGTCGAGTCCCAATGGTAGCAAGACCGGTCGAGTAGCGTAAAGTTGATGAAGAAATATATATGTTCAGCTTCACCGAAAGTTTCAAAACAAAAATTATTGTTTTGAAGGAAATTCAAAAAAAAAAAAAATATGTTTATAAAAAAATAATTAAAAAAAAAATTTTAATTTTATTAATTAATTAATTATGATCAATTAATTAATATAGGGCTGTGAAGTTTTAAAAAGTGTAATGCTCTTCTGAAAATTTTTATTAAAGTTTTGGTATATTTTAAATAAACTATCACCACTCATAAGACTGTCTTCAAACCAATCGATACTTGTTTACCTTTTTATTTTTTAGGTTATCTTCACTTATAGGTGGTAAAGTCCTGATAGATTATTAATTATAATTATATTAGTGATAACTAGTAATATTTATGAAATGAAGAACTATTTAGTGTTGAAGAATATTAATGTTTTATTAATTAATAGCAATTTGACTCTTATCGATTATTATCGACTCTCAGGATATCGAAAAAGTTACAAAGTATATTATATAAAAATTATACAGGGTTCTTTAAACAGCCAGTTATTATCAAAGTCAGAGAAATCGGGCTAATATTTAAAAGTATAACGTTACATCAAATGAATAATTATTACTAAACACAAACATTGAATAATAATTTGAAAATAAAATAATTGTTTTCACCAAACAGCTGTGTTGAACTAGGAGAGGCATTGGAATTGTCAAAGAAAGATGGCTGCCGTCAAGTTGATCAAAATGTCGCTCGTTCCTGTTGCGTTCCAAATAATGTATTTTCTGGCAATATTCCTGTTCTGGTGTCTGCAAATCTCTTGTTAAATGTTGTGTAGTGACTGGTGTAATGTTTCTGGGTTGTATTTAGTATATCCGTGTAATTATAAGTCAAAACACTTTTCCCAATTCCGACACTATCACTTGGTTAATGTGTTATACAGTTTTCTGGTGTTTTGTGGTGTTTTTCGGAGTAGAAATGTATTGTTTAGTGTTAATTAGTGTTTCTTGATTGTTTTTGTCACAATGTATATGTTCTGGAAGGATTTTATAAGACACTCTCGATTTCACAGTAACGTACTATTCGCCACTTAACTTTACCGTTAGTAAGATAGGTTAGATCGTCACAAAACTCTCGTTTATGTTAACCGTTCGAATACCAATAATCAACTAACTGTTTCCTCCAGTTTCAATTAAACTCTTAGCCAATATAATATTATTCTTAACATTGTTCAAATATATTTTCATATCCTGTGCACACTTTAATATTTCACTATATAAATACCTAAACTTGGTTATTTATCAATTTTATTCACTAGATGTTATTTAAATTAATCTTTCAGTTCATTCAGCTTATTTTCAGATTAAATAATGCCGTTTTATAGTGTTTTCTGTCCAAACAATAGTAATTTTACTTTCAGTTTGGTATACTCTGAAAAGTCAAAACATCAAAATTTACTTCCTGTCATTATATAAATTCAGCCATTTTATCAGTTATATTTAATATTAATAATCCTATATTGTATTAAAAGGTTCATATTCCCTTATTATCTGGTAATTAATTGAATTAGTTGTATTCTGAAACATTATTCTGGAATATATGACTCCCATGTCCAAATTTCTGAGTTTAGTCATTTTCATTTTTATTTATAATTCTGAATATATTTATTAAAAGCTCTCTAAATGGTATGTGCAATTATATGGCATGATCTCAAGTTTATTTTGTCTAAACCCCTTTTGTTTATTCGCATTTAAATGATTAATTTCTCTGTTTTGATGAAGTTTGGTTTCCATTCTTTTGGCCTATGATTTTTTAACAATTTTTCTTACAAAATATTTTACAAACAATATATGATGTGTGATACCCTCTCTGACTTTTACATATAGTATTATAAATTAAACATGTTTTCAAATTACACAATAACAATTAGTATTGGTTACAATACAAATAATAGTTAAAACAAATAAAGAATATTTTTTTTAAATAAATGGTTGTCTTCAAGTCAGACATTTTATAACAAAATCCTTATTTCTAACATGGAAATATGGTTTACAAAAAAGGTTTTTTACTAACTAACATCTTAATTACTCTCGACTATTTACAAGTAGTAACTATTTTTATAGTTCTGATGTTAGTTGTATCAGACCCAAACAAATGGCCTTATATCTAAAACATTTTTAAACATTCTTGTACTATATACATAAAAACCTTATATTTATATTCTTATTTCTAACTATTATTATAAGTAGGATTCTACAGTTTTTATACCGTCTGTTATACATTGTCTTTGGGGAATTGTACCCTGTCATTAATAAATAAATAGTATGAATTGTTCAAAAAGTATCATGAAATCTGTTTTTCTTTTTTCATGTAAAACAAAATGTTATTTTAAACAGATTCATGTCTTATGAACAACATATTGTCACAGTACACACTTCAAGTCATTGAAAAATTGCATATTTCATTGCATCCAATGTTTGTGATTGCCAAGAATGAAACACAAGGTTCATTTTTTATAATACCCAAAACTATCACTGGTTCACTTTGCACTTATATATTATGTTAATGCTAAATGGTCGTATAGTCTTATTAACATAATAAATTGGTTAGCGTTTTTCAATGGAGATTTGTTCCATGGGTACTATATTATTGTTTCATCTTAGTTCACAGGCAACTTTTACTTTATACACTTCTCTCTCTTAAATTTGTATACATGTGGTTTTTATTTCGTTATACTTTTGTTTTTAGATATTTATTTTGGGGATATAGGGATTTGGGTGTCTTTTATAAGAGCATGACATCTTCTTCAGGATGCTGCCTTCTTCTTCTTTCATCAGTCTTCTTTTCTCCTGCCTTCTGGGACTGGTATCTCTCCATCTTCTTCTTGATGCCATCAGGTTTCTTGGGATCTTCTCCAACTTCTTCTTTATTTCAGAAATACACAACCTGTATTGGTTGATCTTGGCTTATTTTAGGGTTTCTATTCTATTTATTCTCCCTCGTTGTGGGTTTGGTCATATTGTGTACTGCTTGGTTATTTACTTTCTTACCTTCCTGGGTTATACCTTGAAAACCTTTGGTTATGAGACTGGTTTTGGATGACTCATCGCTAGTAACTCCTTCTATTTGAACTTGTATTTTCTTTATAATAATGATTCCTTTCCACAGTTGCTATGAATTAATCTATTTATATTAAACTTAATGCTTTCTTCCAAATTTAAATATTATAACTTCATTATTCTAATGATCAATTGCCATTCAATATTATGCATACATCTGTCACGCTACAGATTGCTCTCCTCCAGAAGTAATTATTTCAGACATGTTTATGGATGAAATAATTTCTTATGATAATTTCATCATTTCCTATAATTCATTTTCTTCTCCATTTTTATATCGACTTTTTTTTTTTATATTAGAGTTTTATTAATTTTATATATATGGTTACTTGTTTTACTACTGATCCTTTTCGGATAGTTAGTGTCTTCTGAGATATATTATAATTGTAATACATTTTCTTTCTATATCAACTTTGTGTTGTATCCTTGGGATATTAATTCCCTAACATTCCCTATCACGTGGGCTGGGGCAGATCAGAGGGGCACTGTACGCTACTTCTCTGCTGGCCATACACCACTTCTATAAATTGAGTACAGAGGCATATCCATCCCTGCTCAAAAAAACATAATGCTGCTGGAATTATCTTCAGTCAGTCATCGAATAAATAAATAAAAAGTAGTCTCATTTTCGACTAATAAAAATATCTTTGGATTCTCCACTTCGTAGTCTCTCAGATTATCACACATTTCCTATCTTAATAAATCTTCATAATTATTATTATACTCATTATATATATATTTTTTCAAAACTCTTAACTTGTCTGATATATTTATTTTAATTATGGTTGAAAACCTTTCTTTTAATAATTCTGGTTACTGTTTACAGTGTAACTCACTTTCTTCTCCATCTGAATTCTCTTTATACTTTCTTCTGTTTACTCATAGTATTAGCATGGTCTTTATATATAGTCTTTCTTATTCATTATTTGAATGGTCTTAATGTATTCTATTTAATTTTTTAACATTGTATCTTTACATTAGATATACAGGTTGTTATATTGATCATTTTATTTAAACATTTTGGTTCTTTCCTTTCTCTTAGAAAGTTATTAATCCGCCTTCGCATTCATTAACATTAATTCATTTATATTATATTTCATGTGGTATTTCTTCTCTTTGCATTTCATATAGGTCTTATTATTATCATTTGTTCGAAATCATCTTCTCCATCTGTTTGGTATGAGTTGTTCTTCTTCGCTCTTAATTAACTGTTTTCATTATCGTTTCATAGGTAATTAGTCTCTTTGCTTCCAAATTTTTTCTTTTCTTGCATATTACACTCTTTTTTGTTATTCTTCTCTACTCCTTCAAATGCTATTGTGAATGTCTAGCATTTATTCTGGATTAACGTTAATTCTCTTTTCTGAATTAATCACTTTATTTTCTTCTCAATTCAATCATAATTGACACATAATTATTTTTTGGAACTTGGTTAGTTTTAATGTAAAATTCAAACTATTCTTTTTATTTAATTGAAAAATATTTCTTATAAATCCTTGTAATATGTTGATCTTATCTTGTTTCAAAGTTCTGACGTTCTATCAACATTCAAATTCTGTTTAATTCATTTATTCCCAGAATTGTTTCATTCAGAATTGTTTATAGTAATGTGATTTTACTATTATTTCTGAATGTTTTGGTATTTCTCCAAATTCAAATTCTTCTTAATTATTTACCATAAAGTTTTTCTCATAAACTTAGTTATAGTAAGTGGTCTTACTTTATTTTTAAATTTTTTGTATAATTAAGTTCAAAATTCTCTCTCTTTCTCTTTCTTCCATAAAGTTTTGTTCTAAATTATCAGGTTGTAGTAAGAGGTACTTACTCAATTTTAAATTTTTATAAATAATAAGTTCAAAATTCTCTCTCTTTCTCTTTCTTCCAAAAAGTTTTGTTCTAAATTATCAGGTTGTAGTAAGAAGTACTTACTCAATTTTAAATTTTTATAATTATATTTCAATTCAAAAGTCTTTCTTTTTCTTTCTTCCATAAAGTTTGTTCAAATTATTAGCTTGTAAGTTGTTCTTACATATTTTAGAATTTTTTCAATATTAAATTAAAAAATTCTTCTTCTTACAATTCTCCAGAATGTTCTTCTCAAAATATTAGGTTGTAAGATGTACTTACATTATTTTAAAATTTTTTAAATTATTAAAAATTCTTTTTCTTTTAATTCTCCAGAATGTTCTCAAAATATTAGGTTGTAAGATGTACTTACATTATTTTTGAATTTTTTAAAAATAAATTCAAAATTCTAAAACTCACAACTCATTCTTCATAATATTTCTTCATAGAGGCTTGATTGTACACTCCTTTGATTTTTCCTGAAACGATTTCCCTCAACTCATATGTATTGTTACGCTTATCATTTACCACAACATATGGGCATATATTATACTCTACACTGGACCATATTATTTATATTTTAATAAGTTGATCTTCTCTTTTTCTTTCTTATAAGTTTTCTTTTCTTTTCTATATACCCAGGAAGATGGACGATTTTCTTTATGTCGTTCCATTGCTCATATTCTTATTTGTCATGTTCATTTTCTTAAATAGTCTTCATTCATAAAACCCAGTTTGTTTCTATGTTTATTATTCGTATCATTTCCTTTCAATGATATTTATTTCGTCTCCTTCACCATTGTTTTTCGCCGTAGTCGGTTATCATGATCTCCGTCCCTTTTCTTGATGGTGTGTGGTATCTGTGTCAACCAGGGTCCATCATCTCGGTTGCTCTTATAAAATTTACCCTAGGGCGCGACACTCGGTTATTATTACTGTTATTATTGCTATTACTAAAGTTATTATTATAGTAATTTCGGTTAGGTTGGTAAGGTCTGTTACCATTATTGTTGGGATATGGATTTCTCTGACTGTATGGGACATTATTATGTTGGTATAAATTGTTTCTATTGTATGGATAGGGGTTGTTATTCCTAACGCCGTTAAAATTACCGATAAACTGGTTATTACGCGGCGGGTTGTTAGGGCCGTCGTAATTACTGGGCTGGTTCCCTCTATCATCATATTGTATACACCAATACTTCTCTGGTCCATGTTTTGTGTTACCTGACAAATATATGTGAGGATCTTCATCTGGGTTATCACTTATTATTTGTTTATCTGAAACACCATAAGCTGGTTTACCATCACATATCCACCCTGAAGGAATATATTTTAGTCTAACCGTACCCTGGAACTGTCCTAGATGGCACGCTAATGGAATACATTCTGGTGATTCACCTGTGCCGTCATTACAGTCTGGTACGATATCACATTTCCATCTTTCTGAAAAACATTGTCCAGTCTTGCGCTGAAATTGGTCTGTTCCACATGTCGTATTCTGTTTACCTCTGGTCCTTTCCCAGTGGTAGACTACTGTCTTGTGGTAAATTATTTCTGAAATTACTTCGATTCTCCTTCTATAATTCATAGCATTCATGATGTTTTTGTCATAGGTAATTGGGATATTATTGCCATCAAATAACCCATGTTTCATCATCTCCAATTCTTCCTTCGTTTTTATTACATTTCTTGGATACATTCTCCTTTTCCTTGGTTTAATATCTTCCTGGTTTCGGTTAGTTTCAATTTCGGGTACTACCATTACTAGTTCCTGCGTTTTATCATTTGGTACTTCTTCTGGTTCTGGTTTGCTATCATATTTTATCCTTTCTTAACTCTTCTCTTTTCAATCTGTCCTCTCTTATTTCTTCACCCCAATCATCCAGTTTCTTACCTAATTCTTCTTTCAATTCCTTACTTGTGGATTCCATTTTCTTGTTCATTCCTTCCATTTGTTCCATCATCATCCTGAACATTTTCCTTATCTCAACCATTTCTTCTGGTGTAGGTTCTTCCATTTTGCTTGTTGTTGTACCCTTTTTATTATCTTTCTCTGACTTTATAGCTGCTGCCTAGCTCCAACTAGTGATTAGGCAGAATTTATTGGCCTTCCAATCGCTAATTAAAGCCCCTAAAGTTGTGCGCCAATTTGTAATAAAAATAATATAATATTGTGTGTGTTGATGATAAGCTATTGTGGAGTATGTTAGACTCCGATGTAATCAAGCCCCACTGTTTGGGCTAGCCAATTTGTAATAAAATAAGTAAATTGTAATGTAATATGTTTAATTGGTGTGTAATTGGTGTGGCTCTCGACGTCTTACTGGCCTGAAACACTTCCTTAAGTTTCCCAGCTGGTCGAGTCCCAATGGTAGCAAGACCGGTCGAGTAGCGTAAAGTTGATGAAGAAATATATATGTTCAGCTTCACCGAAAGTTTCAAAACAAAAATTATTGTTTTGAAGGAAATTAAAAAAAAAAAATTAAACTTATGTTTATAAAAAAAATAATTAAAAAAAAAATTTTAATTTTATTAATTAATTAATTATGATCAATTAATTAATATAGGGCTGTGAAGTTTTAAAAAGTGTAATGCTCTTCTGAAAATTTTTATTAAAGTTTTGGTATATTTTAAATAAACTATCACCACTCATAAGACTGTCTTCAAACCAATCGATACTTGTTTACCTTTTTATTTTTTAGGTTATCTTCACTTATAGGTGGTAAAGTCCTGATAGATTATTAATTATAATTATATTAGTGATAACTAGTAATATTTATGAAATGAAGAACTATTTAGTGTTGAAGAATATTAATGTTTTATTAATTAATAGCAATTTGACTCTTATCGATTATTATCGACTCTCAGGATATCGAAAAAGTTACAAAGTATATTATATAAAAATTATACAGGGTTCTTTAAACAGCCAGTTATTATCAAAGTCAGAGAAATCGGGCTAATATTTAAAAGTATAACGTTACATCAAATGAATAATTATTACTAAACACAAACATTGAATAATAATTTGAAAATAAAATAATTGTTTTCACCAAACAGCTGTGTTGAACTAGGAGAGGCATTGGAATTGTCAAAGAAAGATGGCTGCCGTCAAGTTGATCAAAATGTCGCTCGTTCCTGTTGCGTTCCAAATAATGTATTTTCTGGCAATATTCCTGTTCTGGTGTCTGCAAATCTCTTGTTAAATGTTGTGTAGTGACTGGTGTAATGTTTCTGGGTTGTATTTAGTATATCCGTGTAATTATAAGTCAAAACACTTTTCCCAATTCCGACACTATCACTTGGTTAATGTGTTATACAGTTTTCTGGTGTTTTGTGGTGTTTTTCGGAGTAGAAATGTATTGTTTAGTGTTAATTAGTGTTTCTTGATTGTTTTTGTCACAATGTATATATTCTGGAAGGATTTTATAAGACACTCTCGATTTCACAGTAACGTACTATTCGCCACTTAACTTTACCGTTAGTAAGATAGGTTAGATCGTCACAAAACTCTCGTTTATGTTAACCGTTCGAATACCAATAATCAACTAACTGTTTCCTCCAGTTTCAATTAAACTCTTAGCCAATATAATATTATTCTTAACATTGTTCAAATATATTTTCATATCCTGTGCACACTTTAATATTTCACTATATAAATACCTAAACTTGGTTATTTATCAATTTTATTCACTAGATGTTATTTAAATTAATCTTTCAGTCCATTCAGCTTATTTTCAGATTAAATAATGCCGTTTTATAGTGTTTTCTGTCCAAACAATAGTAATTTTACTTTCAGTTTGGTATACTCTGAAAAGTCAAAACATCAAAATTTACTTCCTGTCATTATATAAATTCAGCCATTTTATCAGTTATATTTAATATTAATAATCCTATATTGTATTAAAAGGTTCATATTCCCTTATTTTCTGGTAATTAATTGAATTAGTTGTATTCTGAAACATTATTCTGGAATATATGACTCCCATGTCCAAATTTCTGAGTTTAGTCATTTTCATTTTTATTTATAATTCTGAATATATTTATTAAAAGCTCTCTAAATGGTATGTGCAATTATATGGCATGATCTCAAGTTTATTTTGTCTAAACCCCTTTTGTTTATTCGCATTTAAATGATTAATTTCTCTGTTTTGATGAAGTTTGGTTTCCATTCTTTTGGCCTATGATTTTTTAACAATTTTTCTTACAAAATATTTTACAAACAATATATGATGTGTGATACCCTCTCTGACTTTTACATATAGTATTATAAATTAAACATGTTTTCAAATTACACAATAACAATTAGTATTGGTTACAATACAAATAATAGTTAAAACAAATAAAGAATATTTTTTTTAAATAAATGGTTGTCTTCAAGTCAGACATTTTATAACAAAATCCTTATTTCTAACATGGAAATATGGTTTACAAAAAAGGTTTTTTACTAACTAACATCTTAATTACTCTCGACTATTTACAAGTAGTAACTATTTTTATAGTTCTGATGTTAGTTGTATCAGACCCAAACAAATGGCCTTATATCTAAAACATTTTTAAACATTCTTGTACTATATACATAAAAACCTTATATTTATATTCTTATTTCTAACTATTATTACAAGTAGGATTCTACAGTTTTTATACCGTCTGTTATACATTGTCTTTGGGGAATTTTACCCTGTCATTAATAAATAAATAGTATGAATTGTTCAAAAAGTATCATGAAATCTGTTTTTCTTTTTTCATGTAAAACAAAATGTTATTTTAAACAGATTCATGTCTTATGAACAACATATTGTCACAGTACACACTTCAAGTCATTGAAAAATTGCATATTTCATTGCATCCAATGTTTGTGATTGCCAAGAATGAAACACAAGGTTCATTTTTTATAATACCCAAAACTATCACTGGTTCACTTTGCACTTATATATTATGTTAATGCTAAATGGTCGTATAGTCTTATTAACATAATAAATTGGTTAGCGTTTTTCAATGGAGATTTGTTCCATGGGTACTATATTATTGTTTCATCTTAGTTCACAGGCAACTTTTACTTTATACACTTCTCTCTCTTAAATTTGTATACATGTGGTTTTTATTTCGTTATACTTTTGTTTTTAGATATTTATTTTGGGGATATAGGGATTTGGGTGTCTTTTATAAGAGCATGACATCTTCTTCAGGATGCTGCCTTCTTCTTCTTTCATCAGTCTTCTTTTCTCCTGCCTTCTGGGACTGGTATCTCTCCATCTTCTTCTTGATGCCATCAGGTTTCTTGGGATCTTCTCCAACTTCTTCTTTATTTCAGAAATACACAACCTGTATTGGTTGATCTTGGCTTATTTTAGGGTTTCTATTCTATTTATTCTCCCTCGTTGTGGGTTTGGTCATATTGTGTACTGCTTGGTTATTTACTTTCTTACCTTCCTGGGTTATACCTTGAAAACCTTTGGTTATGAGACTGGTTTTGGATGACTCATCGCTAGTAACTCCTTCTATTTGAACTTGTATTTTCTTTATAATAATGATTCCTTTCCACAGTTGCTATGAATTAATCTATTTATATTAAACTTAATGCTTTCTTCCAAATTTAAATATTATAACTTCATTATTCTAATGATCAATTGCCATTCAATATTATGCATACATCTGTCACGCTACAGATTGCTCTCCTCCAGAAGTAATTATTTCAGACATGTTTATGGATGAAATAATTTCTTATGATAATTTCATCATTTCCTATAATTCATTTTCTTCTCCATTTTTATATCGACTTTTTTTTTATATTAGAGTTTTATTAATTTTATATATATGGTTACTTGTTTTACTACTGATCCTTTTCGGATAGTTAGTGTCTTCTGAGATATATTATAATTGTAATACATTTTCTTTCTATATCAACTTTGTGTTGTATCCTTGGGATATTAATTCCCTAACATTCCCTATCACGTGGGCTGGGGCAGATCAGAGGGGCACTGTACGCTACTTCTCTGCTGGCCATACACCACTTCTATAAATTGAGTACAGAGGCATATCCATCCCTGCTCAAAAAAACATAATGCTGCTGGAATTATCTTCAGTCAGTCATCGAATAAATAAATAAAAAGTAGTCTCATTTTCGACTAATAAAAATATCTTTGGATTCTCCACTTCGTAGTCTCTCAGATTATCTCACATTTCCTATCTTAATAAATCTTCATAATTATTATTATACTCATTATATATATATTTTTTCAAAACTCTTAACTTGTCTGATATATTTATTTTAATTATGGTTGAAAACCTTTCTTTTAATAATTCTGGTTACTGTTTACAGTGTAACTCACTTTCTTCTCCATCTGAATTCTCTTTATACTTTCTTCTGTTTACTCATAGTATTAGCATGGTCTTTATATATAGTCTTTCTTATTCATTATTTGAATGGTCTTAATGTATTCTATTTAATTTTTTAACATTGTATCTTTACATTAGATATACAGGTTGTTATATTGATCATTTTATTTAAACATTTTGGTTCTTTCCTTTCTCTTAGAAAGTTATTAATCCGCCTTCGCATTCATTAACATTAATTCATTTATATTATATTTCATGTGGTATTTCTTCTCTTTGCATTTCATATAGGTCTTATTATTATCATTTGTTCGAAATCATCTTCTCCATCTGTTTGGTATGAGTTGTTCTTCTTCGCTCTTAATTAACTGTTTTCATTATCGTTTCATAGGTAATTAGTCTCTTTGCTTCCAAATTTTTTCTTTTCTTGCATATTACACTCTTTTTTGTTATTCTTCTCTACTCCTTCAAATGCTATTGTGAATGTCTAGCATTTATTCTGGATTAACGTTAATTCTCTTTTCTGAATTAATCACTTTATTTTCTTCTCAATTCAATCATAATTGACACATAATTATTTTTTGGAACTTGGTTAGTTTTAATGTAAAATTCAAACTATTCTTTTTATTTAATTGAAAAATATTTCTTATAAATCCTTGTAATATGTTGATCTTATCTTGTTTCAAAGTTCTGACGTTCTATCAACATTCAAATTCTGTTTAATTCATTTATTCCCAGAATTGTTTCATTCAGAATTGTTTATAGTAATGTGATTTTACTATTATTTCTGAATGTTTTGGTATTTCTCCAAATTCAAATTCTTCTTAATTATTTACCATAAAGTTTTTCTCATAAACTTAGTTATAGTAAGTGGTCTTACTTTATTTTTAAATTTTTTGTATAATTAAGTTCAAAATTCTCTCTCTTTCTCTTTCTTCCATAAAGTTTTGTTCTAAATTATCAGGTTGTAGTAAGAGGTACTTACTCAATTTTAAATTTTTATAAATAATAAGTTCAAAATTCTCTCTCTTTCTCTTTCTTCCAAAAAGTTTTGTTCTAAATTATCAGGTTGTAGTAAGAAGTACTTACTCAATTTTAAATTTTTATAATTATATTTCAATTCAAAAGTCTTTCTTTTTCTTTCTTCCATAAAGTTTGTTCAAATTATTAGGTTGTAAGTTGTTCTTACATATTTTAGAATTTTTTCAATATTAAATTAAAAATTCTTCTTCTTACAATTCTCCAGAATGTTCTTCTCAAAATATTAGGTTGTAAGATGTACTTACATTATTTAAAAATTTTTTAAATTATTAAAAATTCTTTTTCTTTTAATTCTCCAGAATGTTCTCAAAATATTAGGTTGTAAGATGTACTTACATTATTTTTGAATTTTTTAAAAATAAATTCAAAATTCTAAAACTCACAACTCATTCTTCATAATATTTCTTCATAGAGGCTTGATTGTACACTCCTTTGATTTTTCCTGAAACGATTTCCCTCAACTCATATGTATTGTTACGCTTATCATTTACCACAACATATGGGCATATATTGTACTCTACACTGGACCATATTATTTATATTTTAATAAGTTGATCTTCTCTTTTTCTTTCTTATAAGTTTTCTTTTCTTTTCTATATACCCAGGAAGATGGACGATTTTCTTTATGTCGTTCCATTGCTCATATTCTTATTTGTCATGTTCATTTTCTTAAATAGTCTTCATTCATAAAACCCAGTTTGTTTCTATGTTTATTATTCGTATCATTTCCTTTCAATGATATTTATTTTGTCTCCTTCACCATTGTTTTTCGCCGTAGTCGGTTATCATGATCTCCGTCCCTTTTCTTGATGGTGTGTGGTATCTGTGTCAACCAGGGTCCATCATCTCGGTTGCTCTTATAAAATTTACCCTAGGGCGCGACACTCGGTTATTATTACTGTTATTATTGCTATTACTAAAGTTATTATTATAGTAATTTCGGTTAGGTTGGTAAGGTCTGTTACCATTATTGTTGGGATATGGATTTCTCTGACTGTATGGGACATTATTATGTTGGTATAAATTGTTTCTATTGTATGGATAGGGGTTGTTATTCCTAACGCCGTTAAAATTACCGATAAACTGGTTATTACGCGGCGGGTTGTTAGGGCCGTCGTAATTACTGGGCTGGTTCCCTCTATCATCATATTGTATACACTAATACTTCTCTGGTCCATGTTTTGTGTTACCTGACAAATATATGTGAGGATCTTCATCTGGGTTATCACTTATTATTTGTTTATCTGAAACACCATAAGCTGGTTTACCATCACATATCCACCCTGAAGGAATATATTTTAGTCTAACCGTACCCTGGAACTGTCCTAGATGGCACGCTAATGGAATACATTCTGGTGATTCACCTGTGCCGTCATTACAGTCTGGTACGATATCACATTTCCATCTTTCTGAAAAACATTGTCCAGTCTTGCGCTGAAATTGGTCTGTTCCACATGTCGTATTCTGTTTACCTCTGGTCCTTTCCCAGTGGTAGACTACTGTCTTGTGGTAAATTATTTCTGAAATTACTTCGATTCTCCTTCTATAATTCATAGCATTCATGATGTTTTTGTCATAGGTAATTGGGATATTATTGCCATCAAATAACCCATGTTTCATCATCTCCAATTCTTCCTTCGTTTTTATTATATTTCTTGGATACATTCTCCTTTTCCTTGGTTTAATATCTTCCTGGTTTCGGTTAGTTTCAATTTCGGGTACTACCATTACTAGTTCCTGCGTTTTATCATTTGGTACTTCTTCTGGTTCTGGTTTGCTATCATATTTTATTTCTTCGGTCTTCTCCTTTCTTAACTCTTCTCTTTTCAATCTGTCCTCTCTTATTTCTTCACCCCAATCATCCAGTTTCTTACCTAATTCTTCTTTCAATTCCTTACTTGTGGATTCCATTTTCTTGTTCATTCCTTCCATTTGTTCCATCATCATCCTGAACATTTTCCTTATCTCAACCATTTCTTCTGGTGTAGGTTCTTCCATTTTGCTTGTTGTTGTACCCTTTTTATTATCTTTCTCTGACTTTATAGCTGCTGCCTAGCTCCAACTAGTGATTAGGCAGAATTTATTGGCCTTCCAATCGCTAATTAAAGCCCCTAAAGTTGTGCGCCAATTTGTAATAAAAATAATATAATATTGTGTGTGTTGATGATAAGCTATTGTCGAGTATGTTAGACTCCGGTGTAATCAAGCCCCACTGTTTGGGCTAGCCAATTTGTAATAAAATAAGTAAATTGTAATGTAATATGTTTAATTGGTGTGTAATTGGTGTGGCTCTCGACGTCTTACTGGCCTGAAACACTTCCTTAAGTTTCCCAGCTGGTCGAGTCCCAATGGTAGCAAGACCGGTCGAGTAGCGTAAAGTTGATGATGAAATATATATGTTCAGCTTCACCGAAAGTTTCAAAACAAAAATTATTGTTTTGAAGGAAATTAAAAAAAAAAAAAATTATGTTTATAAAAAAAATAATTAAAAATTTTTTTTTTAATTTTATTAATTAATTCATTATGATCAATTAATTAATATAGGGCTGTGAAGTTTTAAAAAGTGTAATGCTCTTCTGAAAATTTTTATTAAAGTTTTGGTATATTTTAAATAAACTATCACCACTCATAAGACTGTCTTCAAACCAATCGATACTCGTTTACCTTTTTATTTTTTAGGTTATCTTCACTTATAGGTGGTAAAGTCCTGATAGATTATTAATTATAATTATATTAGTGATAACTAGTAATATTTATGAAATGAAGAACTATTTAGTGTTGAAGAATATTAATGTTTTATTAATTAATAGCAATTTGACTCTTATCGATTATTATCGACTCTCAGGATATCGAAAAAGTTACAAAGTATATTATATAAAAATTATACAGGGTTCTTTAAACAGCCAGTTATTATCAAAGTCAGAGAAATCGGGCTAATATTTAAAAGTATAACGTTACATCAAATGAATAATTATTACTAAACACAAACATTGAATAATAATTTGAAAATAAAATAATTGTTTTCACCAAACAGCTGTGTTGAACTAGGAGAGGCATTGGAATTGTCAAAGAAAGATGGCTGCCGTCAAGTTGATCAAAATGTCGCTCGTTCCTGTTGCGTTCCAAATAATGTATTTTCTGGCAATATTCCTGTTCTGGTGTCTGCAAATCTCTTGTTAATGTTGTGTAGTGACTGGTGTAATGTTTCTGGGTTGTATTTAGTATATCCGTGTAATTATAAGTCAAAACACTTTTCCCAATTCCGACACTATCACTTGGTTAATGTGTTATACAGTTTTCTGGTGTTTTGTGGTGTTTTTCGGAGTAGAAATGTATTGTTTAGTGTTAATTAGTGTTTCTTGATTGTTTTTGTCACAATGTATATGTTCTGGAAGGATTTTATAAGACACTCTCGATTTCACAGTAACGTACTATTCGCCACTTAACTTTACCGTTAGTAAGATAGGTTAGATCGTCACAAAACTCTCGTTTATGTTAACCGTTCGAATACCAATAATCAACTAACTGTTTCCTCCAGTTTCAATTAAACTCTTAGCCAATATAATATTATTCTTAACATTGTTCAAATATATTTTCATATCCTGTGCACACTTTAATATTTCACTATATAAATACCTAAACTTGGTTATTTATCAATTTTATTCACTAGATGTTATTTAAATTAATCTTTCAGTCCACTCAGCTTATTTTCAGATTAAATAATGCCGTTTTATAGTGTTTTCTGTCCAAACAATAGTAATTTTACTTTCAGTTTGGTATACTCTGAAAAGTCAAAACATCAAAATTTACTTCCTGTCATTATATAAATTCAGCCATTTTATCAGTTATATTTAATATTAATAATCCTATATTGTATTAAAAGGTTCATATTCCCTTATTTTCTGGTAATTAATTGAATTAGTTGTATTCTGAAACATTATTCTGGAATATATGACTCCCATGTCCAAATTTCTGAGTTTAGTCATTTTCATTTTTATTTATAATTCTGAATATATTTATTAAAAGCTCTCTAAATGGTATGTGCAATTATATGGCATGATCTCAAGTTTATTTTGTCTAAACCCCTTTTGTTTATTCGCATTTAAATGATTAATTTCTCTGTTTTGATGAAGTTTGGTTTCCATTCTTTTGGCCTATGATTTTTTAACAATTTTTCTTACAAAATATTTTACAAACAATATATGATGTGTGATACCCTCTCTGACTTTTACATATAGTATTATAAATTAAACATGTTTTCAAATTACACAATAACAATTAGTATTGGTTACAATACAAATAATAGTTAAAACAAATAAAGAATATTTTTTTTAAATAAATGGTTGTCTTCAAGTCAGACATTTTATAACAAAATCCTTATTTCTAACATGGAAATATGGTTTACAAAAAAGGTTTTTTACTAACTAACATCTTAATTACTCTCGACTATTTACAAGTAGTAACTATTTTTATAGTTCTGATGTTAGTTGTATCAGACCCAAACAAATGGCCTTATATCTAAAACATTTTTAAACATTCTTGTACTATATACATAAAAACCTTATATTTATATTCTTATTTCTAACTATTATTACAAGTAGGATTCTACAGTTTTTATACCGTCTGTTATACATTGTCTTTGGGGAATTTTACCCTGTCATTAATAAATAAATAGTATGAATTGTTCAAAAAGTATCATGAAATCTGTTTTTCTTTTTTCATGTAAAACAAAATGTTATTTTAAACAGATTCATGTCTTATGAACAACATATTGTCACAGTACACACTTCAAGTCATTGAAAAATTGCATATTTCATTGCATCCAATGTTTGTGATTGCCAAGAATGAAACACAAGGTTCATTTTTTATAATACCCAAAACTATCACTGGTTCACTTTGCACTTATATATTATGTTAATGCTAAATGGTCGTATAGTCTTATTAACATAATAAATTGGTTAGCGTTTTTCAATGGAGATTTGTTCCATGGGTACTATATTATTGTTTCATCTTAGTTCACAGGCAACTTTTACTTTATACACTTCTCTCTCTTAAATTTGTATACATGTGGTTTTTATTTCGTTATACTTTTGTTTTTAGATATTTATTTTGGGGATATAGGGATTTGGGTGTCTTTTATAAGAGCATGACATCTTCTTCAGGATGCTGCCTTCTTCTTCTTTCATCAGTCTTCTTTTCTCCTGCCTTCTGGGACTGGTATCTCTCCATCTTCTTCTTGATGCCATCAGGTTTCTTGGGATCTTCTCCAACTTCTTCTTTATTTCAGAAATACACAACCTGTATTGGTTGATCTTGGCTTATTTTAGGGTTTCTATTCTATTTATTCTCCCTCGTTGTGGGTTTGGTCATATTGTGTACTGCTTGGTTATTTACTTTCTTACCTTCCTGGGTTATACCTTGAAAACCTTTGGTTATGAGACTGGTTTTGGATGACTCATCGCTAGTAACTCCTTCTATTTGAACTTGTATTTTCTTTATAATAATGATTCCTTTCCACAGTTGCTATGAATTAATCTATTTATATTAAACTTAATGCTTTCTTCCAAATTTAAATATTATAACTTCATTATTCTAATGATCAATTGCCATTCAATATTATGCATACATCTGTCACGCTACAGATTGCTCTCCTCCAGAAGTAATTATTTCAGACATGTTTATGGATGAAATAATTTCTTATGATAATTTCATCATTTCCTATAATTCATTTTCTTCTCCATTTTTATATCGACTTTTTTTTTTATATTAGAGTTTTATTAATTTTATATATATGGTTACTTGTTTTACTACTGATCCTTTTCGGATAGTTAGTGTCTTCTGAGATATATTATAATTGTAATACATTTTCTTTCTATATCAACTTTGTGTTGTATCCTTGGGATATTAATTCCCTAACATTCCCTATCACGTGGGCTGGGGCAGATCAGAGGGGCACTGTACGCTACTTCTCTGCTGGCCATACACCACTTCTATAAATTGAGTACAGAGGCATATCCATCCCTGCTCAAAAAAACATAATGCTGCTGGAATTATCTTCAGTCAGTCATCGAATAAATAAATAAAAAGTAGTCTCATTTTCGACTAATAAAAATATCTTTGGATTCTCCACTTCGTAGTCTCTCAGATTATCTCACATTTCCTATCTTAATAAATCTTCATAATTATTATTATACTCATTATATATATATTTTTTCAAAACTCTTAACTTGTCTGATATATTTATTTTAATTATGGTTGAAAACCTTTCTTTTAATAATTCTGGTTACTGTTTACAGTGTAACTCACTTTCTTCTCCATCTGAATTCTCTTTATACTTTCTTCTGTTTACTCATAGTATTAGCATGGTCTTTATATATAGTCTTTCTTATTCATTATTTGAATGGTCTTAATGTATTCTATTTAATTTTTTAACATTGTATCTTTACATTAGATATACAGGTTGTTATATTGATCATTTTATTTAAACATTTTGGTTCTTTCCTTTCTCTTAGAAAGTTATTAATCCGCCTTCGCATTCATTAACATTAATTCATTTATATTATATTTCATGTGGTATTTCTTCTCTTTGCATTTCATATAGGTCTTATTATTATCATTTGTTCGAAATCATCTTCTCCATCTGTTTGGTATGAGTTGTTCTTCTTCGCTCTTAATTAACTGTTTTCATTATCGTTTCATAGGTAATTAGTCTCTTTGCTTCCAAATTTTTTCTTTTCTTGCATATTACACTCTTTTTTGTTATTCTTCTCTACTCCTTCAAATGCTATTGTGAATGTCTAGCATTTATTCTGGATTAACGTTAATTCTCTTTTCTGAATTAATCACTTTATTTTCTTCTCAATTCAATCATAATTGACACATAATTATTTTTTGGAACTTGGTTAGTTTTAATGTAAAATTCAAACTATTCTTTTTATTTAATTGAAAAATATTTCTTATAAATCCTTGTAATATGTTGATCTTATCTTGTTTCAAAGTTCTGACGTTCTATCAACATTCAAATTCTGTTTAATTCATTTATTCCCAGAATTGTTTCATTCAGAATTGTTTATAGTAATGTGATTTTACTATTATTTCTGAATGTTTTGGTATTTCTCCAAATTCAAATTCTTCTTAATTATTTACCATAAAGTTTTTCTCATAAACTTAGTTATAGTAAGTGGTCTTACTTTATTTTTAAATTTTTTGTATAATTAAGTTCAAAATTCTCTCTCTTTCTCTTTCTTCCATAAAGTTTTGTTCTAAATTATCAGGTTGTAGTAAGAGGTACTTACTCAATTTTAAATTTTTATAAATAATAAGTTCAAAATTCTCTCTCTTTCTCTTTCTTCCAAAAAGTTTTGTTCTAAATTATCAGGTTGTAGTAAGAAGTACTTACTCAATTTTAAATTTTTATAATTATATTTCAATTCAAAAGTCTTTCTTTTTCTTTCTTCCATAAAGTTTGTTCAAATTATTAGGTTGTAAGTTGTTCTTACATATTTTAGAATTTTTTCAATATTAAATTAAAAATTCTTCTTCTTACAATTCTCCAGAATGTTCTTCTCAAAATATTAGGTTGTAAGATGTACTTACATTATTTAAAAATTTTTTAAATTATTAAAAATTCTTTTTCTTTTAATTCTCCAGAATGTTCTCAAAATATTAGGTTGTAAGATGTACTTACATTATTTTTGAATTTTTTAAAAATAAATTCAAAATTCTAAAACTCACAACTCATTCTTCATAATATTTCTTCATAGAGGCTTGATTGTACACTCCTTTGATTTTTCCTGAAACGATTTCCCTCAACTCATATGTATTGTTACGCTTATCATTTACCACAACATATGGGCATATATTGTACTCTACACTGGACCATATTATTTATATTTTAATAAGTTGATCTTCTCTTTTTCTTTCTTATAAGTTTTCTTTTCTTTTCTATATACCCAGGAAGATGGACGATTTTCTTTATGTCGTTCCATTGCTCATATTCTTATTTGTCATGTTCATTTTCTTAAATAGTCTTCATTCATAAAACCCAGTTTGTTTCTATGTTTATTATTCGTATCATTTCCTTTCAATGATATTTATTTCGTCTCCTTCACCATTGTTTTTCGCCGTAGTCGGTTATCATGATCTCCGTCCCTTTTCTTGATGGTGTGTGGTATCTGTGTCAACCAGGGTCCATCATCTCGGTTGCTCTTATAAAATTTACCCTAGGGCGCGACACTCGGTTATTATTACTGTTATTATTGCTATTACTAAAGTTATTATTATAGTAATTTCGGTTAGGTTGGTAAGGTCTGTTACCATTATTGTTGGGATATGGATTTCTCTGACTGTATGGGACATTATTATGTTGGTATAAATTGTTTCTATTGTATGGATAGGGGTTGTTATTCCTAACGCCGTTAAAATTACCGATAAACTGGTTATTACGCGGCGGGTTGTTAGGGCCGTCGTAATTACTGGGCTGGTTCCCTCTATCATCATATTGTATACACTAATACTTCTCTGGTCCATGTTTTGTGTTACCTGACAAATATATGTGAGGATCTTCATCTGGGTTATCACTTATTATTTGTTTATCTGAAACACCATAAGCTGGTTTACCATCACATATCCACCCTGAAGGAATATATTTTAGTCTAACCGTACCCTGGAACTGTCCTAGATGGCACGCTAATGGAATACATTCTGGTGATTCACCTGTGCCGTCATTACAGTCTGGTACGATATCACATTTCCATCTTTCTGAAAAACATTGTCCAGTCTTGCGCTGAAATTGGTCTGTTCCACATGTCGTATTCTGTTTACCTCTGGTCCTTTCCCAGTGGTAGACTACTGTCTTGTGGTAAATTATTTCTGAAATTACTTCGATTCTCCTTCTATAATTCATAGCATTCATGATGTTTTTGTCATAGGTAATTGGGATATTATTGCCATCAAATAACCCATGTTTCATCATCTCCAATTCTTCCTTCGTTTTTATTATATTTCTTGGATACATTCTCCTTTTCCTTGGTTTAATATCTTCCTGGTTTCGGTTAGTTTCAATTTCGGGTACTACCATTACTAGTTCCTGCGTTTTATCATTTGGTACTTCTTCTGGTTCTGGTTTGCTATCATATTTTATTTCTTCGGTCTTCTCCTTTCTTAACTCTTCTCTTTTCAATCTGTCCTCTCTTATTTCTTCACCCCAATCATCCAGTTTCTTACCTAATTCTTCTTTCAATTCCTTACTTGTGGATTCCATTTTCTTGTTCATTCCTTCCATTTGTTCCATCATCATCCTGAACATTTTCCTTATCTCAACCATTTCTTCTGGTGTAGGTTCTTCCATTTTGCTTGTTGTTGTACCCTTTTTATTATCTTTCTCTGACTTTATAGCTGCTGCCTAGCTCCAACTAGTGATTAGGCAGAATTTATTGGCCTTCCAATCGCTAATTAAAGCCCCTAAAGTTGTGCGCCAATTTGTAATAAAAATAATATAATATTGTGTGTGTTGATGATAAGCTATTGTCGAGTATGTTAGACTCCGGTGTAATCAAGCCCCACTGTTTGGGCTAGCCAATTTGTAATAAAATAAGTAAATTGTAATGTAATATGTTTAATTGGTGTGTAATTGGTGTGGCTCTCGACGTCTTACTGGCCTGAAACACTTCCTTAAGTTTCCCAGCTGGTCGAGTCCCAATGGTAGCAAGACCGGTCGAGTAGCGTAAAGTTGATGATGAAATATATATGTTCAGCTTCACCGAAAGTTTCAAAACAAAAATTATTGTTTTGAAGGAAATTCAAAAAAAAAAAATTATGTTTATAAAAAAAATAATTAAAAAATTTTTTTTTAATTTTATTAATTAATTAATTATAATCAATTAATTAATATAGGGCTGTGAAGTTTTAAAAAGTGTAATGCTCTTCTGAAAATTTTTATTAAAGTTTTGGTATATTTTAAATAAACTATCACCACTCATAAGACTGTCTTCAAACCAATCGATACTCGTTTACCTTTTTATTTTTTAGGTTATCTTCACTTATAGGTGGTAAAGTCCTGATAGATTATTAATTATAATTATATTAGTGATAACTAGTAATATTTATGAAATGAAGAACTATTTAGTGTTGAAGAATATTAATGTTTTATTAATTAATAGCAATTTGACTCTTATCGATTATTATCGACTCTCAGGATATCGAAAAAGTTACAAAGTATATTATATAAAAATTATACAGGGTTCTTTAAACAGCCAGTTATTATCAAAGTCAGAGAAATCGGGCTAATATTTAAAAGTATAACGTTACATCAAATGAATAATTATTACTAAACACAAACATTGAATAATAATTTGAAAATAAAATAATTGTTTTCACCAAACAGCTGTGTTGAACTAGGAGAGGCATTGGAATTGTCAAAGAAAGATGGCTGCCGTCAAGTTGATCAAAATGTCGCTCGTTCCTGTTGCGTTCCAAATAATGTATTTTCTGGCAATATTCCTGTTCTGGTGTCTGCAAATCTCTTGTTAAATGTTGTGTAGTGACTGGTGTAATGTTTCTGGGTTGTATTTAGTATATCCGTGTAATTATAAGTCAAAACACTTTTCCCAATTCCGACACTATCACTTGGTTAATGTGTTATACAGTTTTCTGGTGTTTTGTGGTGTTTTTCGGAGTAGAAATGTATTGTTTAGTGTTAATTAGTGTTTCTTGATTGTTTTTGTCACAATGTATATGTTCTGGAAGGATTTTATAAGACACTCTCGATTTCACAGTAACGTACTATTCGCCACTTAACTTTACCGTTAGTAAGATAGGTTAGATCGTCACAAAACTCTCGTTTATGTTAACCGTTCGAATACCAATAATCAACTAACTGTTTCCTCCAGTTTCAATTAAACTCTTAGCCAATATAATATTATTCTTAACATTGTTCAAATATATTTTCATATCCTGTGCACACTTTAATATTTCACTATATAAATACCTAAACTTGGTTATTTATCAATTTTATTCACTAGATGTTATTTAAATTAATCTTTCAGTTCATTCAGCTTATTTTCAGATTAAATAATGCCGTTTTATAGTGTTTTCTGTCCAAACAATAGTAATTTTACTTTCAGTTTGGTATACTCTGAAAAGTCAAAACATCAAAATTTACTTCCTGTCATTATATAAATTCAGCCATTTTATCAGTTATATTTAATATTAATAATCCTATATTGTATTAAAAGGTTCATATTCCCTTATTTTCTGGTAATTAATTGAATTAGTTGTATTCTGAAACATTATTCTGGAATATATGACTCCCATGTCCAAATTTCTGAGTTTAGTCATTTTCATTTTTATTTATAATTCTGAATATATTTATTAAAAGCTCTCTAAATGGTATGTGCAATTATATGGCATGATCTCAAGTTTATTTTGTCTAAACCCCTTTTGTTTATTCGCATTTAAATGATTAATTTCTCTGTTTTGATGAAGTTTGGTTTCCATTCTTTTGGCCTATGATTTTTTAACAATTTTTCTTACAAAATATTTTACAAACAATATATGATGTGTGATACCCTCTCTGACTTTTACATATAGTATTATAAATTAAACATGTTTTCAAATTACACAATAACAATTAGTATTGGTTACAATACAAATAATAGTTAAAACAAATAAAGAATATTTTTTTTAAATAAATGGTTGTCTTCAAGTCAGACATTTTATAACAAAATCCTTATTTCTAACATGGAAATATGGTTTACAAAAAAGGTTTTTTACTAACTAACATCTTAATTACTCTCGACTATTTACAAGTAGTAACTATTTTTATAGTTCTGATGTTAGTTGTATCAGACCCAAACAAATGGCCTTATATCTAAAACATTTTTAAACATTCTTGTACTATATACATAAAAACCTTATATTTATATTCTTATTTCTAACTATTATTACAAGTAGGATTCTACAGTTTTTATACCGTCTGTTATACATTGTCTTTGGGGAATTGTACCCTGTCATTAATAAATAAATAGTATGAATTGTTCAAAAAGTATCATGAAATCTGTTTTTCTTTTTTCATGTAAAACAAAATGTTATTTTAAACAGATTCATGTCTTATGAACAACATATTGTCACAGTACACACTTCAAGTCATTGAAAAATTGCATATTTCATTGCATCCAATGTTTGTGATTGCCAAGAATGAAACACAAGGTTCATTTTTTATAATACCCAAAACTATCACTGGTTCACTTTGCACTTATATATTATGTTAATGCTAAATGGTCGTATAGTCTTATTAACATAATAAATTGGTTAGCGTTTTTCAATGGAGATTTGTTCCATGGGTACTATATTATTGTTTCATCTTAGTTCACAGGCAACTTTTACTTTATACACTTCTCTCTCTTAAATTTGTATACATGTGGTTTTTATTTCGTTATACTTTTGTTTTTAGATATTTATTTTGGGGATATAGGGATTTGGGTGTCTTTTATAAGAGCATGACATCTTCTTCAGGATGCTGCCTTCTTCTTCTTTCATCAGTCTTCTTTTCTCCTGCCTTCTGGGACTGGTATCTCTCCATCTTCTTCTTGATGCCATCAGGTTTCTTGGGATCTTCTCCAACTTCTTCTTTATTTCAGAAATACACAACCTGTATTGGTTGATCTTGGCTTATTTTAGGGTTTCTATTCTATTTATTCTCCCTCGTTGTGGGTTTGGTCATATTGTGTACTGCTTGGTTATTTACTTTCTTACCTTCCTGGGTTATACCTTGAAAACCTTTGGTTATGAGACTGGTTTTGGATGACTCATCGCTAGTAACTCCTTCTATTTGAACTTGTATTTTCTTTATAATAATGATTCCTTTCCACAGTTGCTATGAATTAATCTATTTATATTAAACTTAATGCTTTCTTCCAAATTTAAATATTATAACTTCATTATTCTAATGATCAATTGCCATTCAATATTATGCATACATCTGTCACGCTACAGATTGCTCTCCTCCAGAAGTAATTATTTCAGACATGTTTATGGATGAAATAATTTCTTATGATAATTTCATCATTTCCTATAATTCATTTTCTTCTCCATTTTTATATCGACTTTTTTTTTATATTAGAGTTTTATTAATTTTATATATATGGTTACTTGTTTTACTACTGATCCTTTTCGGATAGTTAGTGTCTTCTGAGATATATTATAATTGTAATACATTTTCTTTCTATATCAACTTTGTGTTGTATCCTTGGGATATTAATTCCCTAACATTCCCTATCACGTGGGCTGGGGCAGATCAGAGGGGCACTGTACGCTACTTCTCTGCTGGCCATACACCACTTCTATAAATTGAGTACAGAGGCATATCCATCCCTGCTCAAAAAAACATAATGCTGCTGGAATTATCTTCAGTCAGTCATCGAATAAATAAATAAAAAGTAGTCTCATTTTCGACTAATAAAAATATCTTTGGATTCTCCACTTCGTAGTCTCTCAGATTATCTCACATTTCCTATCTTAATAAATCTTCATAATTATTATTATACTCATTATATATATATTTTTTCAAAACTCTTAACTTGTCTGATATATTTATTTTAATTATGGTTGAAAACCTTTCTTTTAATAATTCTGGTTACTGTTTACAGTGTAACTCACTTTCTTCTCCATCTGAATTCTCTTTATACTTTCTTCTGTTTACTCATAGTATTAGCATGGTCTTTATATATAGTCTTTCTTATTCATTATTTGAATGGTCTTAATGTATTCTATTTAATTTTTTAACATTGTATCTTTACATTAGATATACAGGTTGTTATATTGATCATTTTATTTAAACATTTTGGTTCTTTCCTTTCTCTTAGAAAGTTATTAATCCGCCTTCGCATTCATTAACATTAATTCATTTATATTATATTTCATGTGGTATTTCTTCTCTTTGCATTTCATATAGGTCTTATTATTATCATTTGTTCGAAATCATCTTCTCCATCTGTTTGGTATGAGTTGTTCTTCTTCGCTCTTAATTAACTGTTTTCATTATCGTTTCATAGGTAATTAGTCTCTTTGCTTCCAAATTTTTTCTTTTCTTGCATATTACACTCTTTTTTGTTATTCTTCTCTACTCCTTCAAATGCTATTGTGAATGTCTAGCATTTATTCTGGATTAACGTTAATTCTCTTTTCTGAATTAATCACTTTATTTTCTTCTCAATTCAATCATAATTGACACATAATTATTTTTTGGAACTTGGTTAGTTTTAATGTAAAATTCAAACTATTCTTTTTATTTAATTGAAAAATATTTCTTATAAATCCTTGTAATATGTTGATCTTATCTTGTTTCAAAGTTCTGACGTTCTATCAACATTCAAATTCTGTTTAATTCATTTATTCCCAGAATTGTTTCATTCAGAATTGTTTATAGTAATGTGATTTTACTATTATTTCTGAATGTTTTGGTATTTCTCCAAATTCAAATTCTTCTTAATTATTTACCATAAAGTTTTTCTCATAAACTTAGTTATAGTAAGTGGTCTTACTTTATTTTTAAATTTTTTGTATAATTAAGTTCAAAATTCTCTCTCTTTCTCTTTCTTCCATAAAGTTTTGTTCTAAATTATCAGGTTGTAGTAAGAGGTACTTACTAAATTTTAAATTTTTATAAATAATAAGTTCAAAATTCTCTCTCTTTCTCTTTCTTCCAAAAAGTTTTGTTCTAAATTATCAGGTTGTAGTAAGAAGTACTTACTCAATTTTAAATTTTTATAATTATATTTCAATTCAAAAGTCTTTCTATTTCTTTCTTCCATAAAGTTTGTTCAAATTATTAGGTTGTAAGTTGTTCTTACATATTTTAGAATTTTTTCAATATTAAATTAAAAAATTCTTCTTCTTACAATTCTCCAGAATGTTCTTCTCAAAATATTAGGTTGTAAGATGTACTTACATTATTTTAAAATTTTTTAAATTATTAAAAATTCTTTTTCTTTTAATTCTCCAGAATGTTCTCAAAATATTAGGTTGTAAGATGTACTTACATTATTTTTGAATTTTTTAAAAATAAATTCAAAATTCTAAAACTCACAACTCATTCTTCATAATATTTCTTCATAGAGGCTTGATTGTACACTCCTTTGATTTTTCCTGAAACGATTTCCCTCAACTCATATGTATTGTTATGCTTATCATTTACCACAACATATGGGCATATATTGTACTCTACACTGGACCATATTATTTATATTTTAATAAGTTGATCTTCTCTTTTTCTTTCTTATAAGTTTTCTTTTCTTTTCTATATACCCAGGAAGATGGACGATTTTCTTTATGTCGTTCCATTGCTCATATTCTTATTTGTCATGTTCATTTTCTTAAATAGTCTTCATTCATAAAACCCAGTTTGTTTCTATGTTTATTATTCGTATCATTTCCTTTCAATGATATTTATTTCGTCTCCTTCACCATTGTTTTTCGCCGTAGTCGGTTATCATGATCTCCGTCCCTTTTCTTGATGGTGTGTGGTATCTGTGTCAACCAGGGTCCATCATCTCGGTTGCTCTTATAAAATTTACCCTAGGGCGCGATACTCGGTTATTATTACTGTTATTATTGCTATTACTAAAGTTATTATTATAGTAATTTCGGTTAGGTTGGTAAGGTCTGTTACCATTATTGTTGGGATATGGATTTCTCTGACTGTATGGGACATTATTATGTTGGTATAAATTGTTTCTATTGTATGGATAGGGGTTGTTATTCCTAACGCCGTTAAAATTACCGATAAACTGGTTATTACGCGGCGGGTTGTTAGGGCCGTCGTAATTACTGGGCTGGTTCCCTCTATCATCATATTGTATACACTAATACTTCTCTGGTCCATGTTTTGTGTTACCTGACAAATATATGTGAGGATCTTCATCTGGGTTATCACTTATTATTTGTTTATCTGAAACACCATAAGCTGGTTTACCATCACATATCCACCCTGAAGGAATATATTTTAGTCTAACCGTACCCTGGAACTGTCCTAGATGGCACGCTAATGGAATACATTCTGGTGATTCACCTGTGCCGTCATTACAGTCTGGTACGATATCACATTTCCATCTTTCTGAAAAACATTGTCCAGTCTTGCGCTGAAATTGGTCTGTTCCACATGTCGTATTCTGTTTACCTCTGGTCCTTTCCCAGTGGTAGACTACTGTCTTGTGGTAAATTATTTCTGAAATTACTTCGATTCTCCTTCTATAATTCATAGCATTCATGATGTTTTTGTCATAGGTAATTGGGATATTATTGCCATCAAATAACCCATGTTTCATCATCTCCAATTCTTCCTTCGTTTTTATTACATTTCTTGGATACATTCTCCTTTTCCTTGGTTTAATATCTTCCTGGTTTCGGTTAGTTTCAATTTCGGGTACTACCATTACTAGTTCCTGCGTTTTATCATTTGGTACTTCTTCTGGTTCTAGTTTGCTATCATATTTTATTTCTTCGGTCTTCTCCTTTCTTAACTCTTCTCTTTTCAATCTGTCCTCTCTTATTTCTTCACCCCAATCATCCAGTTTCTTACCTAATTCTTCTTTCAATTCCTTACTTGTGGATTCCATTTTCTTGTTCATTCCTTCCATTTGTTCCATCATCATCCTGAACATTTTCCTTATCTCAACCATTTCTTCTGGTGTAGGTTCTTCCATTTTGCTTGTTGTTGTACCCTTTTTATTATCTTTCTCTGACTTTATAGCTGCTGCCTAGCTCCAACTAGTGATTAGGCAGAATTTATTGGCCTTCCAATTGCTAATTAAAGCCCCTAAAGTTGTGCGCCAATTTGTAATAAAAATAATATAATATTGTGTGTGTTGATGATAAGCTGTTGTGGAGTATGTTAGACTCCGATGTAATCAAGCCCCACTGTTTGGGCTAGCCAATTTGTAATAAAATAAGTAAATTGTAATGTAATATGTTTAATTGGTGTGTAATTGGTGTGGCTCTCGACGTCTTACTGGCCTGAAACACTTCCTTAAGTTTCCCAGCTGGTCGAGTCACAATGGTAGCAAGACCGGTCGAGTAGCGTAAAGTTGATGAAGAAATATATATGTTCAGCTTCACCGAAAGTTTCAAAACAAAAATTATTGTTTTGAAGGAAATTCAAAAAAAAAAAATTATGTTTATAAAAAAAATAATTAAAAATTTTTTTTTAATTTTATTAATTAATTAATTATGATCAATTAATTAATATAGGGCTGTGAAGTTTTAAAAAGTGTAATGCTCTTCTGAAAATTTTTATTAAAGTTTTGGTATATTTTAAATAAACTATCACCACTCATAAGACTGTCTTCAAACCAATCGATACTCGTTTACCTTTTTATTTTTTAGGTTATCTTCACTTATAGGTGGTAAAGTCCTGATAGATTATTAATTATAATTATATTAGTGATAACTAGTAATATTTATGAAATGAAGAACTATTTAGTGTTGAAGAATATTAATGTTTTATTAATTAATAGCAATTTGACTCTTATCGATTATTATCGACTCTCAGGATATCGAAAAAGTTACAAAGTATATTATATAAAAATTATACAGGGTTCTTTAAACAGCCAGTTATTATCAAAGTCAGAGAAATCGGGCTAATATTTAAAAGTATAACGTTACATCAAATGAATAATTATTACTAAACACAAACATTGAATAATAATTTGAAAATAAAATAATTGTTTTCACCAAACAGCTGTGTTGAACTAGGAGAGGCATTGGAATTGTCAAAGAAAGATGGCTGCCGTCAAGTTGATCAAAATGTCGCTCGTTCCTGTTGCGTTCCAAATAATGTATTTTCTGGCAATATTCCTGTTCTGGTGTCTGCAAATCTCTTGTTAAATGTTGTGTAGTGACTGGTGTAATGTTTCTGGGTTGTATTTAGTATATCCGTGTAATTATAAGTCAAAACATTTTTCCCAATTCCGACACTATCACTTGGTTAATGTGTTATACAGTTTTCTGGTGTTTTGTGGTGTTTTTCGGAGTAGAAATGTATTGTTTAGTGTTAATTAGTGTTTCTTGATTGTTTTTGTCACAATGTATATGTTCTGGAAGGATTTTATAAGACACTCTCGATTTCACAGTAACGTACTATTCGCCACTTAACTTTACCGTTAGTAAGATAGGTTAGATCGTCACAAAACTCTCGTTTATGTTAACCGTTCGAATACCAATAATCAACTAACTGTTTCCTCCAGTTTCAATTAAACTCTTAGCCAATATAATATTATTCTTAACATTGTTCAAATATATTTTCATATCCTGTGCACACTTTAATATTTCACTATATAAATACCTAAACTTGGTTATTTATCAATTTTATTCACTAGATGTTATTTAAATTAATCTTTCAGTTCATTCAGCTTATTTTCAGATTAAATAATGCCGTTTTATAGTGTTTTCTGTCCAAAAAATAGTAATTTTACTTTCAGTTTGGTATACTCTGAAAAGTCAAAACATCAAAATTTACTTCCTGTCATTATATAAATTCAGCCATTTTATCAGTTATATTTAATATTAATAATCCTATATTGTATTAAAAGGTTCATATTCCCTTATTTTCTGGTAATTAATTGAATTAGTTGTATTCTGAAACATTATTCTGGAATATATGACTCCCATGTCCAAATTTCTGAGTTTAGTCATTTTCATTTTTATTTATAATTCTGAATATATTTATTAAAAGCTCTCTAAATGGTATGTTCAATTATATGGCATGATCTCAAGTTTATTTTGTCTAAACCCCTTTTGTTTATTCGCATTTAAATGATTAATTTCTCTGTTTTGATGAAGTTTGGTTTCCATTCTTTTGGCCTATGATTTTTTAACAATTTTTCTTACAAAATATTTTACAAACAATATATGATGTGTGATACCCTCTCTGACTTTTACATATAGTATTATAAATTAAACATGTTTTCAAATTACACAATAACAATTAGTATTGGTTACAATACAAATAATAGTTAAAACAAATAAAGAATATTTTTTTTAAATAAATGGTTGTCTTCAAGTCAGACATTTTATAACAAAATCCTTATTTCTAACATGGAAATATGGTTTACAAAAAAGGTTTTTTACTAACTAACATCTTAATTACTCTCGACTATTTACAAGTAGTAACTATTTTTATAGTTCTGATGTTAGTTGTATCAGACCCAAACAAATGGCCTTATATCTAAAACATTTTTAAACATTCTTGTACTATATACATAAAAACCTTATATTTATATTCTTATTTCTAACTATTATTATAAGTAGGATTCTACAGTTTTTATACCGTCTGTTATACATTGTCTTTGGGGAATTGTACCCTGTCATTAATAAATAAATAGTATGAATTGTTCAAAAAGTATCATGAAATCTGTTTTTCTTTTTTCATGTAAAACAAAATGTTATTTTAAACAGATTCATGTCTTATGAACAACATATTGTCACAGTACACACTTCAAGTCATTGAAAAATTGCATATTTCATTGCATCCAATGTTTGTGATTGCCAAGAATGAAACACAAGGTTCATTTTTTATAATACCCAAAACTATCACTGGTTCACTTTGCACTTATATATTATGTTAATGCTAAATGGTCGTATAGTCTTATTAACATAATAAATTGGTTAGCGTTTTTCAATGGAGATTTGTTCCATGGGTACTATATTATTGTTTCATCTTAGTTCACAGGCAACTTTTACTTTATACACTTCTCTCTCTTAAATTTGTATACATGTGGTTTTTATTTCGTTATACTTTTGTTTTTAGATATTTATTTTGGGGATATAGGGATTTGGGTGTCTTTTATAAGAGCATGACATCTTCTTCAGGATGCTGCCTTCTTCTTCTTTCATCAGTCTTCTTTTCTCCTGCCTTCTGGGACTGGTATCTCTCCATCTTCTTCTTGATGCCATCAGGTTTCTTGGGATCTTCTCCAACTTCTTCTTTATTTCAGAAATACACAACCTGTATTGGTTGATCTTGGCTTATTTTAGGGTTTCTATTCTATTTATTCTCCCTCGTTGTGGGTTTGGTCATATTGTGTACTGCTTGGTTATTTACTTTCTTACCTTCCTGGGTTATACCTTGAAAACCTTTGGTTATGAGACTGGTTTTGGATGACTCATCGCTAGTAACTCCTTCTATTTGAACTTGTATTTTCTTTATAATAATGATTCCTTTCCACAGTTGCTATGAATTAATCTATTTATATTAAACTTAATGCTTTCTTCCAAATTTAAATATTATAACTTCATTATTCTAATGATCAATTGCCATTCAATATTATGCATACATCTGTCACGCTACAGATTGCTCTCCTCCAGAAGTAATTATTTCAGACATGTTTATGGATGAAATAATTTCTTATGATAATTTCATCATTTCCTATAATTCATTTTCTTCTCCATTTTTATATCGACTTTTTTTTTTATATTAGAGTTTTATTAATTTTATATATATGGTTACTTGTTTTACTACTGATCCTTTTCGGATAGTTAGTGTCTTCTGAGATATATTATAATTGTAATACATTTTCTTTCTATATCAACTTTGTGTTGTATCCTTGGGATATTAATTCCCTAACATTCCCTATCACGTGGGCTGGGGCAGATCAGAGGGGCACTGTACGCTACTTCTCTGCTGGCCATACACCACTTCTATAAATTGAGTACAGAGGCATATCCATCCCTGCTCAAAAAAACATAATGCTGCTGGAATTATCTTCAGTCAGTCATCGAATAAATAAATAAAAAGTAGTCTCATTTTCGACTAATAAAAATATCTTTGGATTCTCCACTTCGTAGTCTCTCAGATTATCTCACATTTCCTATCTTAATAAATCTTCATAATTATTATTATACTCATTATATATATATTTTTTCAAAACTCTTAACTTGTCTGATATATTTATTTTAATTATGGTTGAAAACCTTTCTTTTAATAATTCTGGTTACTGTTTACAGTGTAACTCACTTTCTTCTCCATCTGAATTCTCTTTATACTTTCTTCTGTTTACTCATAGTATTAGCATGGTCTTTATATATAGTCTTTCTTATTCATTATTTGAATGGTCTTAATGTATTCTATTTAATTTTTTAACATTGTATCTTTACATTAGATATACAGGTTGTTATATTGATCATTTTATTTAAACATTTTGGTTCTTTCCTTTCTCTTAGAAAGTTATTAATCCGCCTTCGCATTCATTAACATTAATTCATTTATATTATATTTCATGTGGTATTTCTTCTCTTTGCATTTCATATAGGTCTTATTATTATCATTTGTTCGAAATCATCTTCTCCATCTGTTTGGTATGAGTTGTTCTTCTTCGCTCTTAATTAACTGTTTTCATTATCGTTTCATAGGTAATTAGTCTCTTTGCTTCCAAATTTTTTCTTTTCTTGCATATTACACTCTTTTTTGTTATTCTTCTCTACTCCTTCAAATGCTATTGTGAATGTCTAGCATTTATTCTGGATTAACGTTAATTCTCTTTTCTGAATTAATCACTTTATTTTCTTCTCAATTCAATCATAATTGACACATAATTATTTTTTGGAACTTGGTTAGTTTTAATGTAAAATTCAAACTATTCTTTTTATTTAATTGAAAAATATTTCTTATAAATCCTTGTAATATGTTGATCTTATCTTGTTTCAAAGTTCTGACGTTCTATCAACATTCAAATTCTGTTTAATTCATTTATTCCCAGAATTGTTTCATTCAGAATTGTTTATAGTAATGTGATTTTACTATTATTTCTGAATGTTTTGGTATTTCTCCAAATTCAAATTCTTCTTAATTATTTACCATAAAGTTTTTCTCATAAACTTAGTTATAGTAAGTGGTCTTACTTTATTTTTAAATTTTTTGTATAATTAAGTTCAAAATTCTCTCTCTTTCTCTTTCTTCCATAAAGTTTTGTTCTAAATTATCAGGTTGTAGTAAGAGGTACTTACTCAATTTAAAATTTTTATAAATAATAAGTTCAAAATTCTCTCTCTTTCTCTTTCTTCCAAAAAGTTTTGTTCTAAATTATCAGGTTGTAGTAAGAAGTACTTACTCAATTTTAAATTTTTATAATTATATTTCAATTCAAAAGTCTTTCTTTTTCTTTCTTCCATAAAGTTTGTTCAAATTATTAGGTTGTAAGTTGTTCTTACATATTTTAGAATTTTTTCAATATTAAATTAAAAAATTCTTCTTCTTACAATTCTCCAGAATGTTCTTCTCAAAATATTAGGTTGTAAGATGTACTTACATTATTTTAAAATTTTTTAAATTATTAAAAATTCTTTTTCTTTTATTCTCCAGAATGTTCTCAAAATATTAGGTTGTAAGATGTACTTACATTATTTTTGAATTTTTTAAAAATAAATTCAAAATTCTAAAACTCACAACTCATTCTTCATAATATTTCTTCATAGAGGCTTGATTGTACACTCCTTTGATTTTTCCTGAAACGATTTCCCTCAACTCATATGTATTGTTACGCTTATCATTTACCACAACATATGGGCATATATTGTACTCTACACTGGACCATATTATTTATATTTTAATAAGTTGATCTTCTCTTTTTCTTTCTTATAAGTTTTCTTTTCTTTTCTATATACCCAGGAAGATGGACGATTTTCTTTATGTCGTTCCATTGCTCATATTCTTATTTGTCATGTTCATTTTCTTAAATAGTCTTCATTCATAAAACCCAGTTTGTTTCTATGTTTATTATTCGTATCATTTCCTTTCAATGATATTTATTTCGTCTCCTTCACCATTGTTTTTCGCCGTAGTCGGTTATCATGATCTCCGTCCCTTTTCTTGATGGTGTGTGGTATCTGTGTCAACCAGGGTCCATCATCTCGGTTGCTCTTATAAAATTTACCCTAGGGCGCGACACTCGGTTATTATTACTGTTATTATTGCTATTACTAAAGTTATTATTATAGTAATTTCGGTTAGGTTGGTAAGGTCTGTTACCATTATTGTTGGGATATGGATTTCTCTGACTGTATGGGACATTATTATGTTGGTATAAATTGTTTCTATTGTATGGATAGGGGTTGTTATTCCTAACGCCGTTAAAATTACCGATAAACTGGTTATTACGCGGCGGGTTGTTAGGGCCGTCGTAATTACTGGGCTGGTTCCCTCTATCATCATATTGTATACACCAATACTTCTCTGGTCCATGTTTTGTGTTACCTGACAAATATATGTGAGGATCTTCATCTGGGTTATCACTTATTATTTGTTTATCTGAAACACCATAAGCTGGTTTACCATCACATATCCACCCTGAAGGAATATATTTTAGTCTAACCGTACCCTGGAACTGTCCTAGATGGCACGCTAATGGAATACATTCTGGTGATTCACCTGTGCCGTCATTACAGTCTGGTACGATATCACATTTCCATCTTTCTGAAAAACATTGTCCAGTCTTGCGCTGAAATTGGTCTGTTCCACATGTCGTATTCTGTTTACCTCTGGTCCTTTCCCAGTGGTAGACTACTGTCTTGTGGTAAATTATTTCTGAAATTATTTCGATTTTCCTTCTATAATTCATAGCATTCATGATGTTTTTGTCATAGGTAATTGGGATATTATTGCCATCAAATAACCCATGTTTCATCATCTCCAATTCTTCCTTCGTTTTTATTACGTTTCTTGGATACATTCTCCTTTTCCTTGGTTTAATATCTTCCTGGTTTCGGTTAGTTTCAATTTCGGGTACTACCATTACTAGTTCCTGCGTTTTATCATTTGGTACTTCTTCTGGTTCTGGTTTGCTATCATATTTTATTTCTTCGGTCTTCTCCTTTCTTAACTCTTCTCTTTTCAATCTGTCCTCTCTTATTTCTTCACCCCAATCATCCAGTTTCTTACCTAATTCTTCTTTCAATTCCTTACTTGTAGATTCCATTTCCTTGTTCATTCCTTCCATTTGTTCCATCATCATCCTGAACATTTTCCTTATCTCAACCATTTCTTCTGGTGTAGGTTCTTCCATTTTGCTTGTTGTTGTACCCTTTTTATTATCTTTCTCTGACTTTATAGCTGCTGCCTAGCTCCAACTAGTGATTAGGCAGAATTTATTGGCCTTCCAATCGCTAATTAAAGCCCCTAAAGTTGTGCGCCAATTTGTAATAAAAATAATATAATATTGTGTGTGTTGATGATAAGCTATTGTGGAGTATGTTAGACTCCGATGTAATCAAGCCCCACTGTTTGGGCTAGCCAATTTGTAATAAAATAAGTAAATTGTAATGTAATATGTTTAATTGGTGTGTAATTGGTGTGGCTCTCGACGTCTTACTGGCCTGAAACACTTCCTTAAGTTTCCCAGCTGGTCGAGTCCCAATGGTAGCAAGACCGGTCGAGTAGCGTAAAGTTGATGAAGAAATATATATGTTCAGCTTCACCGAAAGTTTCAAAACAAAAATTATTGTTTTGAAGGAAATTCAAAAAAAAAAATTATGTTTATAAAAAAAATAATTAAAAAAATTTTTAATTTTATTAATTAATTAATTATGATCAATTAATTAATATAGGGCTGTGAAGTTTTAAAAAGTGTAATGGTCTTCTGAAAATTTTTATTAAAGTTTTGGTATATTTTAAATAAACTATCACCACTCATAAGACTGTCTTCAAACCAATCGATACTTGTTTACCTTTTTATTTTTTAGGTTATCTTCACTTATAGGTGGTAAAGTCCTGATAGATTATTAATTATAATTATATTAGTGATAACTAGTAATATTTATGAAATGAAGAACTATTTAGTGTTGAAGAATATTAATGTTTTATTAATTAATAGCAATTTGACTCTTATCGATTATTATCGACTCTCAGGATATCGAAAAAGTTACAAAGTATATTATATAAAAATTATACAGGGTTCTTTAAACAGCCAGTTATTATCAAAGTCAGAGAAATCGGGCTAATATTTAAAAGTATAACGTTACATCAAATGAATAATTATTACTAAACACAAACATTGAATAATAATTTGAAAATAAAATAATTGTTTTCACCAAACAGCTGTGTTGAACTAGGAGAGGCATTGGAATTGTCAAAGAAAGATGGCTGCCGTCAAGTTGATCAAAATGTCGCTCGTTCCTGTTGCGTTCCAAATAATGTATTTTCTGGCAATATTCCTGTTCTGGTGTCTGCAAATCTCTTGTTAAATGTTGTGTAGTGACTGGTGTAATGTTTCTGGGTTGTATTTAGTATATCCGTGTAATTATAAGTCAAAACACTTTTCCCAATTCCGACACTATCACTTGGTTAATGTGTTATACAGTTTTCTGGTGTTTTGTGGTGTTTTTCGGAGTAGAAATGTATTGTTTAGTGTTAATTAGTGTTTCTTGATTGTTTTTGTCACAATGTATATGTTCTGGAAGGATTTTATAAGACACTCTCGATTTCACAGTAACGTACTATTCGCCACTTAACTTTACCGTTAGTAAGATAGGTTAGATCGTCACAAAACTCTCGTTTATGTTAACCGTTCGAATACCAATAATCAACTAACTGTTTCCTCCAGTTTCAATTAAACTCTTAGCCAATATAATATTATTCTTAACATTGTTCAAATATATTTTCATATCCTGTGCACACTTTAATATTTCACTATATAAATACCTAAACTTGGTTATTTATCAATTTTATTCACTAGATGTTATTTAAATTAATCTTTCAGTTCATTCAGCTTATTTTCAGATTAAATAATGCCGTTTTATAGTGTTTTCTGTCCAAAAAATAGTAATTTTACTTTCAGTTTGGTATACTCTGAAAAGTCAAAACATCAAAATTTACTTCCTGTCATTATATAAATTCAGCCATTTTATCAGTTATATTTAATATTAATAATCCTATATTGTATTAAAAGGTTCATATTCCCTTATTTTCTGGTAATTAATTGAATTAGTTGTATTCTGAAACATTATTCTGGAATATATGACTCCCATGTCCAAATTTCTGAGTTTAGTCATTTTCATTTTTATTTATAATTCTGAATATATTTATTAAAAGCTCTCTAAATGGTATGTGCAATTATATGGCATGATCTCAAGTTTATTTTGTCTAAACCCCTTTTGTTTATTCGCATTTAAATGATTAATTTCTCTGTTTTGATGAAGTTTGGTTTCCATTCTTTTGGCCTATGATTTTTTAACAATTTTTCTTACAAAATATTTTACAAACAATATATGATGTGTGATACCCTCTCTGACTTTTACATATAGTATTATAAATTAAACATGTTTTCAAATTACACAATAACAATTAGTATTGGTTACAATACAAATAATAGTTAAAACAAATAAAGAATATTTTTTTTAAATAAATGGTTGTCTTCAAGTCAGACATTTTATAACAAAATCCTTATTTCTAACATGGAAATATGGTTTACAAAAAAGGTTTTTTACTAACTAACATCTTAATTACTCTCGACTATTTACAAGTAGTAACTATTTTTATAGTTCTGATGTTAGTTGTATCAGACCCAAACAAATGGCCTTATATCTAAAACATTTTTAAACATTCTTGTACTATATACATAAAAACCTTATATTTATATTCTTATTTCTAACTATTATTAAAAGTAGGATTCTACAGTTTTTATACCGTCTGTTATACATTGTCTTTGGGGAATTGTACCCTGTCATTAATAAATAAATAGTATGAATTGTTCAAAAAGTATCATGAAATCTGTTTTTCTTTTTTCATGTAAAACAAAATGTTATTTTAAACAGATTCATGTCTTATGAACAACATATTGTCACAGTACACACTTCAAGTCATTGAAAAATTGCATATTTCATTGCATCCAATGTTTGTGATTGCCAAGAATGAAACACAAGGTTCATTTTTTATAATACCCAAAACTATCACTGGTTCACTTTGCACTTATATATTATGTTAATGCTAAATGGTCGTATAGTCTTATTAACATAATAAATTGGTTAGCGTTTTTCAATGGAGATTTGTTCCATGGGTACTATATTATTGTTTCATCTTAGTTCACAGGCAACTTTTACTTTATACACTTCTCTCTCTTAAATTTGTATACATGTGGTTTTTATTTCGTTATACTTTTGTTTTTAGATATTTATTTTGGGGATATAGGGATTTGGGTGTCTTTTATAAGAGCATGACATCTTCTTCAGGATGCTGCCTTCTTCTTCTTTCATCAGTCTTCTTTTCTCCTGCCTTCTGGGACTGGTATCTCTCCATCTTCTTCTTGATGCCATCAGGTTTCTTGGGATCTTCTCCAACTTCTTCTTTATTTCAGAAATACACAACCTGTATTGGTTGATCTTGGCTTATTTTAGGGTTTCTATTCTATTTATTCTCCCTCGTTGTGGGTTTGGTCATATTGTGTACTGCTTGGTTATTTACTTTCTTACCTTCCTGGGTTATACCTTGAAAACCTTTGGTTATGAGACTGGTTTTGGATGACTCATCGCTAGTAACTCCTTCTATTTGAACTTGTATTTTCTTTATAATAATGATTCCTTTCCACAGTTGCTATGAATTAATCTATTTATATTAAACTTAATGCTTTCTTCCAAATTTAAATATTATAACTTCATTATTCTAATGATCAATTGCCATTCAATATTATGCATACATCTGTCACGCTACAGATTGCTCTCCTCCAGAAGTAATTATTTCAGACATGTTTATGGATGAAATAATTTCTTATGATAATTTCATCATTTCCTATAATTCATTTTCTTCTCCATTTTTATATCGACTTTTTTTTTTTATATTAGAGTTTTATTAATTTTATATATATGGTTACTTGTTTTACTACTGATCCTTTTCGGATAGTTAGTGTCTTCTGAGATATATTATAATTGTAATACATTTTCTTTCTATATCAACTTTGTGTTGTATCCTTGGGATATTAATTCCCTAACATTCCCTATCACGTGGGCTGGGGCTGATCAGAGGGGCACTGTACGCTACTTCTCTGCTGGCCATACACCACTTCTATAAATTGAGTACAGAGGCATATCCATCCCTGCTCAAAAAAACATAATGCTGCTGGAATTATCTTCAGTCAGTCATCGAATAAATAAATCAAAAGTAGTCTCATTTTCGACTAATAAAAATATCTTTGGATTCTCCACTTCGTAGTCTCTCAGATTATCTCACATTTCCTATCTTAATAAATCTTCATAATTATTATTATACTCATCTTTATATATATATTTCGTGTGTGCGTGTGTATGTCACTGAACTCCTCCTAGACGGCTGGACCGATTTTGATGAAATTTTGTGTGTGTGTTTGAGTGGGTCCCTGGATGGTTTAGATTCACAATTGGACCCGGTAGGTGGCGCTGCGATCGGGTTCCAGGAAATTATATATAAAAATGAATGTTTCTTTGTTTGTCCCGTATGCGTTCCTATACCATTCATCGGATTGCAATGAAACTTCGGTGAGTTGTTGTGCGCACGCCCGCGAAGGTTTCTGAATTAGTGGTGTTTTTTCGATGGGGTCCTTTGGGGGGTTCTTTGGGGTCTTCCACATCTCCTCCTAAACAACTGTACCGATTTCAACCAAACTTGGCACAAATATTTTATGCAAAGGGAGAACCAACATAGGATAGGTGTTTTTTCGATGGGGTCCTTTTGGGGGTTCTTTGGGGTCTTCCACATCTTCTCCTAAACCACTGTACCGATTTCAACCAAACTTGGCACAAATATTTTACGCAAAGGGAGAACCAACATAGGATAGGTGTTTTTTCAATGGGGTCCTTTTGGGGGTTCTTTGGGGTCTTCCACATCTTCTCCTAAACCACTGTACCGATTTCAACCAAACTTGGCACAAATATTTTACGCAAAGGGAGAACCAACATAGGATAGGTGTTTTTTTGATGGGGTCCTTTTGGGGGTTCTTTGGGGTCTTCCACATCTTCTCCTAAACCACTGGACCGATTTCAACCAAACTTGGCACAAATATTTTACGCAAAGGGAGAACCAACATAGGATAGGTGTTTTTTCGATGGGGTCCTTTGGGGTCTTCCACATCTTCTCCTAAACCACTGGACCGATTTCAACCAAACTTGGCACAAATATTTTACGCAACGGGAGAACCAACATAGGATAGGTGTTTTTTCGATGGAGTCCTTTGGGGTCTTCCACATCTCCTCCTAAACCACTGAACCAACATAGGACAAGTGTTTTTTTCGATACAATCCTTTGGGGGGGTCCTTTGGTGTCTTGCACATCTCTTCCTAAACTATTAGACCGATTTCAACCAAACTTGGCACAAATATTTTACGCAACGGGAGAACCAACATAGGACAGGTGTTTTTTCGATACGATCCTCTGGGGGGTCCCCCAAACTATTAGATTTGGTTACTATGGCAACCCAATAGAATAGATTCTGTTATAAATATATTATCGCATTAAACTGAAGACCACGCGAACGAAGTCGTGGGCAACAGCTATTTATTTTTAAGAAACCTACTTTAATTGAACTTTATTAATTAAACTAACATTTTCATTACGTACAACGTGAAACTCTGTAGCGAAGCACGGGTATTCCCCTAGTTATATATATATTTTTTCAAAACTCTTAACTTGTCTGATATATTTATTTTAATTATGGTTGAAAACCTTTCTTTTAATAATTCTGGTTACTGTTTACAGTGTAACTCACTTTCTTCTCCATCTGAATTCTCTTTATACTTTCTTCTGTTTACTCATAGTATTAGCATGGTCTTTATATATAGTCTTTCTTATTCATTATTTGAATGGTCTTAATGTATTCTATTTAATTTTTTAACATTGTATCTTTACATTAGATATACAGGTTGTTATATTGATCATTTTATTTAAACATTTTGGTTCTTTCCTTTCTCTTAGAAAGTTATTAATCCGCCTTCGCATTCATTAACATTAATTCATTTATATTATATTTCATGTGGTATTTCTTCTCTTTGCATTTCATATAGGTCTTATTATTATCATTTGTTCGAAATCATCTTCTCCATCTGTTTGGTATGAGTTGTTCTTCTTTGCTCTTAATTAACTGTTTTCATTATCGTTTCATAGGTAATTAGTCTCTTTGCTTCCAAATTTTTTCTTTTCTTGCATATTACACTCTTTTTTGTTATTCTTCTCTACTCCTTCAAATGCTATTGTGAATGTCTAGCATTTATTCTGGATTAACGTTAATTCTCTTTTCTGAATTAATCACTTTATTTTCTTCTCAATTCAATCATAATTGACACATAATTATTTTTTGGAACTTGGTTAGTTTTAATGTAAAATTCAAACTATTCTTTTTATTTAATTGAAAAATATTTCTTATAAATCCTTGTAATATGTTGATCTTATCTTGTTTCAAAGTTCTGACGTTCTATCAACATTCAAATTCTGTTTAATTCATTTATTCCCAGAATTGTTTCATTCAGAATTGTTTATAGTAATGTGATTTTACTATTATTTCTGAATGTTTTGGTATTTCTCCAAATTCAAATTTTTCTTAATTATTTACCATAAAGTTTTTCTCATAAACTTAGTTATAGTAAGTGGTCTTACTTTATTTTTAAATTTTTTGTATAATTAAGTTCAAAATTCTCTCTCTTTCTCTTTCTTCCATAAAGTTTTGTTCTAAATTATCAGGTTGTAGTAAGAGGTACTTACTCAATTTAAAATTTTTATAAATAATAAGTTCAAAATTCTCTCTCTTTCTCTTTCTTCCAAAAAGTTTTGTTCTAAATTATCAGGTTGTAGTAAGAAGTACTTACTCAATTTAAAATTTTTATAATTATATTTCAATTCAAAAGTCTTTCTTTTTCTTTCTTCCATAAAGTTTGTTCAAATTATTAGCTTGTAAGTTGTTCTTACATATTTTAGAATTTTTTCAATATTAAATTAAAAAATTCTTCTTCTTACAATTCTCCAGAATGTTCTTCTCAAAATATTAGGTTGTAAGATGTACTTACATTATTTTAAAATTTTTTAAATTATTAAAAATTCTTTTTCTTTTAATTCTCCAGAATGTTCTCAAAATATTAGGTTGTAAGATGTACTTACATTATTTTTGAATTTTTTAAAAATAAATTCAAAATTCTAAAACTCACAACTCATTCTTCATAATATTTCTTCATAGAGGCTTGATTGTACACTCCTTTGATTTTTCCTGAAACGATTTCCCTCAACTCATATGTATTGTTACGCTTATCATTTACCACAACATATGGGCATATATTGTACTCTACACTGGACCATATTATTTATATTTTAATAAGTTGATCTTCTCTTTTTCTTTCTTATAAGTTTTCTTTTCTTTTCTATATACCCAGGAAGATGGACGATTTTCTTTATGTCGTTCCATTGCTCATATTCTTATTTGTCATGTTCATTTTCTTAAATAGTCTTCATTCATAAAACCCAGTTTGTTTCTATGTTTATTATTCGTATCATTTCCTTTCAATGATATTTATTTCGTCTCCTTCACCATTGTTTTTCGCCGTAGTCGGTTATCATGATCTCCGTCCCTTTTCTTGATGGTGTGTGGTATCTGTGTCAACCAGGGTCCATCATCTCGGTTGCTCTTATAAAATTTACCCTAGGGCGCGACACTCGGTTATTATTACTGTTATTATTGCTATTACTAAAGTTATTATTATAGTAATTTCGGTTAGGTTGGTAAGGTCTGTTACCATTATTGTTGGGATATGGATTTCTCTGACTGTATGGGACATTATTATGTTGGTATAAATTGTTTCTATTGTATGGATAGGGGTTGTTATTCCTAACACCGTTAAAATTACCGATAAACTGGTTATTACGCGGCGGGTTGTTAGGGCCGTCGTAATTACTGGGCTGGTTCCCTCTATCATCATATTGTATACACCAATACTTCTCTGGTCCATGTTTTGTGTTACCTGACAAATATATGTGAGGATCTTCATCTGGGTTATCACTTATTATTTGTTTATCTGAAACACCATAAGCTGGTTTACCATCACATATCCACCCTGAAGGAATATATTTTAGTCTAACCGTACCCTGGAACTGTCCTAGATGGCACGCTAATGGAATACATTCTGGTGATTCACCTGTGCCGTCATTACAGTCTGGTACGATATCACATTTCCATCTTTCTGAAAAACATTGTCCAGTCTTGCGCTGAAATTGGTCTGTTCCACATGTCGTATTCTGTTTACCTCTGGTCCTTTCCCAGTGGTAGACTACTGTCTTGTGGTAAATTATTTCTGAAATTACTTCGATTCTCCTTCTATAATTCATAGCATTCATGATGTTTTTGTCATAGGTAATTGGGATATTATTGCCATCAAATAACCCATGTTTCATCATCTCCAATTCTTCCTTCGTTTTTATTACATTTCTTGGATACATTCTCCTTTTCCTTGGTTTAATATCTTCCTGGTTTCGGTTAGTTTCAATTTCGGGTACTACCATTACTAGTTCCTGCGTTTTATCATTTGGTACTTCTTCTGGTTCTGGTTTGCTATCATATTTTATTTCTTCGGTCTTCTCCTTTCTTAACTCTTCTCTTTTCAATCTGTCCTCTCTTATTTCTTCACCCCAATCATCCAGTTTCTTACCTAATTCTTCTTTCAATTCCTTACTTGTGGATTCCATTTTCTTGTTCATTCCTTCCATTTGTTCCATCATCATCCTGAACATTTTCCTTATCTCAACCATTTCTTCTGGTGTAGGTTCTTCCATTTTGCTTGTTGTTGTACCCTTTTTATTATCTTTCTCTGACTTTATAGCTGCTGCCTAGCTCCAACTAGTGATTAGGCAGAATTTATTGGCCTTCCAATCGCTAATTAAAGCCCCTAAAGTTGTGCGCCAATTTGTAATAAAAATAATATAATATTGTGTGTGTTGATGATAAGCTATTGTGGAGTATGTTAGACTCCGATGTAATCAAGCCCCACTGTTTGGGCTAGCCAATTTGTAATAAAATAAGTAAATTGTAATGTAATATGTTTAATTGGTGTGTAATTGGTGTGGCTCTCGACGTCTTACTGGCCTGAAACACTTCCTTAAGTTTCCCAGCTGGTCGAGTCCCAATGGTAGCAAGACCGGTCGAGTAGCGTAAAGTTAATGAAGAAATATATATGTTCAGCTTCACCGAAAGTTTCAAAACAAAAATTATTGTTTTGAAGGAAATTCAAAAAAAAAAAATTATGTTTATAAAAAAATAATTAAAAAAAAAAATTTAATTTAATTAATTAATTAATTAATTATGATCAATTAATTAATATAGGGCTGTGAAGTTTTAAAAAGTGTAATGCTCTTCTGAAAATTTTTATTAAAGTTTTGGTATATTTTAAATAAACTATCACCACTCATAAGACTGTCTTCAAACCAATCGATACTTGTTTACCTTTTTATTTTTTAGGTTATCTTCACTTATAGGTGGTAAAGTCCTGATAGATTATTAATTATAATTATATTAGTGATAACTAGTAATATTTATGAAATGAAAGAACTATTTAGTGTTGAAGAATATTAATGTTTTATTAATTAATAGCAATTTGACTCTTATCGATTATTATCGACTCTCAGGATATCGAAAAAGTTACAAAGTATATTATATAAAAATTATACAGGGTTCTTTAAACAGCCAGTTATTATCAAAGTCAGAGAAATCGGGCTAATATTTAAAAGTATAACGTTACATCAAATGAATAATTATTACTAAACACAAACATTGAATAATAATTTGAAAATAAAATAATTGTTTTCACCAAACAGCTGTGTTGAACTAGGAGAGGCATTGGAATTGTCAAAGAAGGATGGCTGCCGTCAAGTTGATCAAAATGTCGCTCGTTCCTGTTGCGTTCCAAATAATGTATTTTCTGGCAATATTCCTGTTATGGTGTCTGCAAATCTCTTGTTAAATGTTGTGTAGTGACTGGTGTAATGCTTCTGGGTTGTATTTAGTATATCCGTGTAATTATAAGTCAAAACACTTTTCCCAATTCCGACACTATCACTTGGTTAATGTGTTATACAGTTTTCTGGTGTTTTGTGGTGTTTTTCGGAGTAGAAATGTATTGTTTAGTGTTAATTAGTGTTTCTTGATTGTTTTTGTCACAATGTATATGTTCTGGAAGGATTTTATAAGACACTCTCGATTTCACAGTAACGTACTATTCGCCACTTAACTTTACCGTTAGTAAGATAGGTTAGATCGTCACAAAACTCTCGTTTATGTTAACCGTTCAAATACCAATAATCAACTAACTGTTTCCTCCAGTTTCAATTAAACTCTTAGCCAATATAATATTATTCTTAACATTGTTCAAATATATTTTCATATCCTGTGCACACTTTAATATTTCACTATATAAATACCTAAACTTGGTTATTTATCAATTTTATTCACTAGATGTTATTTAAATTAATCTTTCAGTTCATTCAGCTTATTTTCAGATTAAATAATGCCGTTTTATAGTGTTTTCTGTCCAAAAAATAGTAATTTTACTTTCAGTTTGGTATACTCTGAAAAGTCAAAACATCAAAATTTACTTCCTGTCATTATATAAATTCAGCCATTTTATCAGTTATATTTAATATTAATAATCCTATATTGTATTAAAAGGTTCATATTCCCTTATTATCTGGTAATTAATTGAATTAGTTGTATTCTGAAACATTATTCTGGAATATATGACTCCCATGTCCAAATTTCTGAGTTTAGTCATTTTCATTTTTATTTATAATTCTGAATATATTTATTAAAAGCTCTCTAAATGGTATGTGCAATTATATGGCATGATCTCAAGTTTATTTTGTCTAAACCCCTTTTGTTTATTCGCATTTAAATGATTAATTTCTCTGTTTTGATGAAGTTTGGTTTCCATTCTTTTGGCCTATGATTTTTTAACAATTTTTCTTACAAAATATTTTACAAACAATATATGATGTGTGATACCCTCTCTGACTTTTACATATAGTATTATAAATTAAACATGTTTTCAAATTACACAATAACAATTAGTATTGGTTACAATACAAATAATAGTTAAAACAAATAAAGAATATTTTTTTTAAATAAATGGTTGTCTTCAAGTCAGACATTTTATAACAAAATCCTTATTTCTAACATGGAAATATGGTTTACAAAAAAGGTTTTTTACTAACTAACATCTTAATTACTCTCGACTATTTACAAGTAGTAACTATTTTTATAGTTCTGATGTTAGTTGTATCAGACCCAAACAAATGGCCTTATATCTAAAACATTTTTAAACATTCTTGTACTATATACATAAAAACCTTATATTTATATTCTTATTTCTAACTATTATTATAAGTAGGATTCTACAGTTTTTATACCGTCTGTTATACATTGTCTTTGGGGAATTGTACCCTGTCATTAATAAATAAATAGTATGAATTGTTCAAAAAGTATCATGAAATCTGTTTTTCTTTTTTCATGTAAAACAAAATGTTATTTTAAACAGATTCATGTCTTATGAACAACATATTGTCACAGTACACACTTCAAGTCATTGAAAAATTGCATATTTCATTGCATCCAATGTTTGTGATTGCCAAGAATGAAACACAAGGTTCATTTTTTATAATACCCAAAACTATCACTGGTTCACTTTGCACTTATATATTATGTTAATGCTAAATGGTCGTATAGTCTTATTAACATAATAAATTGGTTAGCGTTTTTCAATGGAGATTTGTTCCATGGGTACTATATTATTGTTTCATCTTAGTTCACAGGCAACTTTTACTTTATACACTTCTCTCTTTTAAATTTGTATACATGTGGTTTTTATTTCGTTATACTTTTGTTTTTTTGATATTTATTTTGGGGATATAGGGATTTGGGTGTCTTTTATAAGAGCATGACATCTTCTTCAGGATGCTGCCTTCTTCTTCTTTCATCAGTCTTCTTTTCTCCTGCCTTCTGGGACTGGTATCTCTCCATCTTCTTCTTGATGCCATCAGGTTTCTTGGGATCTTCTCCAACTTCTTCTTTATTTCAGAAATACACAACCTGTATTGGTTGATCTTGGCTTATTTTAGGGTTTCTATTCTATTTATTCTCCCTCGTTGTGGGTTTGGTCATATTGTGTACTGCTTGGTTATTTACTTTCTTACCTTCCTGGGTTATACCTTGAAAACCTTTGGTTATGAGACTGGTTTTGGATGACTCATCGCTAGTAACTCCTTCTATTTGAACTTGTATTTTCTTTATAATAATGATTCCTTTCCACAGTTGCTATGAATTAATCTATTTATATTAAACTTAATGCTTTCTTCCAAATTTAAATATTATAACTTCATTATTCTAATGATCAATTGCCATTCAATATTATGCATACATCTGTCACGCTACAGATTGCTCTCCTCCAGAAGTAATTATTTCAGACATGTTTATGGATGAAATAATTTCTTATGATAATTTCATCATTTCCTATAATTCATTTTCTTCTCCATTTTTATATCGACTTTTTTTTTTATATTAGAGTTTTATTAATTTTATATATATGGTTACTTGTTTTACTACTGATCCTTTTCGGATAGTTAGTGTCTTCTGAGATATATTATAATTGTAATACATTTTCTTTCTATATCAACTTTGTGTTGTATCCTTGGGATATTAATTCCCTAACATTCCCTATCACGTGGGCTGGGGCAGATCAGAGGGGCACTGTACGCTACTTCTCTGCTGGCCATACACCACTTCTATAAATTGAGTACAGAGGCATATCCATCCCTGCTCAAAAAAACATAATGCTGCTGGAATTATCTTCAGTCAGTCATCGAATAAATAAATAAAAAGTAGTCTCATTTTCGACTAATAAAAATATCTTTGGATTCTCCACTTCGTAGTCTCTCAGATTATCTCACATTTCCTATCTTAATAAATCTTCATAATTATTATTATACTCATTATATATATATTTTTTCAAAACTCTTAACTTGTCTGATATATTTATTTTAATTATGGTTGAAAACCTTTCTTTTAATAATTCTGGTTACTGTTTACAGTGTAACTCACTTTCTTCTCCATCTGAATTCTCTTTATATACTTTCTTCTGTTTACTCATAGTATTGGCATGGTCTTTATATATAGTCTTTCTTATTCATTATTTGAATGGTCTTAATGTATTCTATTTAATTTTTTAACATTGTATCTTTACATTAGATATACAGGTTGTTATATTGATCATTTTATTTAAACATTTTGGTTCTTTCCTTTCTCTTAGAAAGTTATTAATCCGCCTTCGCATTCATTAACATTAATTCATTTATATTATATTTCATGTGGTATTTCTTCTCTTTGCATTTCATATAGGTCTTATTATTATCATTTGTTCGAAATCATCTTCTCCATCTGTTTGGTATGAGTTGTTCTTCTTCGCTCTTAATTAACTGTTTTCATTATCGTTTCATAGGTAATTAGTCTCTTTGCTTCCAAATTTTTTCTTTTCTTGCATATTACACTCTTTTTTGTTATTCTTCTCTACTCCTTCAAATGCTATTGTGAATGTCTAGCATTTATTCTGGATTAACGTTAATTCTCTTTTCTGAATTAATCACTTTATTTTCTTCTCAATTCAATCATAATTGACACATAATTATTTTTTGGAACTTGGTTAGTTTTAATGTAAAATTCAAACTATTCTTTTTATTTAATTGAAAAATATTTCTTATAAATCCTTGTAATATGTTGATCTTATCTTGTTTCAAAGTTCTGACGTTCTATCAACATTCAAATTCTGTTTAATTCATTTATTCCCAGAATTGTTTCATTCAGAATTGTTTATAGTAATGTGATTTTACTATTATTTCTGAATGTTTTGGTATTTCTCCAAATTCAAATTCTTCTTAATTATTTACCATAAAGTTTTTCTCATAAACTTAGTTATAGTAAGTGGTCTTACTTTATTTTTAAATTTTTTGTATAATTAAGTTCAAAATTCTCTCTCTTTCTCTTTCTTCCATAAAGTTTTGTTCTAAATTATCAGGTTGTAGTAAGAGGTACTTACTCAATTTTAAATTTTTATTAATAATAAGTTCAAAATTCTCTCTCTTTCTCTTTCTTCCAAAAAGTTTTGTTCTAAATTATCAGGTTGTAGTAAGAAGTACTTACTCAATTTTAAATTTTTATAATTATATTTCAATTCAAAAGTCTTTCTTTTTCTTTCTTCCATAAAGTTTGTTCAAATTATTAGGTTGTAAGTTGTTCTTACATATTTTAGAATTTTTTCAATATTAAATTAAAAAATTCTTCTTCTTACAATTCTCCAGAATGTTCTTCTCAAAATATTAGGTTGTAAGATGTACTTACATTATTTTAAAATTTTTTAAATTATTAAAAATTCTTTTTCTTTTAATTCTCCAGAATGTTCTCAAAATATTAGGTTGTAAGATGTACTTACATTATTTTTGAATTTTTTAAAAATAAATTCAAAATTCTAAAACTCACAACTCATTCTTCATAATATTTCTTCATAGAGGCTTGATTGTACACTCCTTTGATTTTTCCTGAAACGATTTCCCTCAACTCATATGTATTGTTACGCTTATCATTTACCACAACATATGGGCATATATTGTACTCTACACTGGACCATATTATTTATATTTTAATAAGTTGATCTTCTCTTTTTCTTTCTTATAAGTTTTCTTTTCTTTTCTATATACCCAGGAAGATGGACGATTTTCTTTATGTCGTTCCATTGCTCATATTCTTATTTGTCATGTTCATTTTCTTAAATAGTCTTCATTCATAAAACCCAGTTTGTTTCTATGTTTATTATTCGTATCATTTCCTTTCAATGATATTTATTTCGTCTCCTTCACCATTGTTTTTCGCCGTAGTCGGTTATCATGATCTCCGTCCCTTTTCTTGATGGTGTGTGGTATCTGTGTCAACCAGGGTCCATCATCTCGGTTGCTCTTATAAAATTTACCCTAGGGCCCGACACTCGGTTATTATTACTGTTATTATTGCTATTACTAAAGTTATTATTATAGTAATTTCGGTTAGGTTGGTAAGGTCTGTTACCATTATTGTTGGGATATGGATTTCTCTGACTGTATGGGACATTATTATGTTGGTATAAATTGTTTCTATTGTATGGATAGGGGTTGTTATTCCTAACACCGTTAAAATTAACGATAAACTGGTTATTACGCGGCGGGTTGTTAGGGCCGTCGTAATTACTGGGCTGGTTCCCTCTATCATCATATTGTATACACCAATACTTCTCTGGTCCATGTTTTGTGTTACCTGACAAATATATGTGAGGATCTTCATCTGGGTTATCACTTATTATTTGTTTATCTGAAACACCATAAGCTGGTTTACCATCACATATCCACCCTGAAGGAATATATTTTAGTCTAACCGTACCCTGGAACTGTCCTAGATGGCACGCTAATGGAATACATTCTGGTGATTCACCTGTGCCGTCATTACAGTCTGGTACGATATCACATTTCCATCTTTCTGAAAAACATTGTCCAGTCTTGCGCTGAAATTGGTCTGTTCCACATGTCGTATTCTGTTTACCTCTGGTCCTTTCCCAGTGGTAGACTACTGTCTTGTGGTAAATTATTTCTGAAATTACTTCGATTCTCCTTCTATAATTCATAGCATTCATGATGTTTTTGTCATAGGTAATTGGGATATTATTGCCATCAAATAACCCATGTTTCATCATCTCCAATTCTTCCTTCGTTTTTATTACATTTCTTGGATACATTCTCCTTTTCCTTGGTTTAATATCTTCCTGGTTTCGGTTAGTTTCAATTTCGGGTACTACCATTACTAGTTCCTGCGTTTTATCATTTGGTACTTCTTCTGGTTCTGGTTTGCTATCATATTTTATTTCTTCGGTCTTCTCCTTTCTTAACTCTTCTCTTTTCAATCTGTCCTCTCTTATTTCTTCACCCAAATCATCCAGTTTCTTACCTAATTCTTCTTTCAATTCCTTACTTGTGGATTCCATTTTCTTGTTCATTCCTTCCATTTGTTCCATCATCATCCTGAACATTTTCCTTATCTCAACCATTTCTTCTGGTGTAGGTTCTTCCATTTTGCTTGTTGTTGTACCCTTTTTATTATCTTTCTCTGACTTTATAGCTGCTGCCTAGCTCCAACTAGTGATTAGGCAGAATTTATTGGCCTTCCAATCGCTAATTAAAGCCCCTAAAGTTGTGCGCCAATTTGTAATAAAAATAATATAATATTGTGTGTGTTGATGATAAGCTATTGTGGAGTATGTTAGACTCCGATGTAATCAAGCCCCACTGTTTGGGCTAGCCAATTTGTAATAAAATAAGTAAATTGTAATGTAATATGTTTAATTGGTGTGTAATTGGTGTGGCTCTCGACGTCTTACTGGCCTGAAACACTTCCTTAAGTTTCCCAGCTGGTCGAGTCCCAATGGTAGCAAGACCGGTCGAGTAGCGTAAAGTTGATGAAGACATATATATGTTCAGCTTCACCGAAAGTTTCAAAACAAAAATTATTGTTTTGAAGGAAATTCAAAAAAAAAAATTATGTTTATAAAAAAAATAATTAAAAAAAAATTTTAATTTTATTAATTAATTAATTATGATCAATTAATTAATATAGGGCTGTGAAGTTTTAAAAAGTGTAATGCTCTTCTGAAAATTTTTATTAAAGTTTTGGTATATTTTAAATAAACTATCACCACTCATAAGACTGTCTTCAAACCAATCGATACTTGTTTACCTTTTTATTTTTTAGGTTATCTTCACTTATAGGTGGTAAAGTCCTGATAGATTATTAATTATAATTATATTAGTGATAACTAGTAATATTTATGAAATGAAGAACTATTTAGTGTTGAAGAATATTAATGTTTTATTAATTAATAGCAATTTGACTCTTATCGAATATTATCGACTCTCAGGATATCGAAAAAGTTACAAAGTATATTATATAAAAATTATACAGGGTTCTTTAAACAGCCAGTTATTATCAAAGTCAGAGAAATCGGGCTAATATTTAAAAGTATAACGTTACATCAAATGAATAATTATTACTAAACACAAACATTGAATAATAATTTGAAAATAAAATAATTGTTTTCACCAAACAGCTGTGTTGAACTAGGAGAGGCATTGGAATTGTCAAAGAAAGATGGCTGCCGTCAAGTTGATCAAAATGTCGCTCGTTCCTGTTGCGTTCCAAATAATGTATTTTCTGGCAATATTCCTGTTCTGGTGTCTGCAAATCTCTTGTTAAATGTTGTGTAGTGACTGGTGTAATGTTTCTGGGTTGTATTTAGTATATCCGTGTAATTATAAGTCAAAACACTTTTCCCAATTCCGACACTATCACTTGGTTAATGTGTTATACAGTTTTCTGGTGTTTTGTGGTGTTTTTCGGAGTAGAAATGTATTGTTTAGTGTTAATTAGTGTTTCTTGATTGTTTTTGTCACAATGTATATGTTCTGGAAGGATTTTATAAGACACTCTCGATTTCACAGTAACGTACTATTCGCCACTTAACTTTACCGTTAGTAAGATAGGTTAGATCGTCACAAAACTCTCGTTTATGTTAACCGTTCGAATACCAATAATCAACTAACTGTTTCCTCCAGTTTCAATTAAACTCTTAGCCAATATAATATTATTCTTAACATTGTTCAAATATATTTTCATATCCTGTGCACACTTTAATATTTCACTATATAAATACCTAAACTTGGTTATTTATCAATTTTATTCACTAGATGTTATTTAAATTAATCTTTCAGTTCATTCAGCTTATTTTCAGATTAAATAATGCCGTTTTATAGTGTTTTCTGTCCAAAAAATAGTAATTTTACTTTCAGTTTGGTATACTCTGAAAAGTCAAAACATCAAAATTTACTTCCTGTCATTATATAAATTCAGCCATTTTATCAGTTATATTTAATATTAATAATCCTATATTGTATTAAAAGGTTCATATTCCCTTATTATCTGGTAATTAATTGAATTAGTTGTATTCTGAAACATTATTCTGGAATATATGACTCCCATGTCCAAATTTCTGAGTTTAGTCATTTTCATTTTTATTTATAATTCTGAATATATTTATTAAAAGCTCTCTAAATGGTATGTGCAATTATATGGCATGATCTCAAGTTTATTTTGTCTAAACCCCTTTTGTTTATTCGCATTTAAATGATTAATTTTTCTGTTTTGATGAAGTTTGGTTTCCATTCTTTTGGCCTATGATTTTTTAACAATTTTTCTTACAAAATATTTTACAAACAATATATGATGTGTGATACCCTCTCTGACTTTTACATATAGTATTATAAATTAAACATGTTTTCAAATTACACAATAACAATTAGTATTGGTTACAATACAAATAATAGTTAAAACAAATAAAGAATATTTTTTTTAAATAAATGGTTGTCTTCAAGTCAGACATTTTATAACAAAATCCTTATTTCTAACATGAAAATATGGTTTACAAAAAAGGTTTTTTACTAACTAACATCTTAATTACTCTCGACTATTTACAAGTAGTAACTATTTTTATAGTTCTGATGTTAGTTGTATCAGACCCAAACAAATGGCCTTATATCTAAAACATTTTTAAACATTCTTGTACTATATACATAAAAACCTTATATTTATATTCTTATTTCTAACTATTATTATAAGTAGGATTCTACAGTTTTTATACCGTCTGTTATACATTGTCTTTGGGGAATTGTACCCTGTCATTAATAAATAAATAGTATGAATTGTTCAAAAAGTATCATGAAATCTGTTTTTCTTTTTTCATGTAAAACAAAATGTTATTTTAAACAGATTCATGTCTTATGAACAACATATTGTCACAGTACACACTTCAAGTCATTGAAAAATTGCATATTTCATTGCATCCAATGTTTGTGATTGCCAAGAATGAAACACAAGGTTCATTTTTTATAATACCCAAAACTATCACTGGTTCACTTTGCACTTATATATTATGTTAATGCTAAATGGTCGTATAGTCTTATTAACATAATAAATTGGTTAGCGTTTTTCAATGGAGATTTGTTCCATGGGTACTATATTATTGTTTCGTCTTAGTTCACAGGCAACTTTTACTTTATACACTTCTCTCTCTTAAATTTGTATACATGTGGTTTTTATTTCGTTATACTTTTGTTTTTAGATATTTATTTTGGGGATATAGGGATTTGGGTGTCTTTTATAAGAGCATGACATCTTCTTCAGGATGCTGCCTTCTTCTTCTTTCATCAGTCTTCTTTTCTCCTGCCTTCTGGGACTGGTATCTTCTCCATCTTCTTCTTGATGCCATCAGGTTTCTTGGGATCTTCTCCAACTTCTTCTTTATTTCAGAAATGCACAACCTGTATTGGTTGATCTTGGCTTATTTTAGGGTTTCTATTCTATTTATTCTCCCTCGTTGTGGGTTTGGTCATATTGTGTACTGCTTGGTTATTTACTTTCTTACCTTCCTGGGTTATACCTTGAAAACCTTTGGTTATGAGACTGGTTTTGGATGACTCATCGCTAGTAACTCCTTCTATTTGAACTTGTATTTTCTTTATAATAATGATTCCTTTCCACAGTTGCTATGAATTAATCTATTTATATTAAACTTAATGCTTTCTTCCAAATTTAAATATTATAACTTCATTATTCTAATGATCAATTGCCATTCAATATTATGCATACATCTGTCACGCTACAATATTCAGCCATTATTGATCTGAGCAAGGAGAAGGTGTCCTTGAACTCAGAAGGTGCTGTGTGGACGGCAGAGTTAATAGGAAGCGATGGTGCCCCTCTAAACCGTATCCACCACCAAGTTAGGGAATTAAATTTTTTAAAGAATGACACCCAATGCAGAAAAATAATCTATAATACGACAAATGAAAACCTGTGGAACAGTAAATTACAGGAGATAAGAGAGTTTAGACACCAAGGCACAGATAATTTGACAGCAGAACAAGTAGAAGATCTCATTATGATATATAAGAAGTATAAACATGTATTTTCAGAAGAACCAGGAAAAGTAAAAAACTATCAGTGTAGAATACAATTTAAAGAACCAGCAGAATTCCACAGAAAATCCTATCCTATACCATATTCATTGAAGGAGGCGGTTAGAGCTGAAATTAATAAAATGTTGTTAAATGACATAATTGAGCATAGCCAATCACCATATACTAGCCCAATAGTAGCAATTCAGAAGAAGAGCAGGCAGGTTCGACTTTGCTTGGATGCCCGAGAAATAAATAAACAGATAGTAAATGATCGCACGTCACCTGGAGAAATAGAAGAAATTCTAAAAAAATTTCACGGTACAAGATTCATCAGTACCTGGGACACAGTTTGTGGTTACTGGCAGGTGGAGTTACACCCAACGAGTCGACAATATATGGCTTTTATTTTCGAGGGTAGAAACTACCAGTTTAAGAGATTGCCCTTTGGATTAGTCAATTCGGTAGCAATTTTTGTACGATGTATGGACCAGGTATTGGGTCAGAAAGCGCTCCAATTCACCACAGTTTATGTAGACGACCTGTTGATCACCTCATCCAACTGGGAGGAACATTGTCACAGGGTGGAATATGTATTGAGTAAGTTAACAGAGAACCACATAACACTAAAACTCGAAAAATCCAAATTAATAGCGAAGGAGGTTCAATTCTTAGGTTTCAATTTGACTGAACAAGGTATTTCCCCATCACAAGAAAAGGTTACTGCAATCCAGAAGTTCCCACAACCAAAGAATAAGAGGCAACTCCAATCCTTCTTAGGACTGTGTAATTACTACCGGAAGTTCCAACGCAATTATTCCGCATTAACATCTAAATTTCAGGAACAGCTGTCTTCCAAAAACAAATGGACATGGGGACATGAACAAGATGCTATACTACAACAGATAAAGGATAAATTCTTAGAGACAGTAATCCTTCATCATCCAAATTTTGATCACCCATTCTTTTTAAACTGTGACGCAAGTGATGTCAGTCTTGGGACGGTATTGTACCAAGAAGACAAAGAAGGAAACCATTTAGTTATCAGTTTCGCCAGTCGTGTGTTAAACCACTGTGAGAGAAGATATGATGTTACTGAAAAGGAACTATTAAGCATAGTCTTTGCTTGTAGTAAATTCCGAACGTACATTTTAGGATATCCTGTAACTGTCAGAACAGATCATAAGTCCATCTCATTTTTGAGAAGTTGTAAGCTGAGTCACGGAAGGCTTACAAGGTGGATACTCGCCTTGCAGGAGTATAATATCAAATGGGAATATATTCCAGGGAGTCAGAACGTGATAGCAGACGTGTTATCACGAATAAACCTGGACACCCAGACATTTGAGGGTGAGAAGGAAAGGATTATCAAGGTGTACAACATTTTCAAAAGTAGATCCGATTTGGAGGCATTATTACAAAATATCAGAGCCAACCAATTATTAGACCCATAATTAATAAAAATCAAAGAACGTTTGGAGAACCAAAACTCTCCAATAAACCAATTCTATTGTGAACAAGAAGGAATTTTATTTATAAAAAATACATTGAACCAAGAAGACTGGAAGGTAATCATTCCCAGAATCATGGAGAAAGAACTAGTGTTGGAATATCACACAAGATACGGACATATGGGTGCAGTAAAGGTAGTGAAAGCATTGGAGGAGAATTGTTACATCAAGAACATACACAGAAAAGTAAAAAATTATATAAAACCCTGTCATATCTGTCAATTGGTCAAAATTAATAATGAACGAAAGGAAGGTATAATGATACCTATATCATCAGAACAAAAACTGGAAAAATTATTCATTGACATATGCGGACCATTTCCTAGGAGTGAAGGTAGAAGCCGGTATAAATACATTATAATCATTATGGACCACTTCACCAAATTCACCAAATTGTATCCAATCAGTCGAGCAACAACGCAGAAAATTCTTGAAGTAATAACTACTCAATACATCCCAGAAATAGGAATATCCGTCTCAATAGTTACAGACCATGGTACACAATTTCGAGGCAGAAAATGGAAGAACACATTGTTAGAACTGAACATCAAAAGTTACAAGACCTCCGTATACCACCCCAGTAGCAATCCATCAGAAAGAATACTGAGAGAAGTTGGTAGAATCTTAAGAACCTATTGTCATCAACAACAAAGGAAGTGGCCCGATTACTTATCAGCCACAGAAGATTTTTTAAACTTGGCTTATCATCCATCTATAAATTGCACTCCATACACTGCCATGTATGAAAAACAACCACCCAGAGAGATCCAAGAATTAATTAAGTTTCCCAAGTCTCCACAGTACCAATTTAATAAATTAAAATTTTATAATCAGGTGATAGAAAATCTGGAAAAACGTAGAAACAAATACCAGAAAATCAAGGGTAAAATAATTTAATATGAAGTAGGAGAGAAGGTGTTGTTAAAGAACAGGGAATTGCCTAGCACTCTAGAAGGGATATCAAAGAAGTTATTGTTACTCTACGTAGGACCCTACACCATAACAAAAAACCACAACAACAACACGTACGAATTAACCGACCCCAATTCAAAGAAGATCAAGGGCAATTATAATCAACAATCCATGAAGAAATATCACGAGGAAGAAGAAGAAAATGTAACATAAGTAATTATGTCCTCACACCTAATGAAGTGTTCAGAAATAATTACTTCTGAAGGGAGGCAATTTGTAACGAAACAAAATGTTGTAAAAAGAATTATAAATATAATAATGAAACCCTATCCAGAGAGGGAACAAGAAATCCTAATCAATAGCCAATTAAAAGAAAATACCAAGTTTTGAGAAATCAGTAAGGAACCAAATATAACTAAACAACAACAACATTTGACTTATTTAATATCATCAAGACCCAGCTAGTATTTACCCAGTAGAATAGGGCAGTAAACAAACCAAAATCTAAATAAATAAACCTAGTAGGCCTAAATAACTTGCCATGAGTAACCCAACCAAACCCGATAAAGAGTACAAGTTCATAAAATAACATTGTATTAACTGATATAAATTGTATTAATTTTATTAACTTTATTATAAAAATTGTATTAAACAAAATTATATATAATCAAGGAGAGAGAAAGGGGCACAACCCCTTACAGTGATAAGTGACATAATAATAATAGTGACACAAACTACTGTTAAACAGTGTACTATTTATTTTTTTATAAAAAGTGTTTTGTTATTATTAACAGCAAGTAAAAATGGTTTATCATACAGACAATAGTTCAACAGTATGAATAAATTAAAACTGTCAAATCAAGTATTATTATTAAGAGTTTTGTTATATATTATAAGAGTTCATGTTATTAGTTAATTAATTTAAATATATTTATCTCATGGAGTCAAGGTATAACTTACAATCAACCATTATAAATTGTTCCATCATATATCAGAGAAATTCACTAAGTACTAAGGTTTTACAGTTATAACTTGAGGCATGTTTAGTACCAAATTGTTTGTAATTGTGTAATTAATAATCATATAAACATTTTATGTATCATTAGGATATAATAATAAAATTATATGTTAAAGGTAATTTGTAAAATGTAAAGTAATTAAGGGGTATTGGTCATATAACACTTAACCTGTACATAAGTGGCCAATCAAAATTTAAGAAGTTTTGATCAGTTCGGTGACTAAAAAAGAAGAAATGACACTTAATTGTTAATTGTGATTGAGAACAGTTTAATAGTGCTTGCAGAGATTTTTAAAATGAAAAGCTAAACTCAGAAACCGTTTGGTGAAAGAAAATTTTTATGACAACCACTGAAGATAAACAATTCCTTAACTACAATCATCTAACTAACCAGGAACACACACCATAAAGAAAATATCAAGAAAAAACAAGGAGACGTTCAGCGAACATCGCCTAGAAGTGTAACGTATAATTCGACTTAATAACTGACAATATTTTTTATCCAAAACGAACAAACACTAGACAACACTATAATTCACACTACCACTAATCACTAGTGAACATTTTAATAAGTGAAAAAACAAATTATAAATAAAAATCAGTGGTTACAAGGAACACATTTATTTGACACATTAGTAAACTTCAGTTGTTATCTGACACGGACTATATTCCTTCACACTCAATATTCATGCGAATATTCTGAAAGAGGTCAACAATATTTTGAACGTGATCAGTTGCTGATTTCAAATCACAGAGAGGTGACTGCAATACCTTACACAAAGTCAAGGTATAAGAAAACACTTTGGCTAAGAAACAGAGACTAAGAACCAAGCTAAGAACAAACTCTCCATTAAGCAGAGCTGTTACTAAAGATGAGGCTTCCCGGGGGGGCCATTCCGGCTTCCCGCGCTAACCTAGCGATCAGCTGTTTTTGCCGCGTGACGTCACTGGTGGAAGAAATACGCGCGAGTCTTGATTTACCATGCAATCTTACCTGAGACAATGTCCTACTTAGCATCTCTCTGCTGTTTACACGAAATATTAACAATAATTGTAATGAGCTATTCATATAGAAAAAGGATTAAACAACAAGATTAAATGGTTTGCGGCAAAAAATAATGGTAAAATCTATTTCTACATTTAATAGAAAAGTAAGCAAGTCTGTCCACATATAACATTGACAAAATGGCACAAGATGTAAAATTAAGTCGGAAAGGAGGCGATATTATATATATATATATAATTTTTTATTATTCGTTAATTTTATATTAATAGAATTATTTCGATTGTTATTAATTTACTTAGAAACCTCTGATGATACTGATATTTTTCAGTGAAACGTGCGTCAGGTGTTAAAAAGAATATACGAAATTATACTACTTGCAGAAGAAACAAATTGAAAACATCACAAATTATATATATATAATATGCCTGCGTGGGTGGGTGCGCGCATGAGTGCGTGTATAAACATTTCTATGTAGTATAATATATTTGAAACAAGCTTCTAATTATTATAATTATAATCAATATCATAATCATTTTCTTTATCTACATTTTCATTGTTATTTCATTGTTACTAGTTTCAGTTAAAAACTGAAGCTAGTACGTTTAGTTGTAAACATAAATACTTTTATCAACGAAATGAAAATGGTTATTTAGTTGATACATACCTTCATAGGTGACTTAAATTTTTGAAGACGAAGCTACCCAGAGCCGACTCTTTGTTGCTGCATACTTTTCAAGTGACTTGAGTTTGAGCTGTTTGTTCAGATGGCGGATTCTGATGAAGAAGAATCTATAGACATAGTTGAACATACGTTAATACCAAGTTCTCCGAATAATGACACCGACGAAGCAGAATTGTTAAAAACAGTGGACTTGGCCCCGTCTGCAAGTGACAACGATGTTCCTCAAGATGCCTTAAAATATCTGGCCGGGTACATCGCATTCAAGTGCTGCTTCATTGATGAAAGTCTAGGTGTGAGAGGCGAAACATTGTGTCTTCCGGGGAACATAGTCATGACTGGATATCGATTATATCAAAGGGGGGGCTTACCCATCCGTCAGACGAGTGGTTACAAAAACTGATTCAGTTTGAGATAGTTTTTACTTCTTTCCACGGACGTACAGTATCAAAACAAGTGAAAGTTATCTCTTATTTGGCCACCTTACTCAAATCTAAATTTCCAGAGGTGGACGAGAAAGTCATTTGTCTGTATGTCAGGACAAGAACATTCATCAGAATCCGCCATCTGAACAAACAGCTCAAACTCAAGTCACTTGAAAAGTATGCAGCAACAAAGAGTCGGCTCTGGGTAGCTTCGTCTTCAAAAATTTAAGTCACCTATGAAGGTATGTATCAACTAAATAACCATTTTCATTTCGTTGATAAAAGTATTTATGTTTACAACTAAACGTACTAGCTTCAGTTTTTAACTGAAACTAGTAACAATGAAATAACAATGAAAATGTAGATAAAGAAAATGATTATGATATTGATTATAATTATAATAATTGGAAGCTTGTTTCAAATATATTATACTACATAGAAATGTTTATACACGCACTCATGCGCGCACGCGTGTGCACGTACGCGCACCCACCCACGCAGGCATATTATATATATATATAATTTGTGATGTTTTCAATTTGTTTCTTCTGCAAGTAGTATAATTTCGTATATTCTTTTTAACACCTGACGCACGTTTCACTGAAAAATATCAGTATCATCAGAGGTTTCTAAGTAAATTAATAACAATCGAAATAATTCTATTAATATAAAATTAACGAATAATAAAAAATTATATATATATATAATATCGCCTCCTTTCCGACTTAATTTTACATCTTGTGCCATTTTGTCAATGTTATATGTGGACAGACTTGCTTACTTTTCTATTAAATGTAGAAATAGATTTTACCATTATTTTTTGCCGCAAACCATTTAATCTTGTTGTTTAATCCTTTTTCTATATGAATAGCTCATTACAATTATTGTTAATATTTCGTGTAAACAGCAGAGAGATGCTAAGTAGGACATTGTCTCAGGTAAGATTGCATGGTAAATCAAGACTCGCGCGTATTTCTTCCACCAGTCGACGTCACAGCGAAGCAACCAATGGGAGCGTAATTGGCCGGTGTGGCCTACCTTATATTCTAGTTACAATGGACACGGACGAAGGCAGCCATGATGATAACGTCACTCTAACCAGCATGCTTTGTATGAGGTGTACTGAATAACATCAGACATTGTATGTTTTCTTAATAATTTTTGTACTCTCTTTTTAGATTATAAGTACTAGAAAGATTTGTAAATGTACTCTATATTATTGTTTATCATGTAATGGAACTTTTCGTAGCAGCTACAAGAATTCCCACGAAATATGTTAAACCTATTTTATTATTCACTCCTGAGATAACTATCGATTGTAACTAACGTGTGTATCGAATGAAAATTTCTATCAATTTGAACTCCAATTACAAAGATTAAACGTTAATGTTAATAAATCATATCCATGCGTTATTATTTCATGAACATAAGATAATATCAACATTTACTTTATAATTACCAAGACTAAGAAGACGTCGGGGAGTCGTTGAAATTACACAAACTACAAAACCAAGATTAACCTCAAAGAATAGGGTTAAGCCTAATATCGAAGGCGAACCTTGAGAATTGTTTGGGACGACTCGACCGCTATTTTTGAATTAATTTTGAAGTTTTAACTGCTGAATTGGAATAATAATAATTCTGATTGTTAAACCAAGGCAGAATAATTCATTTCTTAAACTTATATATTAAATCACGTTACAAAACACGCAACATAAATAATTCACGATCAACTGATACACTATTTACAACTATTTATCACAATTTAACAGTTAAAAATAACACGGGCAAATTATTATAACACGGGATACACCGATTACGCGAGTTTCATAATAAATTGATGAACCCAACAGTGGGGCTTAACGTTGATAAGAGATTAGTAATAACATAAAAAAACTATTTTGTAGGTCTACATGAAATTATTTAAAAAATTTAAAGTTTATATATATAACTTTTCAAATGTTAACAAATTTTTTTTTATTTTTCTTGAAACACATTAACTATCACTAAGGCCTGTTTTTTAAAATTTAACTTAATAAAGGTGTAACTTGACTCACCTATGTAAGTGTTTCACATGGATGCTCAATGCGAGTGGAAAACATAAAATAAAAAGAATCAATTTCAAACAGTTTCCTATACCGTAATTTTAATTCACTGTACATTTCTTCTTATTATAAGTATATGTACAGATATTATCAAAACACAAATGTCTTTTCACATGTAAAGTTTATTTTTACTATAAATGTCACACCAAGATTTATTGGATTAAAGTTTTTCTTTAAAAATAAAAAAAAACATATATTTTGGTTTTTGAAAGTTTAGTTAAATTTCTTTCTTCTTGCTTTTGATTCAGCAAACCTTTTAACAATTTTCGTTAACTCTAGCTGGTTTGCAATGTCATTTTCAATAGAAATTGTTGCTAGAGATGATAGGAGGTCTTATGCATCATTGTAGAGAGTAAGTAAGTCTTAATTAATTTGAGCTTACTGAAACTGCGTTCTCCACTAGGAACCATGACAGGAATTGTTAAAAGAACCCTCAATGTAATCCATATATATTAGGACAACAGTCAATCATGTTACTTTTTGAAATAAGTTGCAAAGTTTGAACAGGAATTTTTATCTCAGAGTTTTTTAGAAATACACCCAGATGTTTAAGTTCCTCAAAAATGTGGTTGCCATTGATGTCACTTTCTCCTAATTTATCTTCATCTTGAAGAACTTTTTGAAGATTCAACATTTTTGTTTCAAGATTTCGGATTGTGGAAGAGTTTGCACATTGTACAAAAAACCCCAATGCTGGTTATGAGTGTCAAGTTGTGTAAAGCGCTGTTCGATGGATGTCAGAGCCTGATCTATAAGCGGGTAAAAGACAACTGTTTAAAACAACTGCTCTGGAACTGTTGGGGCTTCGTCTCGGGACTCATAATCAAATTGCCGTTTTTTCTTTCTCTCAGGCTGCTTCTTGTAAACAACTTCAATTTCCAAGTCTTCAGCTATGTATTTGGCTGTTGCTACAGCACCTGCGTTTCCAGTTTCATGATATTCTTTTAAAAATGTTTGGCACTATCCAAGAAGATGTGTAACTGTTGGTAAGTCACTGTTGGCATTTTGCACGTTATTGCTGATCAAGTTTACTTTAAACAATATATCATGTCAAACAGCGAGGGAGACAATGAAGTCAAAAAGATCTTAAATTGTTTTCCAATGATTTGGCTTCAGATGTCACTTTTGGATCAATGAGTTCCTCTTGCATTGCCTGTAGTGCTTCACAAACTTCAACCATTTGATACCTGACTGCCTTTACGCTGTTAATTCTACACTCCCATCTAGTGTCACAGACTTCTTTGATAGTAAGAGTCAACTGACATTCTTTGAGTATTTTCCATCTTTTAGTAGATGATGAAAACATGACGTACAGACGTTGTAAAACTCCAAACAAAGAAACATTGTTTACAGATGAAACAACAGCATCTCCAATTATTAGGTTAAGAGAATGACTTCCACAAAGATTGAAAAAAGCTTTAGGAAACACTGAGAAAATTCTTGACTGCACTCCTTTATATTTTTCAGTCATGTTGCCTCCATTATCGTAACCTTGCCCCCTACAATTTTTCATGTTTAACCCACAGGTCCCTTCAATTTCTTTCAAAAGGACCATTGTCAAACCATCTCCAGTAGTATCATCAATAGGAAAAAATGACAAGAAATGCTCTTTTACTTGAACATCTGTTTCGGTACATTCAACAAAACGAATTGTAAATGACAATTGTTCTTGGTGGCTGATATCGGTGGTACAGTCTAATATTAGTGAAAAGTACTTGGCTTGCTTTGGTCTTTCAATGATATAATTTTTTATTTCAGACCCAAGCAAACTAATCAACTCATTTTGGATTGTTTTACCCAAGTAATGATCATGGATTTCATTAGATTTAATTTTTTTAATGTGTTCAGCCATAACTACATCGTACTTTCCAAGTAACTCAACAAGTCCCAAAAAATTTCCGTTACTTTTTGCAAATAACTGGTCATTACTTCCTTGGAATGCCAGGTTATGTTCAGATAAAAATATCGTTATTGCAATTAGACATTCTAAAACTTTTTTCCAGTGATCTACCTCTTTTTGTAACAATTTTTTAACTTCACTATCAACACCCGTTTGATAACGAATATTTTTTTTGGGATCAACCAATTTGCTGTAACATGTGTAGTGCTCACTTGAACTTTTAAGATCTTTTAAATAATCCCCTATATGTTTCCAGTTGTTGATACCGTTCTGCCCTAATTGAGAGCGGGTATTCCCAAACAACTTACAACTAAAACAATAGACTCTATTCTTTGACATGGAATATTGCAAATATCTTAGATACAATTTTTCATTATTGGGCAGTTTCCTATTGCAGTGAAACGGTGAGAATTTTCTGTTTCTCTGTAACGGTACATATATAACCCACCCGAAACATAATTAAAATTCGTAAAGTTTTAAATTGTATTTGAAAAGTGTTGGGGAAACAACGTATGTACACGTAGTAGTGTCAAGGTCGGGTGAATCAAGCTGCTGGAGACAGTTATTTTTAGAAGTTTGAACTCTGAACTATGCACCGTAGGGGTCAAACCATATGACGTCATGGCCTAGCCCAGTGTGGTCCAACTGTTTTGTAGTGAAGGGCCAGATTTTTTTCTGAGAGCACATCGAGGGCCAATATTATATTTTTACCTCAGATTATTATTATTATTATGAAACTGATAACTCTTCCTTCAAGATACAAAATTACTTTTTATTTACACAAAAGCCATCAATATCAATCATCTGCCAGTTCATGCGTTCAGCATTTTAAAACTAGTATATACTCATATTAAAATGAGTATTTACTCCCACTGAGGAAGAGGAACATCACCTTGAAACGTATGGGGAAGTGATAATGAAAGTAAGTTCATATTGTGAAAGTATATATATATTGTAACATAACCAAATATGGCGGTTACATAAAATGAGCTTAAAGGACGGCAAGTAAGAGAAAAATATGAATGTAAATCTAGATAAGTAAATCCAGGTATATATTGTGTGTATCTACAAATGTGTTAATATGAAAATCCAACTATGAATAAGATGATATCAACCTAGTGACATCAACTACGAAACATAAGAAAGAAAATGACATGAGCCAAAACAAAATACCAGTAACTAGACCCAATAGGATCCAAAAGTGAGGGGAACAACGAAATAAGGATTAACAAACTCAAACAGCGAGAGGAACAATTAAGAAATAATGACTACGATGAAAATAACGAGGAAGAAGAAAGAAGAAGGACAAGAAAGCTGACTCAGAAGAGAGAAGAAGATGAATAAATCATACCAGTAATCAATATAAAACCACGTGTACCAAAGACTATATAAGTGACAAGTGAAATGATGATTATAAAATATGAGGAAAAAAAAACCAGTGTTTAGCATTTAAGGAAACACAAACAATAACAGTGCGTACTTAATAGATGTGAAACATGTGAATAACTAACTATTTCTACTGATAAAACCACACAAACAATTATAGTGATGAAGTTTATAAGTATATGAAAATATGTTAATTCCATGATGAAAACAACAAGATGTTAAATAAGTCAAATAGACACGAACAATGAGTGTGACGCATTTAATAAAGTTGTGATCAACACAGAAAATCATAAGACCACCAGAATAAAACAAAATAGAACAATATAATTATGTTTTTTTTTTGGTAAAGAACTGACAATAAATAAAAAACCCTTGTATCAAACAAAATGGATTGAATTGAATTCAACCTATGACTAGAAAAATATAATAAATAATACAATAAGATACGTGTTAGTGTTTAAGAAGGAATGTATAAACATGTGTAACAAAATAAGTAAAATATTATTGTGGAATACCATGCTGATACCATGTAAGTAGTAGAGACATACTGCATTAAAACAGATGGTACATTGTTACATAACCCATAGAGAAGGTACCTGTTAAACAGAAAACCAAACATATCAAGGAAAATAAATGATTATCAACAATGATATCAATTAAGGAATTGTTATAAATAACAATACATCCTAATAGACAATGCATTAAAATGCAACCAAGTAAATAAAACCAATCAAATGCAATGGCAAACAGAGATAGCAAAGATGCAACAAATATGCCAATTCAATTAGGCAAAGTGCAATATCAAAACCAATGCCAAAGTGAATAACAATATTACCAGTAGTAAGACCAAAATCTGGTAATGTTTTGAGAACAGATTCTTAACATAATAACAACAGTATTATAAACAAAATGTAGTAAACTAACTAACCATGTAAAAACAATCAGATGTAAGATGGACCACTGTATGGCCCATTAGTTAAGGAAAATAGTGTATTAAAGATTAAACACAGATTGTTCACAATATTACCAGTAGTTAGAGGGAAACTCAATACAACTTTGAGAACAGATTAGAACCATAAAAACAGTCAGTATATATGCAAATGATTAGAAACCAACTGACCATAGTGACAGAAATCAGATGTAAACAAACCATGTTAAGTAAGTTACTTAGGAAAATATGACCTATAAATTTGTCTAAGAGTAACTGAGAACATTACCAGAAGTAGGAGTAATGTCTAATACCAATATAGAAACACAAACAAAATGTAACAATAACAGTTTAATTATTGGTTTTATGAAAAATAAATGACCACTATGATGAGACACCATAGGAACAAACCCATTATTGAAGAATTGAAGGGTTCTAAACTAGCTAGAAGCTGACCACTATATGTAATGCATTAAGTACAATATATGTACACTAATGATATTTAATACATAATATAATTTATATAGAAAAGACTAAAATTATATTGACAATTGTATGAAACAGGTAGAAGAGGAATAAGACAGTATGTATATTATATTTAATACAATCATGTAAAGATATTTTAGTGTGAAATCATGTAAATAATCGTTTTAGTATTATTAGATTGCAAGATTACTTGTATTAAATAAGGGAAATTCATTTTAAATACATTTATATAAAAACAAAGATGGACGCCTAATGACGCTATAATGAGCTATTGTTAAGGAAATAATTATTTCCAAATAATAAACTAAACCAAGTGAGAAATGGACTCCAAGTGTTTATTTAGAAAGTGTTTTTATTAAAAATAATTAAATCTGGTGACAAAGACTTATAAAAATAAGAAACACCAAAGATAATTAATAAAAACGTTATATTAAGAGAAGCGATGTAAATAAAATAATGTTGTTTAGACTTAAATTAAAGAAGAAAATGTCTATAATTCAATGACATAACTCATGTAACGATAGGACGTTCAGTAAGGAAGTTATTGTAATTATTAACTTTTCAATTATTTTTTACACTAGTGCTTACGTCACATAAACTCTAACCCAAAGTCAAAATTTGGTAAAACACCAAATATTTTAATAAAACATAGGCTTTTGGGGTGAAGACTATAGTGTTTACAACCAATCAAATCAACGCATTTTGTCAGACTCGAAAGAGACGCTCCGGCAAAATGTAACAGTCTACGATCAGCCTTCAGACGAAGTGGCCATGCAGCTCTACACCATGGAAAAGTATTATTTTCAAATTTGTGCGCGTCCATTAACAATAAGTTGATAAACATACATAACCTTGACACAACAAAAATACTTCCGAGTGGAATGTGCGGTATTGTCGAGAGATACAAGTACGATAGTGTATAATCCCGGTCGTACTCGCGTGTGTTGTGATAAATAAACAGAGAGTACAATATTTTATTTAAATAACTTTGGTTTAAAAAATAATAATTTTAAATAGACATATATGAATACTACGCGAGTCAAGTACTAGCGAAAGGTTAAACTTATAATGGAATTATTAGAATTCCAAGAAATGTCAATTTATACTTATTAAAATATTAGATAAATATTTTAATTAATTTTCATAATTTTAATAATTATGTTTGAAGTAATTGTCATTAATTACAAGAGTTAACATTTAGTCACTCTTTTGACTAAACTTAGATTGTTTTGATTATTTCGATGTTTTGAAATAAATAATAATAACTTTCAAACAAAAGTATAAAAGTAATTCTAATAGCAACATGTCAAAATGTTACTAATAATATGTTCAGAAATATAAATTAAGAAATGATAACCGTTAAGAAATCATTTACCATAATAACATTACCTGTGATAGCTAACCTCAAAATAGTAGCGGTAGCTTGTTAATTCAACTGTTGCATCTGTTCTCAAATAAATTCCAAACCAAATGGAATTCATATCAAGAGTTTTTTTTGTATTTTATTAATTTTTTCTCTTGAAAATATATAGTTATCAGACTAATTGTTGAAAATAAAACGATACATTGAAACTGTACAAGCCACGAGTTTGACGCTGGCTAACAAGTAATAAGGTGCGTGCGCAATCCCACGTACGGCAGTACCATAATTCTCAGATATATGGTACCAACTTTTGTTTTTTTTTTGACATTTATTTGTTATTTATTAACCATTGTTCAATTTTCTTAATTCCATTAATATTACATCTTGACAATGATATCATGTTACCTCAAAGAACCTAACAACCTGATAACACATTGACAAGAAAACATAACCTATTAAGTTCAAATTATTGTACCAATGACAGGACTACTAGCATTGAGTCTGGACAGAGTTTTATGTTAAAATTAATCAATTGTAATTATTATTTAAAGGGTTATTAGCCCAAATGATTGTTAATTGTTTTTAAAATTTGCCATTTTAAAATTGTTAATAAACCTTCACTTATTTACCTATGAAAAAGAGTATCATTTCAAATATAAATTAAATTATTTCTTTTAAATCAGTTCTACCAAAGGTGGTGGAAGAATTCAAACAGAGAGTAATTTAAAGTATTATCTATATGTGCTAATTCATTCATATTGTGTGTACTAACTGTTTTGAATATTCAAATTGAATATTTGTGTGCATTTTAAGTGTATGTATTTCAGCAACAACCGTCACAGAATAGGACTGAAACAGATACTTGTGGTAAGTGAGGGAGGCATACAACAAAAGTGCGCGAAACCTACTTAAATCAAAAGAGTGGATTATTCATAGACACTTATACAGATTATACAATCACACTAATAACTCCTGATAATTATACTTGGAGCAGTTTTTAGAAAAACAACATCACAACAGATACCGGAGCGTATCTGCAAGCACACTACACATCACTAAATCTATACTTATATACCTGAAAATAGTAATACTTGTTCTGTAACAAGTTGGCGCTCCATCGTGGGGCTGAAGTGATTGAAGATTAAACATCGACACACTACAACTATAAATACAACTATACTTACACTGTATAGTATTCCTTGTTTTGTAACAATATATATATATATATATAATAATAATAATAATAATAATATTTAAAACTAAATTTAAAACTAGTTTACCTTTGATTCAGTGAGAAGATTGGGCAGAGTGCATGTCAACGAGGGCTGGGATGTCTGCTTCCATCTCTGTTGTCACAATTCGGAGGGTGGATTTCAGGGCTTCCTGGGATAACTTATTCCCCTGTTTCGACTTCAGCGATTTCATTGTCGAGAAAGCACACTCACAAATGTATGTACTTCCAAACATGGAAGTCACTTTTAAGGCAAAGTTGTGAAGCTTAGGGTACTTGTTAGGCATCACCAATTTCCAAAATTCTTCACATTTCAAATTTGTATTTGAAGTTAGTAAGAAGTCGCTTTGAAGCTCACAAAGTTCCATCTGAAGTTCAGGATCTTGGTCTTCAATCTTGGCAGTCATAGGATCAACATAAAGCTGGAACGTGGTTTTCAAATTATCAAAGTCAGAAAATCGTACTTCAAATTCTTCCCTCAGCTGAGTAAAATAATGTCCAAATTGTGTGAAATTGGCTCAAGAGTTTACATTTTTCATTTCACTGCATGATTTGAAGAATTTTAAGTCAGATTTCTTCAGGTCTTCTTCAAAAATTGTCACTTTTTTCCTGAAAGCTTCAATATGGCTCACGAGTTGGCAAATATTTTGTTTCCTTCCTTGAAGTTTTAAGTTGAGGGTGTTCAAATGTTCTGTTATGTCTGTCAGGAAAGCTAATGTGCAGAGCCATTCTTCTTTCTTAAGTCTTTTAATAGTTTCATCGTCAACCTTTCCATTGGCTTCTAAGAATTGACAGACTTCATTTCTTATGGAGAAAAATGCTTTAAGGGTTTTTCCAGCACTTAGCCAGCGAATTTTGGAGTGCAGGGGAATGTCATAACATTCTGCAGATAGATCCTGGAGAAATTGCACCAGTTTCCTGTGGCCTTGTGCGCGGTTTCCGCCTCTAATCAAATTCACAATTCTTGTGACATCTTTCATCACCTCATTCAGTTTAACAAAATTGCTGCAGAGAACCTCTTGATGAATAATGCAGTGTAAGAAGGATACATTAACACCAGTTTTACTCAACAACCCTACTAAACCCGTGTTCTTACCAGTCATACATTTCGCACCATCCGTCACTACACACTAACATTTGGAAAATCCACCATACTTATCTACAACTGACACAAGAGCATTGTAGATATCAGAGCCTTTCGCACTAGTAGGCAGTGGCACTAGGTCAAGTAGTTCTTTGATGGAAAATTTGTTATCAACTGTCCTTATAAAAACTAAGAGCTGGCATACATCTGTAATGTCTGTGCTTTCATCCAAAGCGATAGAGAAATATTCACTTTTTGTTATTTCTTTTCTCAACTGTGTGTCAAGTTGTTCGTTTATTTCTAGAATTCTTCTCGAAACAGTTTGGTGCGAGAGAGACACGGTTTCAAAGTTTTTACCAACCTTCTCATCGCCAAAAGAATTCGCCATTTCAATTGCACACTGTTTGATTAATTCACCCGACCTAAATGGCATTTGATGTTTAGCCATTATTGCACAAACCTCGTAAGACGCCTGTAGACTGGATTTCTGCACGTGTTGCTTTAAAAAACGTGTTTTTTTGTTTCTGCATCTTAAATTTAAGTTCCCTGACCAAACTAAGTCGCGCCTCGCCACTAACACTTCCGAATTTCACTTTATGCGTACTTTCATAATGGCGACGAATATTATATTCTTTCATTACCGACACCACTTACAAACAAACTAAACATTGTGGCTTACTTCCAAAATCCGTAAAGAAAAACTCATTTTCCCATCTCACATTGAATTTTCTATTGTCCAACTCCACTTTTCTTTTTTTGTTTGAAGTGCTTATGATTAATGCGGCACAAACTGAATAAAAAACAAATAAAAAGTTTAGCAGAACCTCTGTTTCAGACACTTTGCAGTCTAGCACTAGCTTTCAACTGACATGTGTTTGAAGAAATATCAAAGCAGGCTTGCGAGGAGAGAGGAGCGGGCGGTAACCTAACTTCCCTCAGCCGCCCCGCTCGGAGTCACCAAGCTGGCAGAACGCAAACAAAACAAAAACGGAGGACCAAAACTTTCAAATAGATTTGACCTGAGTCCAACCTCTATGTTTGTTGCTCACTTGTTGAACGTAATATGTTCCGCCATTGGAAACTAATAATTATTATTAAATTGGTTAAAAACAAATTATTTTTGGGGGCCGTAAAGACCTAGTCCCTTCGAGGGCCAGAGAAAAAGACGTCGCGGGGCACATGTGGCCCGCGGGCCGCCAGTTGGACCACACTGGCCTAGCCCATATATATATAACATTGGAATGCAAGGCGCAGTAAACAACGCCTGAATATCTGCCAACGTCATAGTAAAAACACAATGAAATGAGATCATGTGATCGTCTGTGCAGCAGTCAGTCGGCAATTAACATCTAACAACGACGGACGTGGGCTGTTCACTCGCCCGCCGGCTAAGCAGTTTCAGTTGCCCGCAACACCAAAAGGTGTTAAAAATGTGAAAGTAATCATTTGTTAATCAATATCAAAATGGAATAACAGTTTTAGTGCAAAGACTGAAAGCAAGATAAAATGCGCGAGTGAAGCAAAATCATGGAAAGAGACTGGACTGTTGTGGATCACCAAAAAATGAACTTCTAATTAAACAATGGGGAGAATAACCAAGAGGTGTCAAAAAGTTAAAAGGTGAAAGAAAAGAAAAAAGTGTTCACCCCTTCTGCCTCAGTCCTTGCGGAGGCAACTGGACGCTACAGTCAAGGAGGGGGCAATAGTGTGTGTGGAAGGAGGAAGTTGGTGATTATTGTAAATGGGATAAAATGAACCAGTTAAAGAGTATTATGTTGATAATATAGAATGTGTAATTGATTTTATGATATAATTAAATGATTTTGTGTTGATTTGAGATGTTTTGATGGAGATGATTAACAAATTTTGAGAAAGATATAAGTAGATAATTTGTGAAAATATAGTTGATTTAAATATGTTTAAGAGGAATTTTAGTAATGAAGTTGAATATTTTGAGATGTAATGGGAAGTGGTTATTTAAATTCTGATTGGAATCAGGGAAATATTTTGAATTTGGGATAAGAATTAACGAGAGAAGGGCATACAGAAGGTTAGTGTTGAAATTTAAAATATATCATGTTAGATTAAGTATGTATTCATCAATTCATCAATGTATGTTAGAAGTTAAGGAAAAAACCAGTGCTTCTTAACGCAAACCAGCACAGCTAAGGGGAACCAGATCAGTTAGGGACATGGTATTATACAAGGCCACTATTTGATGTTTTTGATCTAATGTTTCAGTGTCTGGTGATGCTGTGGCGGCAGCGGTCCTGTGCTGGCCTCTGTCAGAGCAGAGGCATCAAGTGCCTGTCTGGCCTTGCGGTGTCGGGATCTCGAGAGGGAAGTCCAGTAAGGTCATTCAGGTGTGGCCACAGTCACTGGACCAGGAGGGTAAGTTACCCATGAATTTTAAATAACATAAAGGGGGTTGTGGCAACATATCCAGGCTGATCCCTTTAGGAAGTATGTGAGTGTCAATGAGAGTTTTTATGCTTCGGTATAAAACCTCTCATTGAGGGGGTATTGTAACGGTACATATATTACCCACCCGAAACATAATTAAAATTCGTAAAGTTTTAAAAAGTGTTGTATTTGAAAAGTGTTGGGGAAATAACGTATGTACACGTACTAGTGTCAAGGTCGGGTGAATCAAGCTGCTGGAGACAGTTATTTTTAGAAGTTTGAACTCTGAACTATTCATCGTAGGGGTCACGCCATATGACGTCAATGGCCTAGCCCATATATATATATATATATTGTAATATTCTGTTTTTTACGTTAGCCCCACTGTTGGGTTCGCCAATATGTAATATTCAATAAATATAATCCTCCTTATGTATTCTGTGAATGTGGAAGGCCCCACTTTTGAGCGTCAAAATGTAATATTCAGTTAATACCTTCCTATTCGTTCGTCATTGATACTTTTATTTTGTTCAGCCCTGTGTTGGGATCACCAATATGTAATATTAAAATAATTATTATCTCTGAAGTTGATTTGTAACTAAATAAAAAAAAATCTGTGTTTTGTTTTTAAATAGAGGATTATTTATCTGAATCTCAGGGTTAACATACAAGTATCGTTAAAGTCTGGTACAATTTACACATAGAACAGACAATATAATTTTTATGCATGAGACGTGGTAATATAGTGTTGTTAATGTCTGTTGAATGTTTGTGGGTTCTTTTAAACAACTAGAAACTATAACAAAAAACTCTTATGATTAACGACTATTTTCACAATAGCGTACTAAAGTAATTAACAATTATTATTATTTATTTATTTTTTTATTGTTTTTTTCAGTTATTGTTTTTGTGGTATGATCTCACCAACTTTGCAGTTTTCCCAATAGATTTATTCGTTGATTCTGCTCCTGGACACCTGGTTTTTTGGTCTCTCTGTCAAAACATCATTCCTCTAGGTCTTGGGTTGGTTTTCCTGGTCATCTCAGCTTTTATTGATCTTCAATTTCCATCAACTCAGCAGTCATTTATCTTAAACGTTCTGGCTTGCAATTCACAAATTTTTTTTAACAATAAACTTCTTCCACTCAAAACATTAATTTCTTTAGTTAAAGGCCATGGCTATATTTTTTATGGGTCACAGGTTCGGTGTACCATTTCTAATTAATAATATTCTGTTGACCTTTACTTTATTTTTCCTTCGTAACTATATTATTATAAGTTTTTTAACGTAAGAGTTTCTATCTTTTAAATTATTTACTTTGTTTGATTTCACTATATGGGTTATATACCTGTTTCATATAGATTATATATTTCTTCACTGCTCATTATAATTATGTTCAATCACTTTCATTATACACAATTTTTCCTTTTTACCGTATTTCACTGTTATTCTCACTTTCTAGCACTGTCATACCATACCACTTTTATAATTATAGTTTGATCTTATTATATTTGTAAAACTTAAATAATTCACTTTTATGTAAATTTTTTTTCTTGATAAATAAAATAACGGTCTGAGGTGCGCAGACCTCCCCATAGTTAAATTAGATTTATTTACATTTTAACTAGTAATGAAGTTTTTAATAATAATATAAATTGTCTTATTACAATGAATTAGTTTAACACAAATAAAAACATATGTAAATGTACTGAACAGTGTGATTAATTACTTATTTATTTACATCTTTTGTCCTGGGATCATTAACTTCTTGGTTTTTGGTCATTATCAGCCATAGTTTGTTACAGTCAGTAAATTATCTTCTAGTTAGTATGTTATGTTTTATGTTTGGTGAAACGACACGTTACAATATATATACAGTAGAACTTGGCTAATTCAAACGTGCATAATTCGAATTCGTGGATAATTCGAACTTTTACCATGGTCCCTTGAATATCCTATGTAAAACCATGCAAAAACATCGTCTGTAATTTGAACTTTTTTTGGTTAATTCAAAATAAAAATTTTGCTCTAACTACAAAAAATCGCCTGCTGTATGGGCTAGACCACGTAACAATAGAGACGCGACTGGAAACAGACAAGCAGGCATTGCCCTTTGTGAACAGACGTTTGCCCTTTGTGTCAAATTCATGGAATTGCCGTCAGTATCTGGCGATGACACATGACTGGCTCGTGTAACGGTACCGTCCGCCATTGTCCCTTGTTCCACGCCTCATCAGTCAGCCACCCTTACTGTTGCTTTCAGTTCAGTCTGCCTGCATTCATGGAAGTGTTAAGTCTTTTTGAGTTTCTACTGTGCGAGCTGTGTCCTGTAGTGAGAGACCGTTCCTTTCTTTATACAGTACTGTATATACAGACTGGTGTGTTTTAGTGACGCTTAGTGTGCAGTTTTATTGTGTTGTGTGTTCATCATGGCCCTTTCAAAACCAACACGGACCCAATACAAATCATTGACATTTGCCGAAAAAGTTGCCGTTATACGGGAAGTGGAAAAGGGACAAAAAAGAAATCTGAAATTGCCAAGGAATTCGGGATACCACCAAATATGCTGTCAACGTATCTAAAAAATAAAGAGAAGATTTTGAATAGTGTGTGTAAAGCCAGCGACAAAGATAGGAAAAGAGCGCGAGGACCAGAAAATCCTGACGTGGATGAATGTGTAGTGAAGTGGTTTAAGCAAGCAAGGGACAAAAAAAATTCCAGTCAGTGGGCCCCTCGTCAGAGCCAAAGCTGAGGAATTCGCATCTAACTTAAGGAAAAATGATTTTAAGGCCAGCACTGGTTGGCTCGATGGTTTTAAAGAAAGGAATGGCATGTCTTTCAAAACTGTTTGTGGGGAAAGTGGATCTGTTGACGTTGAAGCTGCAAATTCATGGAAAGACGATTTGTTGCAAATGATTTCTGATAGAGACGCTAAAGACATTTTTAACGTAGACGAGACGGGCTTATTCTTCAAATGCACCCCCGACAAAACACTTGCTTTTAAAGGAGAAAGTTGTAGTGGCGGCAAACACAGCAAGGAGCGCATAACACTTTTAATCGGAGCAAACATGGATGGCTCGGAAAAACTGCCTTTGCTAATGATAGGGAAGTCAGCCAACCCACGTTGTTTCAAAAATGTAAAAACAAAACCAGTTGAATATGAATCAAACAATAAAGCTTGGATGACAGGTGAAATTTTCGAAAGATGGCTTTTGAAAATCAACAGGAAATTTCGGAATCAAAACAGAAGAATCGTCTTGTTTATTGACAACTGTACAGCGCACAACACTATTCCTGTGATGGAAAATGTAAAGGTTGTGTTTTTCCCTCCAAACATGACTTCAGTAGTTCAACCTATGGACCAAGGTGTAATAAAAAATTTTAAGCATTTTTACAGACGGCTTGTGGTCCAAAACATTCTGTCAGGTGCTTATTTAGATGAGCACGAAAATATAAAGATTAACATCCTTCAAGCTGCCCACATGTGCAACAGTGCTTGGAACCAAGTTACGCAAAAAACAATTGCTAATTGTTTTTGTAAAGGTGGTTTCTGCCACATTGAAGGTGAAGAGTAGAATAAAGCGGCTAGAGAAGTCGTACCCACTACGGATAACTGGGAAGATGTTGGACATGACGCAGGCATTCGTTACGAAGAGTTTGTAAATATGGATGAAGACTTGGCGGTGTGTGGTGAACAGACAGATGCGGAGATCGTGGCTGATGTTATGAACAAAAGAAATTATGGTACATCTTCAGATGAAGAAGGGGACCAGCTAGAACTTCCAGAGATACCGATTCTAACAGCTTCACAGGCATCAAATTACATTCAAGACTTGAGACGGTTTGTTGAAGGACAGCAGAACATAAGTGACGCTATTTTCCAAGCACTTAATAAACTTGAAGAGTTTACTACAACTCAGTGTATTAACTGCAAAATGCAATCAAAAGTTTCTAGCTTTTTTAAAAAACTGTAAATGCTATATTTTGTACTGAAACATGTTTATACGTTTGTAATACATATGTATAAGGAAATTGTTTAATAAAATAACATATTGCTTTACTGAATTTCGGTTTTTGATTTGATTTTTCTACCCTTATTAAAAGTTTTCCTAATTCGAATTTTTTACTGGTCCCTTCAGCTTCGAATTAGCCAAGTTCTACTGTATATAACATTGGAATGCAAGGCACAGTAAACAACACCTGAATATCTGCCGACGTCATAGTAAAAACACAATGAAATGAGATCACGTGATCGTCTGTGCAGCAGTCAGTCGGCAAATAACATCTAACAACGACGGACGTGGGCTGTTCACTCGCCCGCCGGCTAAGCAGTTTCAGTCGCCCGCAACACCAAAAGGTGTTAAAAATGTGAAAGTAATCATCTAAATGAAATAACAGTTTTAGTGCAAAGAGTGAAAGCAAGATAAAATGCGCGAGTGAAGTAAAAATCACGGAAAGAGACTGGACTGTTGTGGATCACCAAAAAATGAACAACTAAGTAAACAACAGGGAGAATAACCAAGAGGTGTCAAAAAGTTAAATTATTAAAAAATTAAAAGGGAAATAATGGGCCCAAAGGGTTGGGGCAATCAAAGATATGTACCGAATGAAAGTGTAAATGTGTGAGTGAAAGAAGCGCTGGTTTGCGAAAGATAAATTTAAGTTGTAGCTAATTAAGTTATATTTGTGAATATTACTAAAAAAATGTGGAAGAGGGAGAAGGAATAATTTGTATTTAATGATGGAATTTGAAAGAAATGTTTAGTTTTTGTGTTGAAAAGATTTATAATTTAGATTCTCGTTTAATAAAAAAAATAAGATTGATTTTGAGAATAAGTAAATGAATTATTATTTATTACAAACAACCATTATTTGTTCTCTGAATACGTCCAAACGGACTCTGGGCCTGGGTAAGTATTTGATTAGACGCAGTTGGCAACAATGTAAGATGGCGTCCGAGTTAGTAAACAAACCCAAGTAAGATTGAAAGTGTACAAAAGTGAACATATATATTTTAAAGTAATAATTTATGTTACATCTCAATCCTTTTGAACCGGATTCTGTTAAGTCAACAGGAAATCTTGAATCCGCACCCTCAGTTTTTTTGGGCCGTTTTTAATTATTTGATCCCTTATGTGACGAGTCAAGTTAGGCAATTCACCAATATCGTCCAAATTACACGAAGTAACGTTGCTGTGGGATAAAGGGTGAACTTCATCTTCACGTCCGTGTCCGTCCGTTATAGGGTTTGATGAATTAATCATAACATCTTTGTCAAGGGGGAAAAATCGTTTCCTTGGCAGCTTGTCCTAGGTTGTTCAGTTTCCTTCATCTCAGTCTCATCATTAGTGTCTGGAACATTGTCATCAAAAACTTGTTCTGACTAGCATTTGAAAAATCAATTTTGGTTACATCTTCTTTTGATCAGCTTCTATTTCTAAACTTTGAGAAAGAAAACCACGCATGAACTTAGAACCTTGTTTATGTTCATTGAATATTTTATTCTTTCTCTTTCTGATTTGAGCTCCTGAAATTTTTTGGTTTGAAGCCATTTTTAAGTCTTTGAAATCATAAACTGCACATGTATATGTAAAAAATATTCTGAGTACTGAAACGAAAATTCAACGAAGTTTTACAAACCAAATTAAAACAAACAACATTGTAAGTTTTCTTTTTCTTTTTTTTTAATGTATTAGGCTCTACCGTTCTTTTTTCTTTTTGGGGTTATAAAACGATTTAAAAGACGAAGGAACTAAACCAAACCATCAATCGAATGGCCATCCTAAATGTTGTACATACTAATAAATAAACTTTATACAATTTTAAAGTTTGTTTAAAATCATAAAATAAGTTGACTTTCACTGCCTGCCAATTAAAAACATTTTCTCTTCTTGCTTTGAATTTCTAATTATTTAAACTAGGCAGCTTACTAACAAAATGAAAACAATAAAGAGCATACCTAGATAACATAAGAAAAATCAAACACTTAACGCGCACTTAAAAATACTTTGCACTGTTATTCGCACCACTGGCAGTTGCACGGTGACAAGTCACAACAAAAGAAACAACTGAAACAAAAGAAGGATGAAGTGTGAATGGTACGATGTTTGCATGGAGGAGACAGGGGAGCTGCCGAAGATTACCGAACTTATACGATCTGTTTTGAGGTGTTGTACGCGTCAGTGAGCGAAGCGCTGTCTTGCCTGTCTTGTCGCCATTTTGTGGATGAGCGTGAATGTCAAAATACGTCAAATAATACCGCTTTGTGAAGATTTATATTGACTGTCTTATTACGTACTAAACAGTGGGTTTCATTGATAATAGAGTAAACTGTTTAACCTTCTTGTTAACTTCATTTATAAAGGAAAGAAAAAACTTGATTTTTTTTTATCCATTAGTTTGGTGCCCTCTAAAAATCTGCGCCCAGGCCACAGCCCAGTTGGCCCATCCTTAAGGCCGGCCCTGATTATTTTTGACTAATTAAAGATGGTAATTAGTGACTTCATTGGTTTTTGTATTTTGTTTCACTGTACAATACAACAATCTGTAAAACTGTCGTAACAACATTAATTATCACTTGACCAGTAACAGAATTACTCTTCTATTAGGCCTAGGAACTGACAACATTTTCTTTTGTGTTCTGAACTAACCACAATTTTCAGAACCAGAAGTAAAATCACTGTATAATATATCAATAAAATTGTTTGAATGGGCTACCCTTAGTGTGGCACAAAACTACTTCCTTCTCAATGAATGTAAAACATTTCTTCATGAATATAAACAAAGTATAATTTCAATCACAACTAGAATCATTTTCTGTTATCTTATCCCTGCAAATAAAGTACGTGTTAATAAACTATTAGTGTAACTAATACTTATTAACACAAACATTAAAAATATTAGTTTGTCTTGGTTTTGGCATTACATAGCATTTACTATAATTGTTATTACATTTTTAGTATTTGTTGATCAGAATACACATGGACTCCTAAAACTGTAAAGCAAGATGTGCTAGTTAATTTTGGAGGTTTGGATGTTTGCAGCTGATGTTAATGCGCATGACTCTGAGCCTCTGATGAAGCCTTCTATAGGTGAAAGCCGGTTTAGGCTGTAAGGTAAAACTTTACGTTTTTACTTATAAAAAACTTAGTGTTCCGAGTCGTCAATATTATAGTGATATTTAGTTAATAATTATGTATATAACAGAATAGACAACCCGTTTTAACACAATTATCGCAAACCGTGCCACGCACGTGTAGGCTTGGCTCGTCAATGTGAGACGTTTACACGACGTATATCCATTCGCCATTCGACAAACCTAAAAGATAAAATGCCCTTTTGACTCAAACGCTTTCAATAATACGCGCAGTGTAAACAAAAATACAAACGAGCGGAGCGTTTCCAGTTACGTTTCTTTGTTCTTAGAACCAAATAATAGCCTAGAGGGCAAATCACTGTGTTACTAAAAAAACAAAAATTCATTTTACTGGATAAAAATTTGGTGACTTACAGGCATTTTTAAGCTGAATTCAGATCTATGCTTTGATTTTTTTCTATCAGGGATAGTTCTTGATTTTTTAATTTTAAATTTTACTTACTTTTTTATATTATTAGAGGTTAGAATGATTATAATAAGTGTTACTATTTAATTTTAATAGTATCATGACAATTGTAACAGTGATTTTAACCTTTTACTAGCATACGAACATAAGAAGAGAATGAAGGAAATGTTTTGCAGCAATTTTGTTATCAATTCTAGAATACAATTAAAATGAGAAAACAATACAAGCACTCAACACTTTTGTGTATTTTAAGAATTTATTGAACTTCAAAGGAATATAGCTTACAGTTTACAGTCCAACAATGGTTACCAAATCAATGTAGCCAACTTTACTAGTTATACATTACCTGTATGCTAGGGACCTAAAGAGAAACTAAGACTGAATGTTTCTGTATCTATAAAACTATCCCTGATATGCTATTTTTGGCCTTAAATTTGAATTCAGGATACAAAAATACACAAAGTACACATATTTTCACTACAGAAAAAAATTTATTGTAACACAGTGATTATCAATGGCTAAATGGCTATTTACACTAAAATTTAATTGTTTGTGAAATTTCTTACTCCTTAGCGGAGAGAAGAAAAGCATTAATATTAGTTGCCATGCCGGTTTTCAATAATTTAAAAGACGAATTTGTTTTCATTGCTAATCTAAACTGCAATTTAAAAGTAGCTAAATAAATTTTACATTCTCTCTTAAATTAGAAGGTTAAATAAAAAGTATTTCTTTAATTCTTTCATAATTATTTTTCAGTTTGCCCATAGTCATCATGATGAAAAGAAAAGACACAAATACGCTTTTTGACTACTTCCAAAAAAAGAACAAAATTTCTCCAACCAATGAAAATAATTCTTCAGAAGGTCATTCATCAATCACTAATAATGAAAATGTTGTCAATGAAACAACTGTTGAAAATGGTTCATCAGGGAGTGAAATTCAAAATCCAAGTGACACAAGTTTATATGATATTTCAAATTATGTTAATAATAAGTTAAATAATAATGAAAAACTTGATTTAATTGATAAATTATGGATACCAAATGACACTTATAAGTTTCCATCTACTACTTATAATAATCAAAAGCGTCGTTTTCAAAAAAACTGGATAAAAAATTATGCATGGTTAACGTATTCCGCTATTGATGATGGAGCTTATTGCAAATTTTGTGTTTTCTTTGCAAAGGAAGAAGTCGGTTACAGACATTCCCAACAAACGGGAACTTTGGTAAAAAAACCTTACAAAGACTGGAAGCATGCTACAACTGAATTCAGTTACCATAATCAGTGCAAGTATCACATTGAAGCAATGAGTTGCATGGAAAACTTGAAAAGGGAACATCGGGGAAAGCAATTACCTGTAAATTTTCAAATAGACCGTGAAAATTTAAAACAAATTGAAGCAAATGGAAAGAAACTCGTACCTATAATACAAACTGTTATTGCATGCGGAAGAAATGGTTGGCCGTTACGTGGACACCGTGATTCTGGAATTTTTGATATTAATGAAGATGGAATTAAGGGAGAAAGAAATTTTAGAGCATTGCTTCGTTTGCGAATTCAAGCTGGAGACGAATATTAAAAAATCACTTATTAACTTGCAATAAGAACGCAATATATATAAGCCCAGACATACAAAACCAAATCATAAATTGTTGTAACAAAATAATAATAAAAAAGCTTGTATCTCAGATAAATGAAGCACAGTGTTTTACAGTTTTAGCGGATGAAACCGGAGATATTAGTTGTATTGAACAGTATTCCATATGTGTAAGATATTTTAATGAAAATACAAAAACAATTTGTGAGCACTTTCTTCAGTTTGTCCCTCTTACTTCTACAACTGGAAAAGATTTAGCAGCAACCCTGTTATCTTCATTAGAAAAATTTGGGATTGATTTAAAATATCTTAGAGGTCAAGGCTACGATGGTGCTCCAGTGAATACTGGCGAACATGAGGGTGTTCAAAAATACGTCAGTCAAAAATATCCGACAGCAGTTTTTGTTCATTGTGTTGGTCACTCATTAAATTTAGTTCTATCCCATGCTTCAAAAATTCGGGAAATAAACAATTGTCTTGGAATAGTAGAAAAGATTTATTCATTTTTTGAATCACCAAAAAGGAATTCCGTACTCTCTAATAAAATTGAGGAATACACACCAGAATCAAACCGACAAAAATTGAAACAAATATGCCCTACGCTCTGGGTTGAAAGACATGATTCTGTTATCATTATGGTGGAATTGTTGGAGCCCGTGCTGTATGCATTGGAAGAAATAAGTTCCTGGAAGGATAAATCAACATCCTCATTGGCAGATTTATTACACACCGGAATTCAGAAATCAACTTTCTTAATTTCATTATTTGTAATAGAAAAAATATTTAGCTTCACATTACCATTATGTAAAAACATGCAAAGTGAGAATATTGATTTATGTGCTGTAATTGAACATGTTGCAAAAGTTGAATCAATTTTTGGAAACATTCGCTTAAACTCTGAAGACGAATTTAAAATTATTTATGATAAAGCAGAAAAGCTTATTAGTAATTTATTTAATAACCATATCACCACACCAAGAATAGCAGGAAAACAAACATATAGAAGCAATATAGATTCAAACTCTCCGGAAATGTTTTACAGAACTACAATTTTTATTCCTTTTTTGGATCATGTAATTTTTCAATTAAAATCCAGATTTTTAAATCATCGTAAAATTTAGAATCATTTCAATGTTTGATTCCAACTGGCCAATTTCCTACAACAGAAAACAACGAAAGTTTTAAATCCTTGATAAGTTTTTATAAAAACGATATGAACGTTCCAAACGATGAAGTTGCCCTTAGTGAGTATTTATTGTGGTTTGCAAAATATTGTGATTCATCAAATAAACCTTCAAATGCTATGCAATCTATTATTGATTGTAATAAGAATCTGTTTCCAAATATTTTTAATTTATTAAAAATATTTGTTACTTTGCCAGTAGCTACAGTCACTCCTGACAGATCGTTTTCAACTTTAAAAAGGCTTAAAAATTATTTGAGAAATACGGTAGCGGAAGATCGACTGAATGGTTTAGCTAGTCTAAACATTCATTGGGAAATAAAAGTACAAGAAGAAGAATTATAGAAGAAATGAAAACACAGCCTCGACGATTAGCATTATGAATGTTGCAATATTCTGTAAGTTCAAAATATTAAAATACATCTTATAAATCTAATTAATCTGTTTATGTATACTTTATTTAATGTCACTTAAAAATTCTCAGATGGTCATTATGAAAGGTTTCGGCATCAGTCAGTTCTAGGTTAATCGTTAGAAACTGAAAACCCAATGCGGCATCAGTAACCCCGCAATGATCCCCGCAATGACTGTTTTGCATAACAGTCTCCCACATAAATAAATGCAGCTCACCGAAAGGTTACATAAAAAACTGACCAGTGGACAGAAAAAGTTTCACCAGTCCATTTACTACCTCCCACACTTGATTCTCCTATGGCTGGAATGTCTCAGAGGTGTGTTAATTGCCGATATGGTGCAGAGACCAATACGGACCTCCACCAAGACCCAAACTAGTTGCATTTGTCTGTAATCCAGGGAGCATCTGGAGCCTTACCTTGCCCACTAGCCAAGAGAAAAGTTTTTAAGTGGTTATCCTTCCTCCACTATTTGTTATGTATATAAATATAATTTAATAATAATAGAATCTTCTGTACATAGATAACAAATGGGTCTGTCACTGAGAGTCCACCAGAACGAATCCCTTTGGGGTGCCCCCCCCCCCCACTGCGCGATTATTCATCTTGTCGTGTACGGCCACCCCTACTTAGCCCCCCCCTAGAGAAAATCCTGGCTATGCCTGTGTAATTACAGTGCATGTGTGTAATACTCACTGCTATTAGGGATCATGACAATTTTCAGAAACACAAGTCTAGATTTAAAAAAATAAAATAAAAAATAAATAATAAGATAAAAAAGAAAAGCAGGAGTATTTCTTGAGCCTTTGGTAAACATATTTTGTGCTAATTAATATATTGCATTTTAAGAATTATAATTGCTAGCTTAGTGAATTTACATTCAATTTGAAAAGGATACCATTTCTCAGAACTTTATGCCAGTGTTATCTAGAACAGGGCTTTTCAAACTTTTCCATTTGGCGACCCATTTACCCGAGCAAATATTTTTGCGACCCTGGGTATTATAATACTACTATATATATTACCTTCCTGAAATAATAACTCATGGATATGATTTAATAACATAATGATTTAATCTGTGTAACATAAATTCAAATTATTGGAAAATTCCATTCGATACATAAGGTTGTCACAGGGTCGATATTTATCTCAGGATTTATAATTAAATAATTTTAATATATTTCGTGGGAATTCTTGTGGCTGCTACGAAAAGTTCCTTTGCATGTTGATTAATAATAGAGAGTACCTTTACAAACAATACATTACTTATAATCTAAAAATTTACACAAATTATATATTAAGTTACATACAAGTTTTGATGATATTCAATTTGTCCGTCTCAGAAAATAATGTAGTTTATTAATGTGTACAATAAATGTTTCCTTGTAATCACTGTTCGCTTAGAGATTGAATTTGGTTGCACTTTAAAATGTTTACTAGTGATTAGTGTTAGTGTAAATTGTTATATTGTCTAGTGGTTGTTCCTTGTTAAAAAAAAATATTGTCAAATTATACTTTACACATCTAGACGATATTGCTGAAGGGTTCCTGGTTTATTCTGAATATTTTTCTTGATTGTGTGTATTATTTGTTCATAAAAATTGTAGTGGAAGGATTATTATCTTCGATGATGGTCCTTCAGATCTTCCTTCACAAATGGGTTATCTATTTTTATATACTTTTAATTACCTCTAGACACGCACTATTCAACTGCTTTCCATCACAATTAACAATTAAGTGTTATTTCTTCTTTCTTTTAGTTACCTAACTCATACAAATTTCTTAAATTTTGATTGGTCATTTATGTACAGTTTAAATGTTATAGGATCAACACCCATTACCTACATTATATTTTATAAATTACCTTTAATAGATAATTTTATTATTATACTCTAATTATATCTGCAATGTTTATACAATTATTAATTAGATAATTATAAACAATTTGATACTAAACATGCCTCAGTTTATAACTGCAAAACCTTATTAATTTGAATTTCTATGATATGTGGTAGAACAATTTGTTATGATTGATTGTAATTTCTACTTTGACTACCTGAGATAAATATATTTACATAAATTAACTGGTGACATAAAATCTTATAACATATAACAAAACTCTTAATAATAATAATTGTTTTTGACAGTTTTAGTTTATTTATACTGCTAAACTATTGTCTGTATGATAAACTAAAATTCTGTCTAATAATAACAAAACACTTCCATCAAAAATAATTACACTGTTTAACGGTAGTCTGTGTCGCTATTTCTTATGATCACACTCATTACTTTAAAGGTTTGTGTCCCTTTTCCTTTCCTTGATTATAGGCCTATATGATTATAATTAATACAATTTTATTATATGGATTAGGTACTCTTTATTGGGTTTGGATTATTATTCAGGGTAAGTTGATTAGGCCTACTAGGTTTATTTATTTCACTTTTTTCTGTTTACTGCCCTATTCTACTGGGTTATTTCTGGGTTTCTGGATAATATTATATAAGTCAAACCAAATAGTTTTCCTTTAATTTGCTTTCAATTATTATTTCTTGTTTCTTCTCTGGATCGGATTTCACTATTATTTACTATTCTTTTGTAACATTTGTTTCGTTACAGTATATAGGTATATAAACTAGGAATATGAATTAAAACATTTGCTGATAATAAATCATAAAGAAAATTTATTTGAGCACAATCCTATGCTATACATACGAATATAATTTTACCGTGTGTCACAAAGGCAAATATTCATACTATGAGCTGGGTGTGCTTGTTTACTTTTACATAAAGACTTAAATCTTGGATGAATATTTGATACTGCAGGATCTATATCTTCTTCAATGATTTGCAGAGTTGACTGATTGTTTTGATTTTATTCACATAAACACGTCACACAAAATGGTAGAAGTATGTTTGAGGTCATTTCAGAAAGTGTTGAAAATTCTATCCTAATCCTGAGCCACTGACGTAGCCAGGGGGGGGGGGTCTGAAGGGGCTGCAGCCCCCCCTCCCAAAATTGTAGAAATTTTTAAAATTTTGTACGCTAAAATTTCATACTGGCAGGTCGATCGTTTCACGTTTGGAGTTACACATTGTATTGGGAAGGGATCCCACGAGAAGCCCCAAGCAGTCGTGACAAGAAGTTTCTATAATGTAAAGAAATCTGTTTCATCCTTTAAAAATCACGAGTCACACACGTATCATAAAAATGCCGCTTTAGCTCAAAGTCATGTAAAAGCTTCAGTAGGAAAACGCCAGGAAAGTGTCATAGCTCTGATTGACACAGTGAGAAAGAAAGAGGTCCAGGAAAACAGGTTGAGACTGAATGGCATCATAGAGACAGTCAAGTTGTGTGGGATGCAAAACATTCCGTTAAGAGGTCGAAGAGACAGTGGCAGAATTTCTCTCTCTTCACCAGTAGAGAATGATGGTAATTTCAGAAGCCTTATTCGATTTCGAGCGAACGCTGGAGATACCGTCCTGAAAGATCATATTTTACATAGCCCCTTAAATGCTATGTATGTCAGCCCAGAGATACAAAATGAATTGATAGAGACTATTGGGTCTTTGATTCGAAAGGACATAATCAAAAGAATAAGTCAGAGTAAATATTTCACGATTCTGGCAGATGAGACAACTGACATCTCACAGATAGAACAGTTTTCGCTGTGTGCTAGATACGTATCAGAGAGTGAAAATGGACCTGTTTTAATGGAAGACTTTTTAACATTTGTGCCTGTGTCTGATGTGACTGGGGAAGGGTTAGCTAGAGTGATCGAAGAAAAACTCACTACACTTGGGTTGGATCTAGAGAACATAAGAAGACAGGGCTACGACGGAACTTCAGCGATGAGTGGACAGTTTCGTGGAGTTCAAGCTGTGCTAAAAAGAAAGTATCCCAAAGCTTTATACACCCACTGTGTGTCCCATTGTTTAAATCTGTGTTTATCTGACTCGTTCAAAGTTCAAAACGTAAGAAACACGATGGGATTGATTACAGAAACATGTATCGACCTTGGAGAAAATGGCCTATCTACCCAATGAGCACAATAAGAGGTCGTCATTAGTTCTTAATAGTATTAGTTCTAGTTCCTTTTTAGTGTCTCTAGTTGTTTCTTCTAAGCTCCTGGGCATCACATATAGTCTGTCCCAATACCTCCAGAAAAAAGACATTGATTTATGTAGTGCTCTGGACCATGTCAGAAAAGTGAAAGCCGTTGTGGAAGATCTAAGACATAATGCTGACTCAGAATTCAAGAAACTTTTTGAAGAAGCAAAGGAGCTCGCCAACTTACTTCAGTTGGAACTTACGATGCCACGAATAGCAACTGCGCAAAAAAATAGGCAAAATCCACTGGCTGCCAATCCCGAAGATTACTTTCGCATCTCAATCTTCATCCCGTGCATCGACGACCTCATAAGTGGACTTAGTGAAAGATTTTTAGCACACGAAGCAATCATCGCTTCTCTACAGTATCTGATCCCATCGCATTGTGACGTAGATTTTGACAAAGTAAAGCCGTCCTTCGAATTCTACAAGGACGATCTACACAGTGGCTTTACCGAAGCTCATTCAGGGGAATGGAGTTTGTGGAGGGAGAGGTGGAAAAACGATACAGGAAAACCTAAAACAGCTATCGACGCCTTGGCACAGTGTGATAAAGAACTTTTCCCGAACATGTACACTCTCTTCACCATCTTTTCGGTCATACCTGTGTCGACAGCCTCTGTCGAAAGGAGTTTTTCTAAGCTGAAACTCCTAAAAAACTATCTGAGAAACACAATGGGCAAAACCAGGTTTACTGGACTAGCCTTGATGTCGGTGCACCGGGACATCGTCATAGGGATGTCCAACGAAGACATCGTCAACATGTTTGCCTCGTCAGGAAGGGCAAGAAGGTTTAAACTTTTGTAAGTGAGTATTTGTAAACAACTTTCTTCAATTTTTAATATGTCACCAATAAATTAAAAACATTCAAAGCAAACTGGAACTTTAATATTTTGTCCCCCCCCGCTTTTCCACTGCATGCACAGCTTTGGATTAGTGGCGTGCCCTCACCAATTTTCAGCCCCCCCCGAAATAAAATCCTGGCTATGTCGCTGTCCTGAGCCAAAATTCATTTACGATTTTTTGGATAACTCAAGTTTTAAACCTGTGTTGCTCGGTAGCTCAGCACATTCTTCTTGAGCGTTTAGTGGTAAATGACTGCCACTAATAATTTCAAATGAGTATGGTTTATGGACCCAAATTTCTTTATCTACATCAAAATTTGAAAGAAAGTATTTTTGAAATTGTTTCTCCAGACATTTCAAATGATCAATTATAACTTTTGTAATTAAATCTTTGGAAAGGTTATTTTCAATTATAAAAGCATCTATAGCTGTAAATTTGTCTAAAGATCCCTTTTCCACTCTGTTTTTCCATATGTTCGGTTTTTTAACAAAATTTTCAATTTTCTATCTTAATGTAAAATATGTTGCTATTATTTCCTTGAAGTGATATGTTTGAACCATTCAGTTTTTCAAAAATACCTAACAAATAATACAGTTTCAATAATTCTTTGAAAAAAAAAAATTGGATTTCTGCTTAGTTAAAAATATAACAACTTCATCTTCCAACTGTAATAATCTGGTCTTTCACTATCATAAACTCACAGACATACTATACTGTAGTGTTGCTGAATTGATTTTGAATTAATTTTTGGTCATTCAGCATCTAGGAATTTTTTAGTTTTGCTAAAATTTCTGCGACCCCCAAATTTGGTTACCCGACCCCGTACGGGGTTGTGACCCACACTTTGAGAAGCCCTGATCTAGAACATGAAGAGTGTGTTGAAAAGTTGTTTTGGTTTTAGGGGAATATTTTACATTTTGTTTATTGTATACTAAGGTAATGCAGGATTATCATGCTGGGCTAATCCTTGTAGCTTTTTCGTCTCTTGGCTAAACTTACAAACTTAAAGTAGAAGTTTAAAGAAAGATATAAAGGCAAACTCTGGGCATTCCAGCTACGTTATACTGTGGTGAGACTTGTGGTGCTTCACTTTCTTGTATCAAACTATGCGCTTGACGTTGGGATTATAGCTGAGGCTTATGAGTAGGCTGAGGGACATTAAACTAGTCTCATTATAGACAACTACTGTGGGAGACAGCAGAGGAATCTAACGTCCGCCATGGAGCTGTGTCTCTAGCTTCTATAGGGCTTCCATCACAGTGACAGGGAACAGAACTTCTCATGGAATGTGATGTGGCCTGATTAGTTTTATACTGCAGAAGTGGAAGAGTATATTAGACAAGCACACATTTATGGAGTAATGGGGTAATGATTTTTCTAATATATTATTGGTTTCTGTGCTCACTTTCATCAAGTTCACATCCGGGAATTCTTCTGAGAGTAACACCTTCTGTATTATTCTATGCCGGAACAATGGAAATATGACTTAAACAGTTTAATTGACATTTTCTTTAAACAATACAGACATCAGAGAAGGTTCCGTATCATCACACCAATCCTTGAAAAGACTTAGTATTCATTAACTATATGCAATATGTCAATCTACATATACCTCATACCAGGGCTGGAACTAGCCCTCCTTTCACCCGGGGCAAGGGTATATTTCGGCGCCCCCTCCTCCCCCTCCACACTATACTCACTCCATTTAAAACTATTTAACAAAAAACAAAAGCATATACTTTCCTGTACTTAAGTCAATGCTATTAATTACAGCTTCGTAGCTTTACTCATCAACACACTACACTATAGTGCAAACAGATCAAGTGAAATTCAGTTGTGAAATTACAGCACTCCTCTATTGTATTTTGTGTAATAATTTTTAATGGAATCTAAAAAGTAAAAGGTTTTTTCTTCATTTGTTAATCTGAAATTACAGAAGTGGGTAACACATTAAGAAATGAGACATTCAGTTAAACTTCAAATCATTCTTAAGTTTATTTGGTATTTTGGTTATAAATTGGTACAGTATTCATGTAGTACTTTACTATTTCAATTTGGAACACATTGAAAACAAATTAGATTTTTACATGAGTTTTGGGTACTAAATTTACTAACAGTCCTTATTCATTCTTGAATCTAAATAAATCAAATTGTCACTTTTTGAGCTTTTTTGGCAGCAAAGGTGTTAATAATGTCATCAAAAGAAATAGATGATGTTCTCTGGTGCTCAATAGAAATGATGCTCTAGTTAGAGAGTTTGTCTTGTTCCATTGTTCTCCTCAAGGTTGTAACTTGTATATGGCCGATTGAAACCGGGCGGGGATAATTCTCAATTAATAATGAATTCTTAACATCTATGTGATATGATTACTGCTTTTTAAATTACATCAAATTAAATGAAAATAAAATTGAAGACGTTAAAAACTAAATCGCACAAAGAATGCTTTATTATTTGAAAAATTGTAACATATAGACGATATAGAAAATAATTTTACTATTTCTTCGCTTTTTCGGCGCCCCGTGTCTGGGCTGGCGCCTTCGGCGCCCCCTCCAAGCCGGCGCCCGGGGCACATGCCCCGTCTGCCCGCTCCTAGTTCCGGCCCTGCCTCATACTGAAGAACTGTTATCCTTATACTGCTTACTCACTCTCTCCCACTGCTAGAAAAATTCTGTTTTTTTTTTTTTTATATATAAAACTAGCAGACAGCTAACAGTCAGGAAGACATTTTGAAGACAAATTTTCTGAACACTTGCCAAATGGGACATATGTAATAACATATCTTCTGTGAGTAATATATAATTGATTTCAGCCACAAATACACCAGCTTTTGTCCTTCTTTGGTTTTTTGAAAATTTGTTTGAACACCCAACTTCAATTCCTCCTTTAAGATTTTTGTTGAATTCTGTTATACACTATTTAGTCTGAGCAAAAATAACATGATTGTCAAAGAAAAGGATAGAATATAGAATACTTCCTATTATAAGTAATACCCATCTTCCCACATCACTGCCTGCCAAGTCATTATGCGCGCGCGCGCGCGCGCACGCACGCGCACACACACACACACACACACACACACACACAGAGTCTTCTTGGCTTAAACTTTTGTTTTAAGCCTTGTGTTATGCCTGCTGATTGTTGAATGATTTAAAAGATTTGTACTACTTGAAGAAATGTTAAAAAATGGATGCATCACGGGAACATGAAATTTGTAAAACGGCGGCTTTATGCAAAGTAAAGCATTTACAATAGTTTTCTGCAAATTTTTTTATTCACAGACTCTTCATTTTCTGTTTTGTGCATCATTTATAAATCTGTGTCGTTTTTACTGTTTTGTATTATAAATATCTAAAAACAATTGTAACATCAAGATGGAACTGTGAGGCCAAAACGTAGTTGCAAGAAGGACAGTCTTTTGCATGATATTCGCAATTTGTTTAATCTTCATTATCCTTCTTAATTCTAATATTATCTTAGAATTATTTATTTGGCGTTTCACAAACAAACCTTTATTCTCTCATTTCTTAATGGTAAAATTTGTTTCCGTAGGAAAATTTTTAAGTTTGCATAATCGGTTAGAGATGCTTTAAGGATGCAGTGGAATACAGTCTTCACTGTGAGAGATCTCATTTGCCTTCTGCAAAGCATTGTGTTTTTATGATCAATGCATTATGAAGACTAGAAATTGTAAAAATGAGAAGAATGTGTTGTAACATTCTTTTCAATACAATATATTCCATGACAGTACTTTAGAAAAATCTGTGAGCAGAGATGGTATAGCAGTCCACGTTCACTACACCAGCTTATCATGTCTTAGGAAAATAAGGCCTAGTCTTTATTTTGAAAGAAATATTATTTTCTTCTTACGGCTGTTCAAAATACTTTGGTGGTCAGCCAGAGGGAAGACTTTGCGACGAATTTGGGCATTTACTGTGTTCCCTGTACACTGAAATTTGTAAAAATTAGTTGTATCACAATAAGAATATTTCGGTCTCACATAAAAAAAAGAACGATGCCGGATGAAAAGAATAGTTCTAAAGGAACGGTTCCTGACACCGACCGATCCTAAGGGAACGATAAATTGAAATGAACAGTTTTGCCCAAGTCCAGTCGGTTCCGATGAATACGGGTGTTTCGATTATTTGGGGATAGATGGTACATGTTTACACTTTGTCGAGAGCGACAGGGGTATGATGTACAGGATTTTACTGAGTTTGTTTGACAAATTTTGTTTATCAAAGGGTTCAAACCTTTGACAAGTACAAAGGGTTCCCGTAGAGGTTAAAAAAATATGTATAAACCACGATTTATCCCTTTTCTCGTATACTGTATTTATTAAAAAAAAGTAAAACAAAGGTCAAACTACTGCTGCCACTGCTGGAGAAACCTTAAACTATATTCAACATGCGTTAAACAAAGGACTAGAAAGTTTTCTACTGTCTCAGCGTCACTCGTTCGTTGAAAATAGTGAGTGAGCGAGTTTTGCAGCTCAGGGAGCGTATTAGTTTACGAAGCGATCTCTTAGTGTCAATTCGACCGATTAGCATTTGTCTGTCTATCTGGGATATGTCTCACGATAACTTTTGAATGCATCAAGCAATTTTTGTAAAACGTGGTATGCGTGTCTATACTTTAACTCTATCGTATAGACATTGTACAATGTACAGCGTGTCTATACACAAAACCCTACTTTTTTTGTAGTGTACAGTGTGTCTATAGTCTTTAACTCCTACGTATTGATCGACCCAAAGTAAGGGGGCGGGCGGCAAAAATGTGACGGGTGAAAAATGCGAAAACCGGAGAAACCATGTGGAGTATCAAATTGAAGGGGATTTTAACCCGAATCTGAATATAGGCATAATGCTCAATTTTGAAAATTTCAAAGTTGGGACCCCAGGTCCCAAAAAGAGGCAAAATTTTGATAAAATAGCAAAAATCTATGTAGGATATGAAATTAAGAATTTTAACCAGTATCTGAGTATAGTGTAGAGTTTAGAAAATTTCAAAATTTGTTGACAACAGAACCCAAAATAGGGATCAAAAATTGGGGAAAATATGTAAAAATCCAGCCGGATGTCAGACTAAATACTACATTTTAACCCAAATCCGTAAGCAGCGTTTACTATGACAAATTGTTAACTTTAGAGGTAACACGGGCCGAAAATGGAACTCAAAATTTTACGAAAATTGTAAAAGTCTATGGATCAAGTTTCAGGAATTTTATTCAAAATGCAAACTGAGTATTTTAATAATTTTACAGAATTAATACGTATTATTAACTCTCCTTGCAAATTTAGGATCGCCTTCAAAATGTTGGTATGTTTACAAATAAACTTTATAAATTGTTATGTATTCCTATTTGAAAAATAGGTATGGAGAATCATACATGATTTCCATGTTGTAAGATTTATAATTCAAAAACCTTTAGTTGAATTCAGTTCGATAATTTATAAAAGAATATCCTCCACCCTCAAACTATTTTTACTATTTATAGATATTTTTGTTATTACGGAGTGGTGAGTGGTCGTTTAATTTAATATTTTCGAGTCACTTTATCTATAAAAATTAGGTACTTTATTCTTATAAAGAAACTGAACTACGGAGATAATCACGCATTAATTACATATTTATATAACTATGTAATTATTTTGCCACAAATTATTTTGTGGACTGCTGGCCGTAGTTGCGTATCTTCACGCATAGATGATTTAAATTAAAATAAAAAAATTATAATTTTATTGTCTGGCAACATTTTATTTTATTTTAAGAATTACCGTTGTCTGAAAAAGATTAAATGCATTTTTATTTAATTTCGTCAAACTCATTAAATCATTACCAAATTTAAAAAATTACCCCCTCCCCTTTTAACTACCATTTTCATTTATAGGTATTTCATCTACCTTTCTACGGCGGATTATTATGACCTTCTTTTAAGGATACTTTATTTTTCAAAATTAAAAACATGACAAATTATAATTTTTGAAATAAGTATTTCATACATCTGTGTATAAACAATAAATATGGGTAGCTAGATGGCTTTATTTACTAGCGTTTATTTGTCATTTAGGCATTACGGTTACAATTTAACTAAACATGTACTAATTCAGAATTCAGAATTTAATGAAGTAATTTAGAATTTGTAATGTGTATCATATTTTGGTCTGCTTTACAGTTGTTAACTAGAAACAAAAATGGTTGAGTAGTCAAGGATTTCCTCACAACTATCAATCATCAGGGCTTTTCTGCCAACTGCAAAATTGTTTAATGTTGGAATTAAAACGTAAAACGTTGCAGGTAAACTACCCCTTTTCTTTAACCGATCTTCACCAAAATCAATAGGTCTTGAGTCCTCTACAACTCAGACACATGCAAAAAATTATTTGATTCTGTTTGAATTTGGGGCAGTTATCGTCGCCATAGAAACAATTCCACACACACACACACACACACACACACACACACACACACACACACACACACACACACACACACACACACACACACACACACACACACACACACACACACACACACACACACACACACACACACACACACACACACACACACACACACACACACACACACACACACACACACACACACACACACACACACACACACACACACACACATTACGGAAAATGACTTTTCACGTTTTGAGGGTAGTACAATCAGAATCAGCCCTTATCTCGAACACGATTTTTTCGCGATCACCATACTTCCATTTCCTTACGGAACATGGAAATAAAAAGTATTGATATAGGCCAATATATATATATATATATATATATATATATATATATATATTTTCTATATAAGTAACTCGATGTTTCTTGCAGTAATTAAATTAATTACTGCAAGAAACATCGAGTTACTTATATAGAAAATGATGGATGAAAACACCATACAAGGTGATGTAACTCATTCCTATAACCAATTTATTAAACGTAAAAAACAATTAATTAATTGTTTTGGAAACATATATTTTAACAAAAAATGCCTACACCTTAATATTTTCCCAAAATACACAAAAATAATAGTAAAAAACAACAATAACAATAAAGTAAACAAATATATTACTCAAGCCCAATATAAATGAATTAAAGACGAAATATCAAATAATTACAGAAAAATCGACTACATTAATAAACAATTAATTAATTTACATCTTCTTTTAGCCAACACACTTGATTATCATACATGGAATAATAAATATATTAATATGCTTAAAATACTAAATAAACACAAAACAATTAAATTTAACACAATCAATAAAAAACTTAAAAATCTACTAATAAATAGTACACCTAAAGAAGATAACCAAAATTTACACACATTAAATAATAACCACACTTTTTACCCAAAATTCGTAAATTTATCTAATATTAAATTCACGGAAAACGAAATAGCTACCCTAGAATCATCAAACAAAACAAATCTTAAAAATGTAAACAAATATGTAATAGATAATATCATAGTCGAAACTGAACGCAATTAATAATGTAGAACACGAAAAACAAGATAAAATAAGAACAGAAGCCTAATAAAATATATCAAAAAATATAATAACCAAAATCATCATATTAAAAATAAAAATAAACAAAATAAAACCATTAATAACATAAAACAGAAACTAACGACTAATAACCTCACTTTAACCAAAGCTGATAAGAGTAATAGTACAATAATAATTTCTCAGAAAGATTTAGACGATAAAACAGAAGAATTTATAGTTAATAATAATTGCATAACATTAAATAAAGATCCCACAAATAAATATCAAACACAAATAACAAATATATTAAAAAATAGTAACCAAATCCTAAATCCTAAAGACTCCTTTAAATATAAAATGGATAATCCTTGTGCACCAAAATTAAATTCTTTAATAAAATTACACAAAATCAATAAACCTATCAGACCTTTAATAAACGCTAGGACCGCACCAAATTATAAAATATCAAAATTATTAACTCAAATCTTAAAACATAAAATTGAACTTCCAGCAAAACACAATATAAAAAATAGTATCGAACTCACGGAACAACTAATAAACGTAGAAGTAAACAGAAATACAAAATTATATTCATTCGACATATCAAACATGTATACAAACATTCCCATTGAAGAAACTATAAATATTATAATAAATAATCTGAAAACAAATAACGAAAGTAACACATACATTAAACAGTTAACTAATACTTTAAAAATAATTTTAAATCAAAATTATTTTCAATACAACAACAAATTGTACTATCAAACAGATGGCCTTGCTATGGGAGCCCCAACCTCCGCTATCATATCAGAAATCTTCCTACAAAAACTCGGCGAACAAATAATAAATATAATAAAATTAAACGACCCATTAGGATGTTATTTTAGATACGTTGATGACACTCTGTACATTTCCCAAAACAATGGTATAAATATAAATAAAATATTCAACTCCATAAATAATTTACATTCTAAAATAAAATTCACGTTAGAAGAAGAATCTAATAATAAATTAAATTATTTAGACTTAACAATAAAGAAAAATGAAACAAATTTTGAATACGCAATATACAGGAAACCTTCTCAAACTGACTTAGTAATACCAAATACTTCTAATCATCCTCCCCAACACAAAATGGCAGTATTTAATTCCATGATTTACCGAATGCTTAGGATCCCATTAAATAACACAGAAAGAAACAAAGAAAGAAAAATTATCCAACAAATAGCAGTTAAAAATGGATACAAAATAAAAACTATTAATAAATTAGAAAATAAAATTAAACATAAAATCACTAATAAAATTCCTAAAAACACTACATTTAAAAATTCATCTATTAATAATAATATAAAATATACAACCTTCACTTATTACGGAAATATAACTCAAAAACTAAATAAAATATTTAAAGATACTAATTTAAAAATATCTTATAACACAGATAATATAATTTTTAATAAAATAAAACCTAAAACTAAATCCAATACTCACAATAAAAATGGAATATATAAAATAGAATGTCCAGATTGCAATAAATTTTACGTGGGCCAGACGAAGAAAAAACTACGAGATAGATTCGTTCAACACCGCAATGCATATTTTAAACCAAATATTTATAAATCTAATTTAGCCACACATTGTCTAAATAATAACCACCAGTTTCCAAACATTGAAAATATAAAATTAATTAAAAACATACAAAAAGGTCAAAAAATGAATATTTGGGAAAATCTTAACATTTACAAACACAATAACAATAATTTATTAATTAAAGAACAAACCCAAATAAAAACAAAACAAGACGATCTATTTAAAATTATAAATTTACTAAAAAATAAAAATAAATGTGAATAAAATATTATATAAACAAAATTTCAAATATAACCGAGAAAACAGCTGCTGAAGAAATAAACATTAAAACAATCGTTAACTAATCGACCTAAATCGATTATCAGTTATTTTATTTTACATTAAAATCGATACAAATTCGATTATTCGTTACTTTTATATTAATAGAATTATTTCGATTGTTATTAATTCACTTAGAAACCTCTGATGATACTGATATTTTTCAGTGAAACGTGCGTCAGGTGTTAAAAAGAATATACAATATTATCTACTTGCAGAAGAAACAAATTGAAAACATCACAAATTATATATATATATATATATATATATATATATATATATATATATATTTCAATCACTTTCTGCTACAGTCCGTTTCTTGATGTATATAATACTATAATACTTATAACTATTTTACCTCAAGATATATTTTTTCCTTTAGGAACATGTTTCGGGAGATCCTGTTCTCCCATCTTCAGCCTTCGCCATCTTGCTTCTGGTGCAGTATTTGTGTGACAAAATACCACAACCACACACAATAATGCAACATTGAAGGACCAAAGACCAACAAACCACCTTAATAACATCCAGAAGCCAACACACAAATACTGCACCAGAAGCAATATGGCGAAGGCTGAAGATGGGAGAACAGGATCTCCCGAAACATGTTCCTAAAGGAAAAAATATATCTTGAGGTAAAATAGTTATAAGTATTATAGTAATATATATATATATATATATATATTTCTATGGAAACACATAAACTTAGAAACTAATACTCTAAATTATTTGTCATTTAGGTATTATGGTTATACATTTTACGAAAAAATCAAAGGAGTAGTTTGGTACTGTTAGCGTTTATTGTATAAGTATGTACTACCTTTCACCAAAAAAAAATCGGTATGGAGAACCACACATGAGTTCCATGTATAATATTAATTATAAAATTATTTTTAATATGTTTACCTAGAACGAAACTAAATATATCAGCATCATTTTGGCAAAAACGCTGAGGAAGGTAATCAAAATATGAATTGTACCTAATTGTTAATATTTAAAAATAAATATGTAATTTGATTAAATTATCTTTTATTTAAACAACGCGAAAGAAAGCGAATACTGCCAGTAGTGGGTAAATGCCGATTCAAACCCACAAAGGAATGCCGCCTTTCTTAAAAAACAATAAAAAACACTAAAAAACATGATCTAAGAGATGACGCCGCCACCGCTGGACCCGCAGCATCCCGATGGACCACAGCACCGTGAATTTCCGCGAATAAATTTTTTTATTTTTTTAATTTGGTTTTTTATTTTTTTAATTAAATTGATTTGCATATCAAGGGGGTGGGATGAGGTTCAATGGACCACCAGCATCCGTGAATATAATTTTTTATTATTTTAATAAAGCTGATTTGCATATCAGGGGGTGGTGTTGGGTGGGTGGTTTTTTTATTTCATATCAGTGGGTGGTGGTGGTTCCAACTCGATGCATTATAGTGTATATTAAAATATATGATCAGGTGTACCAACCTTTGCATGAGTTCAAATTTGTCGTGTGTTATAATGTATATTAAATCTATATGATCAGATGTACCAACCTCTGTATTATTATTATAGTGTATAGATATTTTATATGAGCAGGTTTGTCAACATTTTCTGTGGCGGGGGGAGGGAAATTCAAATATGTGTTATATAGTGTATATATTAAAATATATGATCAGGGTTACCAATCTTACATTATTGTGTGTGTGTATAGAGCAGATCTGCCAACATTTTTTTCTCTTCTGTGGTGGGAAATTCAAACTATATGATCATAATTGTTACTCTCTCTCTCTCACATTTGAATATAAGTAAAACTATCTCTCTCTTGTTGTCAAACGTTATGTTCAAACCGTTTTCTCCTCTCCCTCTCTCTCTCTCTCTCTCTCTTTCTCTCTATCTCTCTCTCTCTCACTGTGTACATTGCGCACATGTATATGAAATTAGAAAGTTTATATTTATTCGACAAATATTAACGTCCTCTCTCTCTCTCTCTCTCTCTCTCTCTCTCTCTCTCTCTCTCTCTCTCACTCTCACTTGTTTCAACTGTGTCAACAAATAGCAACGTCCTCTCTCTCTCTCTCTCACTCTCACGCGTTTCAACTATGCAAGGTTTCATACCCTTTCTCCTGTCTCTCTCTCTCTCTCTCTTACCGTGTACATTGAGTAGTCGGTGTGATGAGTAAATAATTTTAGCTCTCTCTCTCTCGTTGTCAAAACGCCGTCGTCATTTTTCAATGTATTAAATAATTAATTAATAGTTTTATAATGCAGTCAGTGTGATTGATCCTTGTTAGAAATATATATATATATATATATATATTTGGCAAATATTAACTATGTATGTGTGTTGTTGGCAATGAACTACTTACCTGTGTGCTGTTACAGATGACAAATCCATACGTTAACGGCATAGCAAACTGGTACAATACTTCTGTTTAATGGGTACAGTTTACACACGCACATAGGTTCAGTGGTGTATAGCGAAATAAATTAAAATTATACACACACATGAAAACGGTGGTTGAAATTCATACAAATCTTCTGATGTAACAGTTCACAAAAATAAATTAATTGTACACATGTTCAGAGGTGTAGAGTGAAATAAAATAAAGTCATAATTTGTTTAAATGATTAAATATATTTTAACATTCACAATATAAAATTCACAATTCATAATTAAATAAATACATTATAAAATTGATATTTTTTCGAAAGTTTATATATAATTGTGTCGTACTTGTAGGAGAAGCAACCTGCAACATAACAATACAACAACATTAAAATCACGTTAAATATCACACACACACACACACACACACACACACACACGGTCCAATAAAACAGATAACAGATTTAAATATGCTATAGTCATTGTAAGACGTTACAATCCTTGAAGTGTTTAATAAGTAATAATATAATCGTTCTAGTGTTATCGTTTGCTGCAACAGGTAACGCAGTTTACAAATAATTACATATAGGTTCAGAGGTGTATAGTGAAATAAAAATAGAAATTAATTTCCTCATAAGTTAATGTCCTTTCATCAAAACTTTGTAAATTAGAATCTGCACTACATTCAAACACACGCACACACAGTGATAAAAAAATTGTTTATTAAAAGTAGTTTGTCACCTTAACGAGGTACTATTTCCACATGCGCTGTCTGGTTCCTCATCCCTCGAAACACGAGATGTAGGTCGCTGGGACTTATATGACGGAGTTCTTCATCTGTAAAGACGTCAGCATACCTCTTAGGTAGATATACACGATAGCGGCGCTCACAATCTTCCAACGTTACAAGCACAGACTTCCCATATCTCGTGTCCACATGCACCATGTTAACGATCGGATACTGCTTGTTCAATGTTAATTCTGCACACCGTTTGTACTCAATAGCAGAAACTGCGTTGAATTTTGTGATAAACGACATTATTAGAAGTGAAGACGTCTGTATCAAACGAGGTGGAACCAAAGAATGTCAGAATATTCGCTACAAAGAAGACTAGTGAAAGTAATGGTGGTGGTGGTGTGGTCATCAGGAAAGTTCACTTTCATCGCCTGAAGCTTTGCATGTACATACACACAGGCAGAATTAGCGCTGTTACAAAATATATATATATTATATTAGGTGAATACAAGAGAAAAGACATACTTTACGGAATTTCTTGAAATTTTTTTTTTGTAGTTCGTCTTCACCTCATCACCCTTGCATGTACTAGCAGTGTGTTTGGGTACAATTAAAGATTTAAATTCAATGTTCTGAGAAGTACACATATTCATCTGCTCGCCCCCCTCCCGTTTACTGACAGTATGTTTGGATGCAGTCAACCACTGATAAGAATTCATCTTCTTGTTCCTATAATAATAATAATAACAGTACCTGCTTCATTATCATATACATTATGTGCTATATATATATATACATAAGGCTTTCAACACACACACACACACACACACACACACACACACACACACACACACACACGAAGTTTATGTTAACTTCACGTGCACACACACGGACGCATACGCAACGTAACCAAACACGCGCGCACACATGAACACACAGACGCACACGCACACACAACGAGCGCACACGTTGGCATGAATCATGTTAGGTCCATTACGTTGTGTCGCACTGACCTGATAATTATAGATGACTTTCATACAGAAGCAGATAACAGATTTAAATAATACTTTCATGCTTTTGTCTGTCCTAAAACATACCATATCTAAATAATAATTTCATGCTTGCAATATACAATGTCAAACGTTATGTTCAAACCGTTTCTCTCTCTCTCGTTGTCAAACGTATTATCGTTATGCTGTCGGCAAGTACGGTCGTAACGTTAGATTGCTAATGACAGATACAGACGGTCTGATGTATAGTATTCAAACACCTGACTTGTATGCAGACGGACCTACACGCTTTGAAAGCAAGCGTTGTCACCGTATGATGATAAGCGGTATATACTAGACAATTGTTATGATACATTCGGATACGTGACAAATTAATTGGTGGCGACTCCGCTCTCGAAAATAATCCATCTTAATGACATTGGCTGTCCTAAAAACATACCATATCTATTTCACAGGACGTTATGTATTACAGCATTTTTAATTTCGTTTAGCAACACTCGTAGACGGACATGGGCGATAGCTATTTCTGTATGAAAGTAAGCCATGTGTCAAATTAGAAGGTGAAAGTAAAATGCATCGATTTAGACACCAAACCTCTGAACATACATGCAATTATTTTTATAGTAATCAGAAATGTGTGTGTGTGTGTGTGTGTGTGTGTGAGAGAGAGAGAGAGAGAGAGAGAGAGAGAGAGAGAGAGAGAGAGAGAGAGAGAGAGAGAGAGAGAGCGAGAGAGAGAGAGAGAGAGAGAGAGAGAGAGAGAGACAATTTAATGTGCATCAACTTTCAAACGTGTACGCTACCGCCGTATGATATATATACACACACAAGACGACATGTCACTATTTCTCATTTGTATGAGACACTCATCGTACAATCGATTATTGTGTGTATAACAACATTTAAGAGGTAAGTAAAAGATTTGCATATGTTACTAAGTAAACATAATTTTATTGAATATTCCGATTTTATTTAAATTGAGCTTATAGTCGTCTATTTGATTTTTTGGTCTGTTGCCTAATGAAGCACATGTGCTTAGGTCAGTTACTGTTGTCTCTCGATAAGAACGGGGTTTTTGTTTGATAGGGGTTTGACAGATATTTTTGATGTGTTTGTAGATTTCCAATTTTATACTCATACGTCTGATCAATAAGATCTTTTGTAAAACTTAATGATTCCGATGAGATGACATTTAGATAGAATTTACTGATATCACGAGTAGGCCTACTTAAATACGTTCAATACAAAAATGATTAATTGCCCTACACCTGAGTGCTGTATTTTACGAATCCGTGCGTATTTGCTACATAATGATTAATATAATTACTCATACGTCTGATCAATAAGATCTTTGACAAATGTAACGAAATTTAGAAATGCATTTTCTCATAACAAAATACAACGTACCCTTTCATTTTATATTCAAACTATTCTTATCTGAAACAGAACGTTATATAGATAATACTGAAATGTATCAATGAAAATACTGTGAGAGTAGAATATATCGAGTACCAAATCCATCAATTTTCAAATGTTAATGAAACTGAACGATTGTGACTGTAGTTGAAGAACAATTCTGTAATTTACAAATGTAACGAAATTTAGAAATGCATTTTCTCATCACAAAATGCAACGTACCCTTTCATTTTATATTCAAACTATTCTTATCTGAAACAGAACGTTATATAGATAATACGCTGTCCTGTTTTTTTTTTTTTTTAATTTATTCAGGTATTAATCTGTTTGTTTAAACGTTGATCTATGTACGTGACCATACGTACTTGTTTTCGTAATGTTTGTTATAATACCTTTCCTGTTCTGGATTTATGGTTATGTGCTGTGTGTGTGTGTGTGTGTGTGTGTGTGTGTGTGTGTGTGTGTGTGTGTGTGTTGAAAGCCTTATGTATATATATATATAGCACATAATGTATATGATAATGAAGCAGGTACTGTTATTATTATTATTATAGGAACAAGAAGATGAATTCTTATCAGTGGTTGACTGCATCCAAACATACTGTCAGTAAACGGGAGGGGGGCGAGCAGATGAATATGTGTACTTCTCAGAACATTGAATTTAAATCTTTAATTGTACCCAAACACACTGCTAGTACATGCAAGGGTGATGAGGTGAAGACGAACTACAAAAAAAAAATTTCAAGAAATTCCGTAAAGTATGTCTTTTCTCTTGTATTCACCTAATATAATATATATATATTTTGTAACAGCGCTAATTCTGCCTGTGTGTATGTACATGCAAAGCTTCAGGCGATGAAAGTGAACTTTCCTGATGACCACACCACCACCACCATTACTTTCACTAGTCTTCTTTGTAGCGAATATTCTGACATTCTTTGGTTCCACCTCGTTTGATACAGACGTCTTCACTTCTAATAATGTCGTTTATCACAAAATTCAACGCAGTTTCTGCTATTGAGTACAAACGGTGTGCAGAATTAACATTGAACAAGCAGTATCCGATCGTTAACATGGTGCATGTGGACACGAGATATGGGAAGTCTGTGCTTGTAACGTTGGAAGATTGTGAGCGCCGCTATCGTGTATATCTACCTAAGAGGTATGCTGACGTCTTTACAGATGAAGAACTCCGTCATATAAGTCCCAGCGACCTACATCTCGTGTTTCGAGGGATGAGGAACCAGACAGCGCATGTGGAAATAGTACCTCGTTAAGGTGACAAACTACTTTTAATAAACAATTTTTTTATCACTGTGTGTGCGTGTGTTTGAATGTAGTGCAGATTCTAATTTACAAAGTTTTGATGAAAGGACATTAACTTATGAGGAAATTAATTTCTATTTTTATTTCACTATACACCTCTGAACCTATATGTAATTATTTGTAAACTGCGTTACCTGTTGCAGCAAACGATAACACTAGAACGATTATATTATTACTTATTAAACACTTCAAGGATTGTAACGTCTTACAATGACTATAGCATATTTAAATCTGTTATCTGTTTTATTGGACCGTGTGTGTGTGTGTGTGTGTGTGTGTGTGTGTGTGTGTGATATTTAACGTGATTTTAATGTTGTTGTATTGTTATGTTGCAGGTTGCTTCTCCTACAAGTACGACACAATTATATATAAACTTTCGAAAAAATATCAATTTTATAATGTATTTATTTAATTATGAATTGTGAATTTTATATTGTGAATGTTAAAATATATTTAATCATTTAAACAAATTATGACTTTATTTTATTTCACTCTACACCTCTGAACATGTGTACAATTAATTTATTTTTGTGAACTGTTACATCAGAAGATTTGTATGAATTTCAACCACCGTTTTCATGTGTGTGTATAATTTTAATTTATTTCGCTATACACCACTGAACCTATGTGCGTGTGTAAACTGCACCCATTAAACAGAAGTATTGTACCAGTTTGCTATGCCGTTAACGTATGGATTTGTCATCTGTAACAGCACACAGGTAAGTAGTTCATTGCCAACAACACACATACATAGTTAATATTTGCCAAATATATATATATATATATATATATTTCTAACAAGGATCAATCACACTGACTGCATTATAAAACTATTAATTAATTATTTAATACATTGAAAAATGAAGACGGCGTTTTGACAACGAGAGAGAGAGAGCTAAAATTATTTACTCATCACACCGACTACTCAATGTACACGGTAAGAGAGAGAGAGAGAGAGAGACAGGAGAAAGGGTATGAAACCTTGCATAGTTGAAACGCGTGAGAGTGAGAGAGAGAGAGAGAGAGAGAGAGAGAGAGAGAGAGAGAGAGAGAGAGAGAGAGAGAGAGAGAGAGAGAGAGAGAGAGAGAGAGAGAGAGAGAGAGAGAGAGAGAGAGAGAGAGAGAGAGAGAGGACGTTAATATTTGTCGAATAAATATAAACTTTCTAATTTCATATACATGCGCGCAATGTACACAGTGAGAGAGAGAGAGATAGAGAGAAAGAGAGAGAGAGAGAGGGAGAGGAGAAAACGGTTTGAACATAACGTTTGACAACAAGAGAGAGATAGTTTTACTTATATTCAAATGTGAGAGAGAGAGAGAGAGTAACAATTATGATCATATAGTTTGAATTTCCCACCACAGAAGAGAAAAAAATGTTGGCAGATCTGCTCTATACACACACACAATAATGTAAGATTGGTAACCCTGATCATATATTTTAATATATACACTATATAACACATATTTGAATTTCCCTCCCCCCGCCACAGAAAATGTTGACAAACCTGCTCATATAAAATATCTATACACTATAATAATAATACAGAGGTTGGTACATCTGATCATATAGATTTAATATACATTATAACACACGACAAATTTGAACTCATGCAAAGGTTGGTACACCTGATCATATATTTTAATATACACTATAATGCATCGAGTTGGAACCACCACCACCCACTGATATGAAATAAAAAAACCACCCACCCAACACCACCCCCTGATATGCAAATCAGCTTTCTTAAAAAAATAAAAAATTATATTCACGGATGCTGGTGGTCCATTGAACCTCATCCCACCCCCCTTGATATGCAAATCAATTTAATAAAAAAAATAAAAAAACCAAATTAAAAAAATAAAAAAATTTATTCGCGGAAATTCACGGTGCTGTGGTCCATCGGGATGCTGCGGGTCCAGCGGTGGCGGCGTCATCTCTTAGATCATGTTTTTTAGTGTTTTTTATTGTTTTTTTAAGAAAGGCGGCATTCCTTTGTGGGTTTGAATCGGCATTTACCCACTACTACTGCCCAGCGTTTGTTATCTGTAAATTTCTGAAAACGAAAAATTATTTTGTTTACGTATCCGTGGTTACATAATTGGAACGATATGAATTGTTAATACTTTATTGAACTTTTTTTAAGTTTTCGGGACACACGCTGGAAGCAAAGTACTGTTTGTTATTGTAATTACGGACCGAAAGATCCAGTGCCGACAGATCATTCATAAACTGGAACTGTAATCTATTTTCGGGGAAAAAACTCATTGCATTGTATAAGGAAAATAACTTTAATATCATATCTGTTTTAATTACGCAGGGATTTTACTTTTTCTAAGCTTCGTATACAATTCGGAACAATACAATATGAATATCTTAATAATGTATGATTCTGTTAGTCGTTTTGGTAACAAATCTAACAAACGAGTCGCCTTTAATGCAATCAAGTCTCAGCAGTTTATCTTCCTCTTTCAATACATGCCCAACCCAATGAAATCACTGTATTCATGCCTCGCACTGCCGGCTGGACTCTCTTTAATGTCTTGTATAATACGGCTTAAGTCCCCGTTGCAAAATACGGCTTCAATACTTACGTTTGCTACTCATTAAACGTAACTTACTGTCGACATTTGCGTATAATATAAATTCAACAATTTTTGTTAAAAAAATTAACAGGGAAGAGTTTAAGAAACAAGATGATATTTCTGTAATTAAAAATATGTAGTTCGTTCCCTCCTTTCGCATCTGTCTCTCAATCTGTGTGTGTGTGTGTGTTTGTGTGTCAGTCTGTCTATCTGTCTGTCTATCTGTCTGTCTCTTTTTTCTGTGTCTCTTTCCTCTTTTACAGAAGTTTTTCCGGCTTTGGGTCAGTTGCTAGGACTGCTGTATCATCTGCGAAGGCAGTGTGTGTCACTGTGAAATTCAGCAGTAAGATTAATGTCTAAGGACGATCCCAGAATGCTGCCCTGGGGAGCTCGGATGGCGAGTGCACACTGTATGGACTTTATTATTTTGATTTGAAACTGCCTGTCACGTATACGTGATTTTAGAAGTAAATATAGTTTGTCAAGAAATGAGTAAATGCCATGAAATGAGAGACGGACGTGGATTGCAGATGAAGTAAAAGTATTCCTGATAATAAATGTCGATAGTATGGAACGTATGTATACCACAGACACATCTAACAAGGTACGGGGCGTAGAGAAAGCGAGGAGGGGAGTCAGAAAAGAAAGAAATGAACAGGAAGCGATTTAACTACTATATTTATTAATCAGCAGTAAGTCTTAAGTACATATTCAGTCTTGCACATGTGGATAGACGAAATTATAACGTACTTGAATAGTATGTTTTATAACTTGTTAAAAATAAGTAGCGAGTATTACTCATTTAAGACACGATGTAGCGTAAATATTTTATAGCTGTTCGTGCTGCTAGGTATATGTTTCTTTCGATGTGACGGCCGCAGTTTCTTAGCTTGTCAGTTGGTCACTTACTGACTGGTAGACCTCACATATAGTGGAGGACAGGTTATCGTATGCAAAGTAACTTTTGTACAGATCCATTCTTCGCATGGTCGTTAATGATTCGGTTTGATTCCATAACATTCAGATATAGTCAGAGTGTAAGTAAATTTATCGTTCCTGGAGAGGAGAGAGTTTAGGCCACTGGAAATATAAGATCTTTAACTTGCTGGAGTTTCAAAAGCATTCGGTCAAATTAATGCACACTAATTTTCATGTATTGCCATTCCACGTATTTTGCATGCCAAAATTATGTGCAAGGGGGTTCTCTTGACCTTTCTGGCCAAAAAGATGACCTTTATGAATTAGCATGCGTAATTTTAGGTGCTTAGATTCGTAACAATTACGTTAAGTGAGTTGTTTTTTCTTGTATTACTGTTTGTAAAATACTAACAACAAAGGTAAATTTTGTCGTATTATAGAAAGTATAATGCAATTAATAAAAATCAAAGAATGTATTTTTGAGATACACATGGATCTAACATGATTGAATCTAAAACGCTGTCATATGTTTACCTAAATACTGATCTGTAATACAACAGGTCTACTTGATTTAATAGTAACATTAAATATTTACTAGTTCCATTTTTCACGAATTTTATCACTAAGAGGTACGGTAATTGAACGAGCCGTACTCAGTTTAGATTAGACCGTTTGGTCTGTCTGTCTATCTATATGTCTATCTGTTTGATATGTCTCATGGTAACTCAAATCTGAACTCATCAACCGATTTTCGTAAAACTAGACATGCGTGTCCGTACTTTTACCCTGCAGAACCCTACTGTCTTGATACTGATCCAACAAAAAATAAAGGAGCGGGAGGCAAAAATATGAGGGGGTCAAAATTTTGAAAAAAAATCGTAAAAGCCCATGCGGAGTAGCAAATTATAGAGAATTTAGACTAGCATTTGAGTGCAGTGTTAAGTTTTGGACATTTCAAAATTTTGGACCCCCATGTGAATGAGACATTACAAATTTAAGAAAAATTGTGAAAATCCAGCAGGGCGTTAGACAGAAGGAATTGGAACCCAAATGCGAATGTTAAAATTTTTTTAGTGTTTATTGTATGACTGCTCTGCAGTTATTATGTTGGTGTTAAAGAAATAGTAGAGAAATGGAAATTTTTGTAATTTTCCCCATCAATGAAAAATTGCCTAATATCGAAATTTATGTAAAAATAAATGTACTTCTTTCAAAATAGTGAGTGAGTCATGCAGTTCAGGGCTCATACTAGTCTTATTGTGTTACACTAAATTACATATAAATAATACTAATATAATTTTTTGAACCAGCGGAGCGAGTTCTCAGTTTTTAATTCGACCGTTTGGCATTTGTATGTCTATCTGTCTATCTCCCAATTAACCTAATCTAAACTATCTATCTGTTTGGGGTATGTCTCATGATAATTTTTGTACACATCAACCAATTTTCATAAAAGGATTTACTTTTACCCTACAGAACACTATTGTTTTTTTTTTATTGATTCCCGAAAAATAAGGAGGGCATGAAGCAAACCTGTGAGGGGGCAAAATGTTGAAAAAATCGCTATAGTATATGAGGGGTTTCAGATTAAAGGAAATGTTAACAAAAACGTGAATTTAGTATTCATTTTTCAAAATTTGAAAATTTTGGGATCCGAGGGCCAAAAGAAAAAAAGAAATTTTGATAAAATTGCAAACATTCTGGTGCCATATCAAATTAAAGAGAATTTTAACCAAAATCTGAATATGGCAGTGCCGGCTAGTGATAGTACATTTACATTAGGATTTTCCTCTTCAACACGTCTACTTCTTTCGATCGCTTCTGACCCATTTCACTTCCTTAGCTTACAATTGAGCCAATAATTGTTTTACTAAACTTCTGTTTTTTTTTTAATGGTGTTTATATCTTTGCCTTAAGGATGGAAGTTAGTGCGAAATATGCCTTATTCCCCAAAATTACCCTTCTTCGCTTTTCTTAATCTTCTTTTCCATCCTTCGTTACTTCTACAATCAGATAGTCAATTCTCCACAGTCTCTACATTGTCACTTATTTAAACTTTCTGAAAAAAAAAAACTATAAACCTACATACTAAATGAGCATACGTTTGGTCACGTTATAACTGACAAAGTTTAGTACAACTGTTTACATAGGATTTGTTTTTCTTTTGAAGATGTTTAAGATCCTCTGTTCCCACGTCACAGGCTATTAATGGAATAGTAGTAACAGATGGTAAAATAATTTTCCCTCAATTCTGTGTGTATTTACTGACTTATTTCAATAAACGTTACAAAGTTATGCATACAGTACGATGTTAGGTGTTTTACTTTACAAGGAATTAAAAGAAGCAGTGTGTTAATTCACGAAACCAAATGAGGTGAAGGACAATCGTGTTCACACATTGTAACTGCCAGTTTTATTATCTCAAGAGAATTTGGCCGTAGTTTTTTGTTTGCTTTGTCGATGTTTGAACGCTCAGCATAAAACGTCTGCCTCGTCTCTGGCGGCCACTGAAGTAGAAAGCGAGGAGCGGAGCCAAGCCATTCCTACACTGGAACTGGTTTCTGAACCACAAACTATATTTCACCTACACACACACTCACACGAAAGCCGCTGAGGCTGAACAATTTTAGCCGGTGAGAGGGTGGAGTCCGGTACTGTGCACAAAGTGCTCGATGCTAATCTTCGTAAAATATTATTTCGTAGTTCCAATGAAATACGTGCATTCTGACCATTTATGCGCATACATTTAATCGAGTCGATTTTATCTCGGACTGCATTTATTTTCTGCAAATGGGAAAGACATATGGCAGATAATCGTAATTACAGTTATTATATTATATTATGAAGTTCCTCTTTTTCTTCTTCATCTAAAAGCTAGGACCTGACGTTGTATTCAGCACTGCCTCCTCCATCCTTTTTCAGCTCTCTTCATCGTTAGTACTTTAAGTACTCCTCATCACTCTGCCTCTCTTTATCTTATTATGCAATTTCTATTAAAAATGTTCAAAATAAAGGCTTTGTAGTTTTAAAAAATTGCTTGAAAATATTATTTTTTTTTTGTCTACTTCCATTATATGTTTCTTCTTGCTTTGCTTCGTTTAAAATCTAAAAATGTATAATAACGTCCAACTTGGTTATACACACTTCTCATGCCTTCAGTTGGTTGTCTCGTCTCTTCAGTTGGTTCCCACTCACCCCTACTCCTTGCTGACCCTGGAACGAAGAGACAATCGGTAGAGGAACAGGGGAACAAGTGTGACAACGGTTGGGCTCCAACCCTGGTGTATCAGAAATATTGATACTGTTGAAAATATCATCATACTGTTAATATTTTAACCTGTTGAAAATATTAATAGTGAGATATTTTTGAGTCAGCTACAAAACGGACTGTGACAAAATATGGGAAAATTAAGTCAAGTTTACAAATAACGAATGGATTCCTCGAAATCAGTCCGGCAGGTCAAAGAAAGACAAGTTACAGAATTTCATTTTTCACTGCGGTGTGAAATTTCTTTTTGTCAGTAAAGTAGTCGAGGGTGTCAACACAGAGGCTTGCGACTTTAATACACCTGTCAGCCGAACTACATGATCCTATGTGGCCACTTTGCACATATTGAGCCCTCTTAAGCCATATCTTCGAGGGCACTCCATTTAGTCCATGAAGGAATCTATGAAATAAGAATAAGTCAATGCGAGTTCTCCCGGTTGAAAGTGGAGAGTACTGTAAGTCAGAGAGTTTTTATTGTCTCCACTTCATGATCCGGTAACGTAAACTTGTTTGTCATCAACAACAGGAAGCTCCTCCTCTTCCTAATTCCCACAATAGATTTACTAGATTATTCACGATATCTGTTCCAGATGAAGAAGCATGCTCTTGGCTTCTTACAAGTGACAGGGGATATGGTACTTTTGAAATGTCTCCCAGGCATTTGATAAGACCCAGATTACAACTGACACAACACTTTCGAAATGCTGAGGGAAGAACAGCTTTGAATCAATAAGAATCCCTAAAATTATTCTTTTCCCTGAATAATCAGACCGTCGAATTTACTATTCGATAATAGTAATAGTACTAAAAATAGTAATAATAATAATAATAATAATAATAATAATAATAATAATAGTGATGATGATCCTCATCTTCCGCGCTTTCGTTTTATCCTTCCGAGCGTTAAGGTCATTGCTGAGTCTACCAACGTTTTGGTTATATTCCCGGTAGTCTTTCTTCAGCGACTTTCTCGACCATTCTACTTTAACCTATGCAAATAATTGTAAACTAGTAAGCTCCCTGAGCTGCAAATTCGCAATGTAAAGATTTTTGCAAATACAGCTTTAGAAGGCGGTCCAAAATTTGGCAGTGGCGTAACTAAGGGAGGATCAGGAAGGCCAATAACCAAGAACTATTAAAAATGTCAATGAAATTCCATAATCACTTAACGTAGGCCTATTTCTAAGTCAGTTGCGTGTGTTAAAGTAAGACTTATAAATAATGTATAAATAATTCTATGGCAAGAGTCTCAAATATGTCATTGGTCCTGACTAAAGTGGGGAATCCAACCTTCAAGCTAGTCTCACCTCTACCAGAAACTAGTGTGTCCTTTCCCCAGGATCATCTATTTACGCCACTGTGAAGGACTGTTGACAGATATTAATTTTGCCAAATTATTAATAATACCGAGTTCGTATTTTGAAAAGATTCCCAATAACTTGATGTCCTACATAGACTTTAACAGTTTTGTCCCGTGCTGCCGCTAAAGTTAGAACATTTTCATCGTAAACGCTATAATCAGAGCTAGGTTAAAATTTCCTTTAGTCTTTAGTTTGTGGGATGACGTGACTCGTTACTCTCACTCGTATAGGAGAGTCAGAAAAGTTCGGAAGAGTGGCTACGACTATGAAAGGAGTTGTAGGAACCATAATGATGATGAATAAAAGGTTTTCCCAATACGACTAAAGTAATACATTATTTCTTTCCCCGAGCGCTGGACCGGATTACTTGGAATTCATGAGGTAATATGCATTTCTTCACACCTAACCAGGTATTATAACGTTTATCTTATAATCACAAAAATCACATTCATATGTGTGAAACCGCTGTACACTAGTTTACATTAATCTTCGTTATAAAATTTAACTACGAAGAATAACATTTTTACAATTTTGTTGAAAAATTTTACCCTCTCTTCAAAAGACGATTTTTCTTTTTATGCGACAACGTTGGTGAAGATTTGTCTCTTCACAAGCTGGTAACAAAGAAAATATCTGTGTCAGCTCTTGTTATTATATAAGTAACTCTCAGTTCGGATGCTGTACATTAAATTTATTAGGCTTCTATGGTGCCGCGCACGCAACACGCACCCCCCCCACACACACACGTACGTACGCGTTTATATTTCTATAATTAGCTAACGTCATGATAAGCATCATATAGAAAAGTCATTACTTTTTTTTGGCGTTTGTGATCACACACACACACACACACACACACACACACACACACACACACACACACACACACACACACACACACACACACACACACACACACACACACACACACACACACACACACACACACACACACACAGGCAGGCAGAGTTAGGCCGCCTACACCAGCCGGTGCGTGGAAGGTGTAACAGCACGCCCGGAAATGGAACTGGTTTGTGACGTAGCGTTCGACTTTACCTTATGGTATCGCCATATTTGGCTGGGTCGCTCTTCGGCCTTGTCTACGTTTATCCTTTCTTACTCCTCCTGCTAGTCGCGGTGCAGACCCCGACAGGATTTACTTCTTGTATGTTGAGGGCATCTATCTCTGTGACTGAACAGAAACCTTGAGCCGTGCACGACCGTAGGATATCCTTATATGACCACGACTGCTTTTACATCGTAATCAGGAATAAGTAGTCATGTTAATGAATATGGAGAAACGCATTTACAGGGGTGTTTACAAATATGAAAACGTGGTGCTTGTAGCATGTATAATTTATTATTGCAAATAATGGAATTTGTATGTTTCAAGACTACCGTAACCTTTTTCCTTGACGGGGTTTCTTAATAGCATTTTTTAAATTTAAATATTTAAAATTTTAAATGACAGGAGATATTCACTGCTTTGGACAATCCAAAACTTCATTAAGTAACAGAGACTGATTTAAAAACAACATATAGTTCGTAAATGCAGGTTCAATTAAGAGGGGACGCTAATAAAAAAAAAAACTTTAATCAGTCGCGGGAAAACCATGTTAGGCCTATATTGTTTTTATGTATGTTCGGAATTCGGAGTAAACAGATAATTTCGCTATCTGTTTTTGTTCCCCGGGAGTTTAAGACTGTGTTTCATTGACAGTTCTTTTCTTAATTCAAATGTTACTTCTTCTTTCGCGGTAGTGTTCCTTCAGTGTCCGTCTTGATCTTTATCATTGCAATTGACAAAGCCGACTGCTCTTATTGGTTACAACGGCTTGCGGTCCTATTCTTAGTGTACTCTACCGTCTTCCCTGTTCCGCACATGTGCTTCCATCTTACAACTTCTATACTTTTCACATCCCTCATTACTCGATCCTGCCATCGATTTACTGACCTCCTTCTCCCCTTCATTCCGTTTTGCCTTCCAGTAGGTGATCTTTCTTAAAGGTGTTACTGGAGCCTGCTTCTCTGCACACATATCAACGTGTTCTTCGGAACTTTATTATAACTTTTCTCTTCAGAGTTTCTTCTATTCCAGAATTTGTCTCGTCTTTCGGTATTAACCTTCTACTTTTTCTTTCACTTGATTCGTTTTTATCGTTTCTTTCGTATATTGATTGTTGCATGTATATAATAATGTATTTGATGATCTTTCTCGACCATTGTTTCGTCAAAATTTTAATATTTGATAAAACTTAAATTTAAAAAACACCATTTTCTGAACTTCTGTGAATGTTTCATTGAATTCAAGAAAAATGAATTTTTTCTCCTCCTCAACCCAGAAGTTGATGGGTTTGCAATTTTTCCTTTTCGATGGTAGTCTCTTAATCTCTGCATATTTTCTTCCACCTTTGATTTTATCCATATATTTACGTATGTGCCTTCGCCATCCACTACGCCCCTCAATCATTCCCTCGGTCAGGATGGTGCACCAATTTGAATGGTGTAGTAGGTAACTAACATAGTGCTTCTCTTTTCCGCGATGGTTTTATGAGTGTCCTTTTACCATCAACTCTTTCCAGTACCTCATATCATTAGTCACTCTTTCTGTCCAAGGTATTCTTAAGGTCATCCTTCAACACCACATCGCAGAAGCTTTAAAGTAGTTCGTTTCCAATTTTTTCGGGGTCAGGTTTCTGAACCATAAGTGCATATGCTCCAAATGAAACATTTTATAAATTTCTTCCTGTTTCCAGGGTCATGAATCTGGATGTGAGAAGAGATCTTTTATTAAAAATGTTCCTTTTGGTTGTGCAAATCTACTTTTTACATCACTTCCCATCCGATGTAATGTAACTCCCAAGATATTTAAAGGTATCAACTTGTACTAGCTTCCCTCCGTCAAGAATCTCAGCTTTCTATTCTCCGCTTCTGGAAAGTTTCATGCCTTTTGTTTTTCCTTGTTTTTCTGTCGTGTCGCATTTATCTTTTAGGGTCTTGTGCGTTTGGTGAAGCGCTTTCTGTAGTTCTCCCGCGTTGTTCCCTAAAAGTGCAATATCACCTGTAAAACGGATGGTTTTACAAGCAGTCGACATTAATTATTATTGTAATTAGAATTAAATTGTTATTATGATTAGAATAACAATTATTACGTCCATACAGTTTGTGAATCAGAAAGTTACAAAGTACATTGGAAAGTTACAGACTACTTGACGGCTCCAGAGTGGGCTTTCAAGATGCCCACTGAAAGCGGGTGCCACTTGGGGCATCTGGCGGTAACCACTGCACGGTTTTACTGACTTATGTTACATATTTGCAACGTATATAGCATTTTAATGCATGTTTATGTCTATGATAAATGCTAAAAATGTGAAGAGCGTTTTAGGTGTCTGAACCATAATTAATTGTCTAGTAGCCTGTGCCTTTGTAAGACTGCAAAGAACGTGGTAATAGCATAGTATTACACGTGACCAATAATCCACTAATATATACTATTGCTGTTAATAAATATAAAATGTGATTAATAATTTATATGACTAACAGATTTAAATATGTGGTTAACTGATTTAAATATAGGCTATGAGTTGCAACAAAACCAGGCAACTGGGTCTTGACAAAGAAAGTAAACAAAGAATAGAAAGAGCAACATCAATTTTCCTTAAGATGAACTCTTTGTTTTGCTGTAACAATCTGAATTTGAATCTCAGATGCTTTCTGAAATCTGAAACCAAGTGGTACATTTGGCTAGTGTTATTGTACGGGTCTGAAGTTTGAACATTAAAAATAGCGACCATTAGCCGAATAGAAGCTTCTGAAATGTTGATTCACAGAAGTATGCATCGGATTCCATGGGCAGCATGGAAATCTAATGTTTAAGAAGGGCCAAGGTTGGATGAGAACTTATAAAAACGGTTAAATGTAAGAAACCGGTATATCTGGGGAACGTCCTCAGAGGTAGCCAGTATGAATTATTGACGTTAATCTTACAAGGAAAAGTTGAAGGTGGAAGAGGTGTTCAAAGAAGGCGAGCATCCTGGTTGTAAATATTCAAGACTGGACGGGTATCAACAGCGACGAAAAATTGTTTCACGTTTGCAAAACACACACGCATACGTCAGATTGATAGCCAATGTCAAGGGTACCTGATATGGCACACGGAAGAAGAAGGGGAAGATGATTAACATATTAGCTGCGATTCTGCGAAAAGAGACATGGTGCCAGTTAGTTTAGATTTTATCATTTAATTGTGATAATTTTCAGTTCAGTATTTGAGTAAATCCAAGTCTTTTCTATTTCCTGTTACAGGCTTCTTCAGGTGTTCTGTATTGATTCCGATCATTTTTAACGTCAGATTCTTGAGATAATTTTTCCGCAACTCTTTTAACGCATTTTGAAATTCTCCTACAGGCATTCTCGGAATACGTTATTAATAACATGAAACATTGAAAAGATTATCGCACTAGGCTGCGTGGTCATCGGCTAGTTCTTGTAGGTCGTCTGTTCGTCTACTACCCGAGTGCCAGTATACTAGTGCTACTTAACTTGCATTTTCGTACGATATAACATGAAGGTCTGGTTAGATAAACTTCATCCACTATAGATATTGTTCACGAGAGCCTTGTGATTTCATGAGGCTACTTCCGGCTATGAACCTAGTAATTACGAATCTACTGTTAGGTTTCGTTACTCGAAACAATTGCCTTTACAACGAGTATTTGTTTGCTTTTTTCATGACTGCAAGTGTTCCCAGTCGTTGTAAGTGTTAAAGTCTATTTTTATATTTTAGCAGAAGTACGACCTGAGCTTACGTTATACGTAGCGTAACTATCTTTGTGTTATTTAGAGAATGATTCTGGCTGCACTTCGACGGGCGTGATCCACACCGTTGTGTTACCAAGAATGCACCTGTTTACAGTATTTCTGGTTGTAGACTTGACGGTAGATTTTTGAACAATGGCTTTGAGATGCGCAGTGCACCTCGTTGCGAGGTTAACAAAATTTTCATTCATTTCGCATATGCGCACAACAGTCTTGTACAGTGTTTCGTAGTGTGTACAGCGGAAGTACCGAGGCTGGCGAGAACATCAAAAGCATGCAAGTGTCGATGTGAAGCCACAGTGTCTGACAGAGTTAGTGTATGAGCGAGAGAGAAAACTGTTCACCGCTCAAGATAGTCTGTCTGTCTGTCTCTGTCTCTTAAACAGTATATATATATCTCTTAAACTTCTCATCAGCTGAGAGGATGGAATTCGCTTGTCACAACGGTAGCGTGCTCAGAGCGCCCGTGCTCTGAGCACCAACGATGAAATCGTGCTCTGAGCGCCGATACTGATAAACCCGTGTTCTGTGCACCGAGCTTATCTATGCATCATCAGACACCTGGCTGCATATCTGTATATCCGCTGTTCGACAATATCGTAGCCAACACTAGTGGTCCAATGAAAATTTGTACAAGTCATTATTAAAGCCATTATCACAGCACAAGTAAGGTCCCAGAACAAAATACATTTATTATTAAGTTAGTTAAATTCCAATATTGGACAATTTTTCAAATTATCAGAAAAATTACGAAAACCCAACTATTCTACCATTTTATTAGTAACATGACTGTAGAGTAGACAATCATAAAATAAACACTAAATGTTTTGGACTATTGCGTTAGTTTTTTAGTTAAATTTGTAACCAGACTAACTTAGTTAAAATGACAAATAACTTAGTCATAGCTTTTCAGGGTATGTATGTTTCCATCGATCTCTGTATCTAACATTACTCGCAAATATACATAAATGATAACAAAATACAAAGCTTTTTTTAAACATAGTTTACAAACTTTTTGAAAGCGATCCAAAATTTGCAATGAGTGTTGAGCCACATTAATTCTGTCAAATTACAAAATACAGAAACTACAGATATAGAATTTGTATTTTCAATAAATTCCTCATAACTATACCCCCAAATAAACTATAATAATTTTATAAAAATTTTGAGTTTTATTTTAGGCCTTTGGTGCTTCCAGGTTTAGCTCTTTGTTTTGATGTACCTTTGACTGATGTTTTTCCTTCGTACATACCCAGAACGTAATACATTCACTTTAACGTTTCATCCTGTACTGATATCACTCGTGAAGAAATAGAGGATCATTCTTACTTACTTTCTTGGAAGTAATGACTCCATTTAGATCAAAATTGACGACTTTAATACTACTGTGTCGTATACAAAATTTAAGGTATGCGGCTATCTAGTATAGACGACCATATTAGCAAGTTTTGGCTTCTTATCAGCCCGCTTACATTGTACATCCCGTGTTTACGCATATATACAGCTCAGGTCTCCGTATCATAAACGTATTCTCCTTTATTATTTACAGTTGTATTTAACCAAATTCTTTTATTTCTTCTCAAATCTGTTCGTCCCAACCAAATGAGAAATTCTGAGATACTAAAGAAGATTATTCGCTAAAGATGCATGTGCAAAGGTACTATTACAGGCAGAATAAAAAATTTCGAAGTGAAATTTGCAGACTTTTGAAAAACGTAAAGGGAAAGATAATAATATTCATCCGTTCCCTTTAAACAGAAGTAGACCTGAAGTATTCAACTGCTTTTAAGACTTCCGCGGAAATAAGTTATTTTATTTCTCTTTGACTGGCACACACACACACACGCGCGCGCGCGCGCACATGTGTATATAGAGTCGGTTCTACTGTAGTATGTGTAAATGCGTGAAGCAGTTGTAATCGTATAGGCCTACCTGGCTGCTAAAACGTAAGAAACCTACATGAATATTATCTGTACCTCCGATATGTGGAATATGCGTAATTATGATTTGTGTGTGTTGGGGGGAGGGAATCTTTATGTGTTTTTGATAGAGAAAGAGAGAGATGTAAAGATTATAAAACACAACACACGGGTGTGTGTGTCTGTGTGTTTTGTTTTTTAGACTGACAGTGAGAGTGAGAGGAAGTGGGAGAGAGTAATGAAGGGATTGTGAGAGTGCTGGAGTGCAAGAGAGAGATAGTGAGGGGGAGAGAGAGAGAAAGAGACAGAGACAGACAGACAGAGCATGCGAGTGAGAGGGAGGAAGAGTGTGAATGTCGACGTCTACATAATTTAACAATAGACTATATTACTCTGTATAGACAATGTACTCGGTAAATATTATTTTACAACAATATAAATACTGTAATAACCATTGTCACATGATTGATTTGTTTACCATAATTTTGTGTTTGTAATATCAGTAGTTCTGTTATTTTGTACATCATTCTCTAATTTATGGATAACTGTGTTCAGTGCTAGTAGTAATAATAACTTTTGATAATATGTACATTATTGATCATCTTACAATCTGCATTCAGCTATAACATATTTTTAGACATGTATTGCTATTTGCACCGATTGATAAAAATTAAATGATTACTGGATCTACAATTATTTACAAACGTAATTAAGGGATTATTATATTATCAATAATTTAAATTGTAATACTGTATTAATTAGGTTTCTGGAATATTGTAATTATGTCTATCTATTTAAGTAAAATAATGTGTAAGAAATGTTATTATTTTGCCGATGTAAAACAAAACTGTCTCACCCCCTACACACACACACACACACACACACACACACACACACACACACACACACACACACACACACACACACACACACACACACACACACACACACACACACACACACACACACACACACACACACACACACACACACACACACACACACACACACACACACACACACACACACACACACACACACACACACACACACGTATATACTATAAACTCTCTACGTAAGCGTAAAACATGAAAGACGCGGATTGGCAACTGCACCCAGTTTAAAACTAATCGAAAATGTGTCATTATTAATTACTCATACCTACTTTGAAACTAACTGATACTAGATAATATTATGACTGTCTACAACTATTTATAAACACAAACCAGAAGACGTTTGTACAGCGTCCTTTTGACCTGTAAAGGTAATTAAAGGAACACGTGTTTAGAAGGCAGTAGCGTGTTCTGGTTGGTAGTTATGTGTCTGATTTTTCTCTGTTGTCTGTACACAAGTCCTGATGATGACAATAAATAATGTCGAAACGTCGATACAAACAATGTAAAATTTGTGTTATATTTATTTACCGATCCTAACCTTCCATCGTTAAAATTTATGATGAGCTGTAGATATGCGTAAACACAGGATGTGCAATGTAACCGGATTGATAAGGAAGGCAAAACTCACTTGTATGGCGCATACCTTAAATCCGCTGACCACACGATTCATAGATGAGCTTGTTATTCGCACCTTATCTTAGTTGTGGTTTGACAATCGTTGTGACAAGTAGTATTAAAATCGTGAATTTTGATCTAGATGGAGTCTCTACTTTTTCACGAGGAATATCAGTACCGGTGAAACGTTCAGATGAGTATATTACATTCTGACTGTGTACGAACGAAAAACATTAGCGTTTCAAAGGTACATGAAAACAAAAAGCTAATTTTAGAAGCCCCAAAGGCTGAAAATAGAACTCAAGGTTTTAAAAAAATTATAAAAGTTTATTTGGGATTAATGTTATGAGTCATTTTAGTTAAAATACAAAATCTGTATCTGTAGTCTCTGTATTTTGTAGCGTGTAGTAATTTAACAGAATTAGCATGTCTCAAAAAAACCCTCATATTATGTTATGAGGTACAAGTATCTGTGAATAACGTTAGATATAGACCTACAGATATCTATGGAAACATATATAAACTGAAAATATATGACTAAATTATTTATTATTTAGGTATTATGGTTACAAATTTAACTAAAAATCCAATGCAGAAGATTGAAATTTTAGTATTTATTTTATAACTGTCTGCTTTAAATTGTCATGTTACTAATAAAATAGTAGCGTAGTTGGGTTTTCATAATTTTTCTGATAATATAAGAAATTGGCTAATATTTAAATTTAACTAACTTAATAATAAATGTGTTTTGTTCAAAACAGTTAGATAGTTCTGCAGCTTCGGGAGCTTACTAGTGGTGTGATAATTTCTTTTAGCAATGATTTGTACAAATTTTCATAGTACTGCTAATGTTGGCTACAGAGTTGAAGAGGAACGGACAGACAGATATGCAATCACGTGTTACCGCGTCTAATTATGCAAGATAAGCTCGGTGCACAGAACACGGGCTTATCAGTATCGGCGGTCAGAGCACGATTTCATCGTTGGCGGTCAGAGCACGGGCGCTCTGAGCACGGAGCCGTCACAACGCACTGAATGCTAAACAGCGACTACAACGACTATTTATAAACACAGACAGTTAACACAAAAAGAAATTAATTAAACATCTCTTTCTTCGAATACAATACATGCATTTCCATTAACTACGGGTTATTGCTGGGGACTAGCAGAAACTCTTGTTTATCAACGTCGTCATCAATATTGTCGTTATGTAACTGTGATAACGGTAATATCTCTCTGACACTGTTGCTGGCATAAGGAAGGGGTTTCTCCTTACATGCCAACGTTACGATAATATTAATGTATACAAACTGCCAAATGAGTGAGGGTATGAAATTTATGTTGTGCCAATTGAAATAATTGTTCCCATGCACGCGGGCTCGTGTGTGTGTGTGTGTGTGTGTGTGTGTGTGTGTGTGTGTGTGTGTGTGTTGTAAACAACAGGAAGGCAGTTACACGGGGGTAAACACAATTTTTTAGGGTTTTACGTATATTGGTGCGGAGCAAAATTGCCCTACCCCTCACATAAACGTGTTTATTGGCAATGCTTTCGATGACTGTCGAGGTGCCAGTGACCAAGAAATATTATTCCCAATCGTCCTCTGAGCTGCTTCTCAAACGGATTTTGGTCAGTCTTAAACGGTTCACTTCTTTTATGCAGAGCAGCTTGTTCACGGAAAAAGAGAACAAGATCATATAAATTAATGTGAGATGAGGGAATCCTGGTAGGCTCAGTACATATTTTACCGTGGTCTCATGAAGTCTATTTTCACCCACTGGTCAATTATTTTATTTATTTATTTTTAATAATAAGCTTTTGGTAATGGTATGCAATTCACAAACAGGAAATGAAACTGCTGGCATACCACTCCCGATTAGAGCTTTCGAGCCTTCCATCTCAGCCTCAAGTCGGAAACCTTATACGTAGGTTGTTCTTGTGTGTTTCTTATCTGAGGATGAGCTGAAAGGTTCGAAAGCTCTAGTCGGGTGTTGTGTACATAATGATGTGGAACAGTTTTTTTTTGTTTGTGTACTTTATTTTTCTCATGGTGAAAGTCTTCGATTTCTTCTTTCTTTCTTCAGATTCGTTGTCATTGTCCTTATCAGAATTTTTATAAATAGTTTTCATAAGTTTAGTCTGTGTAAGTATTTATTTTGTGTATAATTAGTATATAGTCTGTGTATAGTTTCATAAGTACACGTAGGTGTAAGCATGCCTGATATGTTGAATGCAGTGTGAGCTACTTTGTAAACACTAATGAAAATTAAAATTTTTAAATTATCTGTTCCTCGTCAACATCGTAATAGTCACTCAGGTTTTATCTTGTTGAGGAACTTTAATTGTTTCCTTTTTGTTTTTCTTTAACCAAGTGTAAACTACCTTCATGTGTACAAAATAGGTCATTTGTGTGACCATAGCAAGTTGATTGTCAGGGAATCTGTCATAATACTTGAAAATGTACTTTAACTTTAATTTTCGTAAGTGGACCTTCTATTTGTATATCAATTTAAATTTTGTCAATGAATGGTTTGCATTTTTGGTTTCGGCGATTCTTCTTGAGACACGTTTTGCTAATCTGCAAAGGCGTTCAAGTTTATTCTACTCCGCAGATTCCAAACGTTCATAGATTTCGGCCATCACTTTAAGAATATATTCCATGAATAACGCTGAAGCGATAGGCATCATGTAAATGTTTAAAAATAGGTCATCTGTTTTATTAGACCTGTTCCTGATGCCTTAGTTTCTCTGTCTGATTGCCTTCAACAAACAAGTCTTCAGGAGTTTTCTTTTTTTATTGTATCGAAACACAATATAATCAGTGCTGCATACAGTGTGTCTCCGGTGATTCTAACCATGGGAAAGCCCTCTACTCTTTCTTCGAACGAGGTGGGTGGACGATAGACAAAGGAAGACTCGAGGCAGAGGTTGGCCCAAAAACGCTCGACAGTGTTATACGATATCTAGTACTGGAGAGATGGATAAGAAAGATTGAAATAAACCCTAGAGGAAATATGTATAACAGATCCTGCCAATACTTAGCATATGTAGACGACGTGGTAATTATGGCAAGAACAAGACAAGGTGTAGTGGCAGCATATCAGGAATTGGAAAGAGAGGGGCAAAAGGTCGAATTAAAAATAAATTAGGAGAAAACGAAGTATATTTTGATGACAATGAATGAGAGAAGAGAAAAAGGAAGGATAAGAATAGGCAACCACAGGTTTGAGGAGGTCCAAGAATTCAAATATCTCGGAAGCACAATTACAGAGAATAATGAAACAAGCGAAAAAAATCAAAGCAAGAACAGCAGCAGGGAACAGAAGCTACTGCGCATTAAAAAGTATATTGCAATCCAGGAATGTATCAAAAAATGTCAAAAAGAAAATGTACACCACAGTAAACAGAAATATATATGCAAGCGAGACATGGGTACTGAAGTTAGAAGATATGAAGAACCTTGGTGTTTTCGAGAGGAAAATTCTGAGAACAATTTATGGTCTAGTGTGGGACGGAGAGATGTGAGGATAAGAAAGAATCGTGAGCTAGGAGACCTGTATGGAGAAGCGGACATAGTTGCAGCAGTGAAGGCGCAAAGGTTGATATGGCTGGGGCACATGGTGAGAATGGTAAGTGATCGAGGCTCAAAAATGGCGTTGGAAAGGAAGCCGGAGGGAGTAAGAAGGAGAGGACGTCCGAGGAGAAGATGGTATGAAGATGTGGAAGGGGATTTGAGGGAGATGCAAGTGGCAGGTTGGAGGATTAAGGCGGTGGACAGAGGAGAATGGAGGAGAATCATTGAGCAAGCCAGGGTTCTACAGGGACCGTAGTGTCAGAAGAAGAAAAAGAAGAAGTGCTATACGACAGGAAGAACTGAGACCAGGTGGCGACATTCCTAGAGAGCATACTGCGTTGGAGGAAACAAGGGGCGAATACAGAACCCAGCAGATGAAAAGTAAAAGCAGTTCTTCCAAATCTGAAGAGGACGGGTGTTTAGGGATCGACACACCGAGGAGACTGAAGTTCTCTGATGGTATATAATGCATTTTCCCTTCAAAGAATCATAATATGCTTAATTAGATATTATAAGAAAAATATTTCATATGAATTATTCGATTTTGCTTTCGAATAAAGATACGCTTCTTGGCTTAGTAATACATTCATTGTGAATAGTATTTTAAATTAAATAAAGTAAAGGAAAAGAACAAAAGAAAATTTCAACTACAAAAACGTACCGAAACCTCAACTGTACATCATGGGTTATAGGTTCGATCCTTTACTTGGTTTATTTTACCTGCAATATACAGTACATGGGCATCAAGACCAGACCCCGTTTGGCGTAATAATTATGATAGGCTTTGTAATTAATATCGTGTATCTGACCCTGAGTCAACCGGTGCAGAATAAACAAACCTAAAGAAAATATTTGTCCAACGTAGACTCGCCTTGTTATTCTAATTAAGTCCTTTTAAAACTTTCAAAAGAAAGCGTATACGGAGTAATAAATCAAATTGGTTGTGAAGGGCGTTTCGAGCTCGCGCCCGCGTGCGTACACATAACCTTGTTTTCCTTATTCGGCAGGACATTACTGTCGCGTGATAAATAAAGCTGTTTAATTTGGGGCCAGATAGTTATAGATCATATTTATTTAATAACACATGCACCTCTACTGTAAACGTAGGACTAATTTTTTAGTCAGCCTCGGTTTAATAAATGCGATAAGAGTTGATAGATAATTATAAAATTAATTCTCGCTGATGTCTCCTAAAAAATGAAAACGTTAATTTTCCATTAGTTGTTGATATTTTTAATGACTATTTTGGCGGCACCGAAACAGCCTACCTTAAATTCATTATAAGCCTACTATTTATATGACTAGTAGACTATATACACTGTGGGAATTAATAGTACTGTAACGCTAAAAATTTCGAGTCTTTTTAAAGAACAGTCATGTCTTCAGATTGGCAAGGCAACTATATGCGATGAAGTACGGCTAAAATAATTAGACGTAAAACGGGTGTCTGATTGCGCTGTGTCAAAAGGTCTCAGTGTCATTGCGTTGTTTTGGAATCCATTATTTCGTGTTCAGAACCGCGGCATGGATGGTGATCACATGGTTGTGTGTCATGGTTGGTCACCTCACACCCCATTTCCTGCACCGACTATGTAGGTGCCTTCCCTGCATCCCTACGTACTGCGCGAACCGTTTCATGCCTAACTATTTCGTATAGTGTAATACTATACGTATTGCGTATTTGCAAAAATATTGGATCCGAAAAGGATTTTTAATTTAACTCCCCCTACTTGCCATATGGAGATGTGAAATTTCGTTAAGAGTGTAAGCTGATGTAAACAACAAATTCTTTCAAGTTAATTATAAATCCAAATACGACTCTAAACTGGGAAATAGCGACGGTTGTTCATGGTAGAGGTGGTCAGTAGAGAAACTTCGCCCACTCTCGGCTTTGACATTTTGTTTTTATCAGTTGTAGTTATGCTTTCACTGCTATTATTTATTTCTTTTGTATTTTTTAAAACATAGCTTTCTAAAATCTTTGGTTGTTCTGAAATAGTGAATTTCTTGAAGGGAAGAATTGTAATCCCTGCCCGTGCTTTCCCCCTTAAACTGGCATTTCATATAAGATAAGTTAATAGTTTTGATGCAGCTGATCGTACTGGCATGTACGCGCGCACGCGTGTGTGTGTGAGAGAGAGAAAGAGAGCGAGAGAGAGTGGATACAGTGGACTTCTAAGATTAATTTTCCAAACTTCTTACGCTTAGCAGTAATTTATGAAACTCGAGATAAACACTTAGTTTGAACAACGGGTATCATTGAGTTGACTGAAAAGTAAATTTTGGCTATACAAGAACTGGTAGCTGTCTTCAGGCTGAATAAAATGTGAAACGTAAAGGATAACAAATTCTGTTAACTAACAGACAGAAGGAAATGTGCGCTTCAGGAAATTATATTCTGTTACTCAGAATATTGTGAACGGAGTTTACTAAACATGCGTAGGCTATATCACGAGTGTGTAGGAGGGTTAGGTAGTTAAAAATTTCACGGAAAACAACATTTATAGCTTAGCGGTAGAACTAAATTTTTAGTATGTTGTAAGGTTCATATTTCCAAAATACCTTCAATTTGTTCATTGTTTACCAGCTGTTTGAATTTTACGTGCTACAAGTGTTTCGAAAAATTGACAGAATGGGCAAAATCAAACATCGTGCTGTGACTGAATTCTTTGTTAAAAAAGGTCTACTGCCAATTCACAACGAAATGGAAAATTGTTAGGAGTTGTTGCTACGTCTTCAAAGACAATGGTTTTTAAGTGGTCACTCGAATTTAAATGTGGTAGTACGATTACTGAGGATGACTCCCGCAGTGGACGCCAAAAAAATTGAAACTCCAGATGTCATTAAACAATTTCATACACGGTTTTGGAATACCGGGGACTGAGAGTGAATGACATTGTTCAGATTATAAGCATCTCACATGAGCATGTGTATTATGAACTTGGTAAGAACTTTGTGCAAGGTGGATGTCACATTTGGAGTTGTTGCACCTTTTGAGCGTCCACTGCGGGTATCACCTTCAGTGCTCTTACGACCACGTTTCTGAAGGCGCAGATTCTCATAACACATTTACCATTTCGTTATGAGTTTCCATTGGCGCTAGACCGTTTTGACAAAGAATTCATTCACATCACGGTGTTTAAGTTTGTCCAGTTTTCAAAACACGAGTGACATGTAAAAGTCAAAAAACTGTAGTAGTAGTAGTAGTAGTAGCAGCAGCAGCAGCAGCAGCAGCAGCAGCAGTAGTAGTAGTAGTAGTAGTAGTAGTAGTAGCAGCAGCAGCAGCAGCAGCAGCAGCAGCTGTAGTAGTAGTAGTAGTAATAATAGTAGTAGCAGCAGCAGCAGCAGTAGTAGTAGTAGTAGTAGTAGTAGTAGTGAAGAAGTATGAACTACTGACTAGTAATAGCTTTGAAGATGTGTTACTCTTTACTCAGGCCTATTTTATTTCATTGGACAGAATTTTTCATTCGTTAAGATTCGTTATTTCTAGCAGCAACGGAAATGTGCCACACACCACTTTTTTTATTAACATCATTACCTACTTATTTCCACCGCCTGCCCGATCAAAGTAGATGACGTCAATTTTTACGTGTATGCAAAGTAAACAATTTGAACAGCTGGCTTATACTGTACATGCTTGAAGAAGAATTTCGGCGGATGCACGTGGCGAATAACATTATTGAAAACATAAAATAATCGCGTTTTTGCACAAAGATTGCCAGTGCATATAGCCGACCGTAAACACTTTGTGCTAAAGTTGGCTGTTCACGTGGCAAAAATTCCTTGGATAATTTCTCTTAGAGACGAAAAAATCAACACAAGTTTTTGATTTAATTTCCTCTCTTTCTACGAAGTAATTACTTACTTCCAAAAGCGTGCCAGTAGTAATAAACGATGCGTATTTTTATCTCTAAAAAACGTTAGTAGCGGATTTTATTATGAGTTTTTCTTGAGAATTTTTAAAATTTAGTTTCCAGAAGACAACAAAACTCACCTTACATTAAATCAACACTCAGTGGCTTTGGTTAGGTATTCATATAAAATCAGTTGACGTAAACATTAGATAGTTCTGACGTCACACCTAATTTACCTCACTCGCTAACATCTCCACAAGTATTTCATAGACTTTTCCTCCGTTAATAAAAATCGACCAAATACTATTTAGTTTTTCCTACTAAATATAACTTCTTGTCATCATGGTTTCATATAATTTATGCTGTTTTATTAACATTTCCGTGCACTTAGAATTTCACACATTGATAATTCTTCCGCTGTTTAGATTTTTCATTCTCACTCTTGTCAAAAAAGTGTACGTACACTTCGCTATGTGTATAATAACTATAGTCAGTATAGTAATGTTTTCAATCAGTTACAAAAATTAGATTACAATTTGGTCATATGAAATGTGACCGTTAGGGTTCCTGTGCTAGTTACAGGGACCTATGTGGGGGGCGGGACCGGACCCCCCCAAAGGGTCGAAAAAAGTTGACGAATTTGGTTAATCTCTTAATTTTAAGGCTATTTTTTCACTATGTATATTAATATAGTAGTAACACTGTTTTGAGTATACACACAGGTTTATTACACAGTATTTGCGTATACGTTTGAAATATAAAATATATGAAAATCAATTCAGCCAGTAAGTATCTTGTATACAATATTTCAATAACGCGCATTTTTATTGTGTTGTTACCGTTTATTTTTATTGGAAAGTTTTCAGCATGTTATCACACGTTTTTCAACCACATTAAAGATGGTAATATTGATTAGCCTTCACTTGTTTTTTTTTTATTTTGTATGAAGCCGATTCGACCGGATCCCGCTCCTGACCAAATTCTAGATACGCCACTGGTGAGTTATTCACTGTATACACGTAAGGTGCTAGCCATCCCTTACAAAAAGGTTTTAGATGTAGTCCTGGACAAAATGCGTTGTTTGTAGTAAACAGTATCAAACACATATGCAAATGACTTGGACAGAATTCAGCGACACGCTCAGTAACATATGTTTGTGCAGACAACGGAGACGGTCTTGATTACACAGTCATTATCGCGTCTCGACTAAACACTTGCCGCATCGACCAATATTCTGTACGTACACACAGTACCTCCGTAACAAAGGTCCCTAGATATTGTTTCCAAAGTAACGGGAACAACAAGAAAAGCGTCTTTTAGGTTCCTCAAACTCTGAAAAATGTTCTGCTAAATACAATATATATATAGACGCCTGACTTAACCAAGTCAATCAAATGAAATCCTAAAAGAGGAGACTGTAGTGACAGAAATGAAATCGCAAAGAGTAGGAGTATGTAGGCTATACATAAGCAGGATGGAAAGTACGTCTCAGCTGTAACTTTACGAATATAGACCAAGACGCTGACCGAAGACGCGACGGTAAGTGCATATAAGCTGTGGGCATAAGTGGATGAAAAGACGAAATACAAGATCGGAGAAGATGCAGAGAAACAATAGAGAAAGCGAGAATATACGAGGGAGTTTAGAAGTAAGAAACTGGACCCCGCTGCAAGAAATGCGAAAAATTCCAAAGACTGATGTATGGTAAAATTATGAAACATTACAACAAAAGGTCCCACAATTCCAAAATCGAATATACAGCATGTAGAAGTCAAAACAGATCTGAAAATGAAAAAGAAACGCACAAAATTTAAGAGAAAGGAAAATAACGAAGGAAAAATGAAATAGATGGACAACAGGCGGAGAGAGAAAGAGAGAAAGGTACGACATTCCTGGGCAAAAAGGCGGTGGTTACGACAAGACAGATTACTTCTGTGCGTGTTCACATTAATTCCTGCATAATTATCTTATTAATGAAAACGTGTTGAACTTGGTACCGAATGGCGGAGTCAGCGTGTGCTTAATTACTACAAACTGTCGTTACGATAAATTACATCGAGTCATGGTATTAATTATATCTAATTAAATGTAATCATAACGGTTGAATACCTAATATAGAGTAGCGGTGTCGACCGCGCAACGTACCTGCGCCCCGCAAAAGCACCAGACTGAGGTCACCAACGAACGTTGACGTTTTTCGTGTGATCAACCGCTTCCTCGAAAAACGTCATTGTCAAACTCAGGGCCGGCGCTACCATAAAGGCAGACTAGGCGACCGCCTAGAGCGCCGGAAGAAGAGGGGCGCCCAAAGCAAAAAGTTTTTTTTTTTTTAAGGATAAATTGTTAAAATTTGTATTTATCTGCACCGACATCTTATCTTTTCCAAGAACGTCAAAGTGTAGTTTTAATTGTGAAAGAAACATAAAAAGAGACCGGGCAGAACGTCACAAAAAATAAAATTTTACGAAGTGTTTTCTACTAATTTTTTGGCTTTATACTTCTGTAAACTCACGATAAACTTGATTGTTGAAGCCTGTCCTGTTTTAATTTAAATAAGGTCGTGGTGATATAATTTGTTAATGAAATAAATCGTAAAATCGAGTACCGTATGTTTTGACGAAAGCAAATTAAAAAAAATTGGCAATATTATTTTTGCATATAAATGGAATACAAAATAATAAAATTACGAGACAAGCGTGATAATTACTAAACAAATCTATTTTTAAATTTGAATCCATGGTCTACTGCGAGGCAGTTTTGCACTTTGCGTTCCAGGCGTCTCTAGCTGTCGAACAGTCATAGATGTGAGCGTGGCGCTGTCTGAAACCAACTCAGTCTGGTACCAACTCAGTAATAATCTCAATTCAGTTCGCACGTTACGGTCATTAGTTTGCACTTTTTATTAAAGTGAAGGGCCAATAATCAAGAACGTTACAAAGAAAACTTGCTTACATATTACACTAATCGTATCCATACATCTACATAGGTAAGAAAAGAAAAAGATTCTGTAAATGTGTAGACTACACAGTGTAGTGCTTCATTTAATCGAATTTGTTGAAAGTCAAAATATTTTAATTAAACTTTAATGTATATATATACTTATACTATGTTAAGTATATTTAATAGTATTATCTAGGCATTCTATGTAGTGACGAGTAATTTTCAGACAATCTATCGTTTTACGGGATTCGTTAAGGGATCGTTTTAAGGGATAACCTAGAAATCATTTTCTCCGGGACGTATGTAAGAGTCGTGAATTTTTTATTAAAAAATTACAAGACTGCGTGAACGAAAACGTGATATTTTGTATTAATGTTTTATCGTTTACTTAATTTTCGAAATCAATAGTCATTCGAAAACTTTTACAAAGTCGATAAATAGTGTATTAAAGCGTTTCGAAAAAATTACTCAATTCTCTTACTCATAGTAGCAGGGATAACCTGAAATCATTTTTTCCGGGACATTTGTAAGAGTCGTGAATTTTTGATAGAAAAATTACAAAACTTTGCTTGAACAAAAACGTGATATTTTGTATTAATGCTTTATCGTCTACTTAATTTTCGAAATCGTAGATATAGTTACAAAAATTTTAGCTATTTGTTTTATAAAAGGAGAGGTCTATATTTTTCTTTTACGCTGTAATAGGATTACTGAGAAATTATAATATTCTTTCTTATAATTAAAAATATACTTAGAACAAATTGGCCGTTTCAAGATAATTGTACAGATTAATAAAAATTATGCTTATACAATATAATGTATAATTTAGTCAATTAGTCAATAGTTAATTGTTTTTTAAAATAATGAATTTTAATTATGCCCCCCTTGCGGATCCCAAAATGGCTTTCAAAAGTAACTTTTATTTTTATGTTTTGGATCAAGCTATAACAAAGGCATGGCCGAGAGACAAAAAGCTTCGGGAGCCCAAAACCGCAAAAGAAAGGCTGAGGAGGAAAAATCATTGTCTAAGCTAAAGGGTTCATTTCTAAAGTATTTACACCACCCTGATCAAGACAAACGCCCTGAAGAATTTAAAACAGGAGATGAAACTGTTAACCTCGAGGAATCAAGTAAAATTCAAAACGTGACCGTTGTTCCAGAAACAGTTCAAACTAGGTCAGCTTCAGCTAGTACCTCTCACGAAGTTATAGATGTAGACCTACATCGCGAAGAGGAGGTGTTGAAAGTTTCACTGTTAACTTCCCCAACCACGACGTTAACTATGGTGATCCTCCTACATGGAATATTTGTGATGATAAATTGCGTCAATTGCTCGTCGAACATGGACCCAACCAAGTTACAGACTTCAACTTTCCCTTAGACCACAACAAAAGAAAGTTTTCAAAAGTTCACTACCAAAGGTTTCTAGTCAATGGTGAATATCTTCATCGTTTGTGGCTTCTGTACTCTCCCTCAAAGAATGCGGTGTTCTGCTTCTGCTGCATGCTGTTTTCGAAAGCGATTGGACGATCAGCACTACTATGTAGTACCGGTGTGAATGACTGGAAAAATATTTCTGCCATCTTAGCTAGCCATGAAAAAAACAGTGCTCATGTGACATGTTTTCAAGAAAGGAAAGAGCTGGAAGTTAGATTAAAGAAGAACAAAACTATTGATGAAGAACATTTACGAGTAACTAGGGAAGAAGAAAAATTCTGGCATCAAGTGCTAGAAAGGCTAATTGCATTGGTAAGGGTGCTTGGAGCCCAAAACCTTGCATTCCGTGGAAGAGAGCAAAAGTTATTTACAAGTGGAAATGGAAATTTCCTTAAATTTGTAGAATATCTAGCTTTGTTTGATCCAGTCATGCATGAGCATCTAAGAAAAGTTCATGACAAGGAGACTCACATTCATTATTTGGGAAAAGATATCCAAAATGAATTGATCAAACTGTTGAGTGATGCTGTACAGAACAAGATTTTATTTGCTGTTCACAATGCTAAATACTATGCTATAGTGCTTGATTGCACACCAGATGTGAGTCACGCTGAGCAGATGACAATCATAGTTCGTTTTGTGGCAACAGAAAACGAAAAAGAGTGTGAAATAAAATAACACTTTGGGGTTTGTACCTGTTTCGGACACTACTGGTGATGGTTTAACTTCAGCTGTTCTCGAGAAGTTTGAAGAAATGTCTCTTCCATTGGCTAACTTACGTGGCCAAGCGTACGACAATGGAAGCAATATGAAGGGGAAAAACGTTGGTCTTCAACGACGGATTTTAGATGTGAATCCACAAGCATTTTTCGTACCCTGTAGCTCACATTCCTTAAATCTCGTCGTAAATGATGCTGCTAAGTGTTGTTTGGCTGCCACTTCCTTCTTTTGTGTGGTACAAAACTTGTACGTGTTCTTCGCTGGCTCAACTCAACGTTGGAAAAGTTCTCATGAGCCACTTGCCCGCTCTGACTTTGAAACCACTGAGCGATACAAGGTGGGAAAGCAGAATTGATGCTTTGCTTCCACTTCGGTACCAGCTAAGTGAGGTGCATGATGCTCTTATGGACATTGTTGAGGACATTAACCTGAAAGGATCATCCGCTAATATTTCAAAAGTAGAAGCTCAAGCAATTGCCAAAAATATTGGAAATTTTAGATTTGTGGTGTCTCTTGTTGTGTGGCATAGCATCTTGTTTGAAATTAATTTGACAAGCAAACTTCTCCAATCCAAAGAATTTGATTTAGCTGTTGCTACAAAACAGATTTGTGCAACAAAACAGTTCCTTGAAAACTGCAGAAGCGACAAAGGATTTGAGAAGATGCTAGTGGATGCTAGAGAAATTGCAGAAGCACTGGGCATTCCAGCTGAGTTTGAGTCAGAGTCAGTGCCGAAACGCTTGAAAAACAAGAAAAGGCAGTTTTTGTATGAAGCAGAAGATGAGCCTATTCAAGATGCAAAGAAGCAGTTCAAAGTAAACTTTTATTTTGCTATCCTTGACACAACAATAACTTCAATTGACGAAAGGTTTACTCAGATGAAGCAGATCACATCCGTATTTGGATTCCTGTATCATATCAACACCTTAGATAAGAAACCAACCAAGTACGTCCTAGATGAATGCATTAAGTTAGAAAAGGCGTTGACTCATAATGAATCCACAAAAAATAGACCTCGATGAACTAGTTTCTACTTTTTCAAAGCTTAAAACTAGAAAAAAGAAAATGTAATTTTGTTATATTGTATATCATATGTATTGTTATATATTACATATTATGTTTATTATTATATCTAAAATTGCCTCCTGCTACTTCTTGTTAGATTTTGTAAAATCTCACTTTTTACATATTTCGGTCTAAATATTATAAAATATGCAATAAGTTTGTCTATCATTTATTGTCAATGAATAAATATAATAAGAAGTAACTCAAACTGTAGTTGTAATTTTCACAGTTAGCTGAAACTATTTTACTTGCATTATATTTTGTAATTCGTATAAAATACATAAACATTCCATCAATCGTAGTGGTATTTCGGGGGGGGGGGGGACTTTTAGATATTTCGCCTAGGGAGGCAAAATACCTTGCACCGGCCCTGGTCAAACTTTATTGTAGATCGGTTCACGCGTGTCTCCGATGGTTACCATTCGATTTCTAAACCTCCAAACTTCCCGATCGACCTCGGTCTCCCTTGACTATGCATTATCTTCAGATTTCTAAACCTCCAACCTTCTCGATCGACCTCGGTCCCCCTTGACTATGCATTATCTTCAGATTTTCATCGGTGTGCTTGGCTTCCTCCTGTCTATGGGACGCTAATTTAACATTTTTTTTTTATCATTGACAAATCTGTATTCGGCACTGGCAGTCGTTGGGTAAACGTTTTGATGAAGTTGAATAGGAATGTTAAGTTTCAGCTTTATCAGGAAGTGGAAACCCAATTATGATTAAAGTATAAATATGGTGATAAATACGACTTATTAAAAGAATTAAAAGTTGTTGGGCCGTGATCGATTGCTTGTTAATAATTGTGACATTTTTTTCTTCTCTAGACATTTCAGCCTTCTTCAGTAGCAAAAATGTTCGACAAGGGATTGTAGGCCGAACGTACCCTTAGTTGAGCTATTAACTAGCAGTTGATCACAACCCAATAGCTCGGTGATTAATTCTTTTAATATTGGCTCCGGTCGTGATAGCCTTCGCAATAAATATGACTTACGTTATAGTCTAGAATCAATATATAGCCTATATCTATTCATCTATGCACAAGTGCCTTCACAGCTACTGCTATATCTCGCATCCTGCACACCAGAGGCTTGCAGGAACAGTGAGCGTGTGTCGTCATGGAAGTGCTCACAACTAATAAGGTAAACCTTCAGCACGTTATAACGGCCACGCTTATGGGGAATTTAAAAGAAAAGAAGATGGGACAACCATTTGGCGATGCCAGTAGAAAAGGTCGACAAGATGTCGTGGAATGCTTAAGACAAAAAAATGGTGACGTTTTGGATGTGACCCACCATTCATGTCAAGCACTGGACACAGCCAGCTTAGAAATTGTGAAGATTATATCAGTCAAACGAAGAAGAGGGCTCGCGAAGAAGACTCGTCCATTTCAAGAATCTACACAGAAGAATTGGGAAAACTGCGCAATAAAGACTACGACTTCGTGGCAGAGATGCTCCACCAATTAACGACTAAGAGGATTCTGTTTCACCAGCGAAACAAATCTCGTGGAGCCGAGCTATAATTTTTCTAGATGAAATACTTCATATGAAAGATGGTATCAGTTGTCTCTTGAGAGATAATAGCTCAGGAGAAAGAGTGATAATTCTCTGTGGGGAGAGAGGAAGAAAGAGCCTGATGTGTCAACAAGATTTTGACGTGGATGGGACTTGGATTTCGTTATCCATGACCTGTCCATGCTACCAGCGGCAACCTCTGAAGAAGCTTTTTAAAAGTGAAAACCGGTTCAGGTTGTAAGGTAAAACTTTTACGTTTTTACCCATAAAAAGTTTTGTGTTCCGAGTCGTAGTGAAATAATTATATTTAGTGGATGGGACTTTTGTAGAAAACAACTTTAACTAAATGTATTATCCACGCTGATTATGGAAGCTCTAAAGAAGAAACAAACTTCTTCCCAGCTGTGTTTGCTCTATTACTAAACAACAAAAAAGGGACTTATATCCGAATTTTCCGTCACATTCTACATGAGTTTCAGAATGGAAACTTAGAAAAGTTAACATTGATTTTGAGGCAGCCGCAGTTTACGACCTTAAAACGTTTTTCCGTCCACAAAAATAAAACGATTCTACTTCCACATGACAAAATGTCTCTGGAGAAAAGTGCAAGATCTTCGACTGACATGTGAATGCTATGAAAGTGAGGAAGTTCGACTGCACATTCGGATGTGTCTAGCGCTAGGCTTCCTGAAACCTGACAGCGTCTTAAACGGTTGGCTTGAAATCTACTCGCAAGTTCCTAACAATCCGAACTGTCTCAGTTTTTTTACTATTTCGTAGATGGATGGCTGGAGAATTAAGGAAATCCAGTTGAATTGTGGACTTACTATAAGAAGCGGCATCGCACAACCAAGGCTGTCGAAGGGTGGAACAAGAAAATCTACAACATACTCAGAAGACCAAACCCCAGGATCAAAGACGTAATATTTTGTTTGAAGAAAGAAGCAGAAAACTCAGCCTGATAAACTAAACCTTGGAGGAAAAAGAGGAAAACCTACTTAAAACTGGATGAACATTGTAACAGTTTATTAATAATAAATTAATTAAATTCAAATCTCAAATGTGTTTATATGCCTCACGTTTGAAGAAACAAACTTGTATTACGAAATAAAATAAATTTCAATTAAATCTTCTGTTGTATATATCAATTCTTCTTTAACGCCTAACGTTGCCGGCGCTGAATATGTATAACTAAATAAAAGGAGGATTAAATTCAGTTAAAATGAACAACGTGTTTTGTTATGATATGTTATCCCACGTTGTTGGGTCAATTATGTAATAACCAAATAAATTTAAATTAATAGGAAATGTACCTATTCTTCCTCAATGCCGCTCGTTGTAAGCTAATTTTATGAGGTTTTAATCTATTTATGTTTCTTACAATTTTTTTTCTAATGATTTTATTTTATTTTTAATGTAAAAATAATTAAGTAAGTATTGGCTTTTAGAATGTAGAATTACTTAAAAAATTAATTGGAATGAATAATAATTTAAAATCTAATTTATTATCGGGTATTTATTCCAAATAATTACAACAACTATGAATTCGTTTACTTCAATATTCTTTTATTATAGAATAAATAAATACTCTTTAAAGTTATTAGTCAATTACCCTAGATGTACAATTACTAGCTCATAGTTGGCAGTATCGAAAAATTCTCAGGGACTAGGTTAATTTTTGTTTATTAATTAAACTTAAATATGTTACTGGGTTCTTCTGACTACAATAATTTACTTGAAAAATGCCCTTAGTGAAGTACAAAACATCTCAGTTCTTCGATATATTACAGAAAATAAATAATTACTTATAATTAGTGAACAAAATCATTTTCGGCTGTGTATAATAATAGTGTTCAGTGTCTTTCTAGGTTAACCACAAATCCACTTGTTAACTCTAAGTGTACACAAAAATATCTTACAATTAATGATTACAAAAGTGTTAGTGTTAAGTGGTTCAGTGATTGTTCAAATAATAAAAATAATGTATAATCAGTGTTACACTTAGGTTATATAGAAATAATGAGTTGGGTTGATGTCACCAATTATTATACACTTTTTAAACTGTGGTAGGTTGTTTTCACAATTAAATATTGTTAAATCACTCTTCACAATTCACGAATTAAGTTACTCACTGAATTTCATAACTCACAAATATATCTTGATCACCTAACCTGTCTGGTGTTCGGTACTCGTTAATAATTTCCCGGACACAAGTAATACAGGGAGTGTGTTCTTTACTCTTCGAGGTGTAACAATCAACTAACTGGCGTGGGTTAATTTTTTTGGCTTCTTGGACCAAAACTTGCAAAATTCTGATTGGTCGAAGCCCTAGGCACTGTCGTTTGGTGGCGTCGGTTTTTCTAGTTCCAATATACCACCAAATAATTATTTTGAAACTCCCACCTTGTACTAAATATAATGTTAATGAGATGGTCATTACTGAATTCCCTTTTTTTCACTGATCAAGTAGACACCTCACAAGATAGGTTTCCTTCTGTTCAGTGTCTTAGATGTTACACTTTTTGGTTCTTTTGCCTAAATTTATGTTTTATATTTAAAAGTGCCCCTTCTGTGCCCTTAATGCTTTAAAACAATTCCTATTCACTTTCAATGTACTAATAACAGTTAAATACATTAATATTAGTAATGGTTATAACCACTGGCGGCTGGTGACTTTTCACCCGGAGGGGCGCAATCATAAAAAATTTTAACAATGTAAAATCTCACCTGAACTGGAAAGTGGATTGAATGAAGCCAATTATTTCTTAAAAGTAAATTCCGCCCTTCTATTTTTCATAGATATGAACTTATCCAACACTTTGTCAGCGAAACTGTCAATATATTGCATTAAAGTTTTATTTATGGACATCATCGCTAACGCATTTAAACGATCATTACCCATAGTATTTCGCAAAAATGTCTCGACTCTTTTAAGAGTTGAAAAACAACGCTCTGATTCTGCAGTTGTCATTGGCGTTGTTAAAATTATTTTTAGTATTTTTATAGTTTCCGGGAAAATATCAGTAAGATTATGTTGCAGCAGTAATGTAAGGAAGTTTGTCGCTCCAAATATTTGACTAAAGTCCGGTCGTGAGTAAATAACTTCTAATTCTGTTTTTAAACGAGTCTGGTCTAGAAATGGATATGAAGAACACACTGTATCCAAAATGCCCGCTGAAAATTCTTTTGAATATTTTGGTATTGATTCTGAATTAAATAACTGAGCTGCTTATAGATGGCCACGAAATGAGAATCTGTCTTTCATCTTTAAAATAATTACATCACACACTTCTTTGGCAAACGCACTTCTTGGTAAATTATCTTCTTTTCTTCTTTTCATTATTGAATGAAAATTTTCTTCAATATTGCTTTGAATAGTGTCAGTCTCGTTTCTAATGTTTTTAACACAAATCTCAAAATTTTGAATATCACTTTGAAGTTGGATACTATCCTTATTTCTTGACTCGATTTGATTATAAAGAATGTCAACATGAGGCAAAAGCTTGTAAAAAATGTGAGCCAAAACAAAAATTCTGGGTCTTCTAGAGCTCGTCTGAGACCAGAAGCTTCATTAGGAGTAGCGCTACTTAGCATTTATCTTCAATCAAACACTTCTATGAGCTTCTCTCGATTCTCGAACACAATATTGACTGTCCTAATGTTATAGTTCCATCTGGTTGTTGCTACTTTTGGTAATCTGTGCTTGACTATTTCTTCTAACATATCGCACCTATTTGAAGAATTTGAAAAAAGTGGGAATTGCTGATAAATTATTAAAAACACTCGCGCTTTAGCATGCTGTCATGCTGCATTTTGGATTAAGAGATTAAGCTGGTGAGCATAACAATGTATGTAATGAGCGTAAGGATATTTCTTCTTAATAAAACTTTGAACACCACCTGTAGCACCACTCATTACATTTGCCCCATCGTATGTTTGAGCGATTAACTTTTGTGGTTTTTCCATAATTATAGGACCAATTTCATCTTCTATAGATTTTTGTATCCCTTCTGCTGATTTATCCTTGACTCTTCTAAAGCACCAAAAGCTCTCACAAACAGTTCCATCAAAAAGTATCTAAATATTAGTACCATTTGGCATCAATTCGTAACATCTGTAGTTTCGTCACATTGAATAGCCAAGAAATCAGAATTTTTAATTTGATTATAAATTTCTTCTTTGCACGCAGCCAACATGCCATCTAAAATATCGTTCTGTATACTTTTAGAAGTCCTCTTAAACACTGTAGCGTTCTGCAGATGTTCTCGCAACACAACATCAAGTTCTGCAGAAAAATCAACTAATTCTCTAAATATTCCACGATTTACCGATGCTTCATTCTCGCGGTGACCTCTAAGTGCCAACTCAAAAGTACTGCAAAATTTTACGCAACAAATAATACGTTTCAAAATATAACGGTTCCTTCTAACCTGTTCATTATGTTCAAGAACATGTGTCCGATAAGCTGAATTAAGCTGTGTCAAAATATTTACTTCGCCTAGTAAAGCCAGTTGTGTGCATGCATTAATATGGCTTCGAGATGATTCATGTTTTTTTATTTTAGTAGGAAGATGATGCAAATCTTTTATGCCCTGTCTGGCCCAATTTGCATCCGTTTCTATTCCTGCAGGGTTGAAAAATAATACACACCGAAAACAGTATAAAAATTCGAAACTTCACACCCACATATCCATTTATTTCGATTATAAATGTCTCTTGAGAAACGCAGAGTAAATGTCCTATTTTGGGCTTTCCTTTCACAGGCCTGTGTTAAATTTAGATCAGGTAATGGCCGGCCTAATTTTTTAATATTTATTTTATCCTCTAAAGAAAGTCCGGTAAAATTTGTTTTTATTAAGACACTGACTCTATTCATGTTTGTAGGCAACACGTGACACAAAACACAAATTATAAAAGTATACTAACGATCAACGAACGGCACACCGACACCACTGTTAAAAACTGGCACAGGCCGCTGAAAAGTAGCGGCCCAAACACATAGTTTATTAAACGGTGATATTCGCTATGATGTCACACGGCACGTCACGTAGTCATGACAACCAGGCCACAAGTCTCTTCGCGGCCCTGTCTATTTGGTACACGCTACCTACTACGCGCAAGACAGATAAATACTTCCATTCTAATCTACATCAACCCTTAAAAACATTGCTCATCCTTTATCTTTAAAATAAACAAGAGACAAAGGACAGACAGTTAACTATGGTAATGTGATTTAATTTTTTTTTATGTTCTCTGTCAAGGGGGGCGCGCGGCCATGAGGCCACAATAAGAAACCGCCAGTGGTTATAACAAATGTTAACATAATTGTCTTATGTACTTTAACATCCTTAATTTTCCTAATATACATTGTTTTTTTATAAGATACAATTATTTTATAGTTTACATTATACTCTCTCCCTTACTACAGTTCTTCTGAAACTTACTCTAATTGCAAACACCAAGTTTATACAATAACATTTTTAGGCCATTTCTAATTTATATAATATACACTTTAACATAATAATTATAATGACCTGTTTCTTTTTGTAACAGTTTATACCTGATTCTTACTAATATTAACGCAAATTATAAATCATAACATTTAAATAAACAGCTTTCTTACTTTAACATGTAATCATCATGATCTGTTTCCTTGTAACAGTTTATTCATGATGTTTACTAATATTGACACACATTATAAATCATAACATTTAAACAAACAGCTTTCTTACTTTAAAATAATAATCATCATGATTTGTTTCCTTGCAACAGTTTGTTCATGATGTTTACTAATAATAATACAAATTATAAATCATAATTTAACCAACTATATTGGTAATTCTTTAAACATATTAATTGTCATCCTGACAAGTTCTATAATAGGATAATTAGTTCACGATTCCTTATTAATAATCACTCAATTTTATGTCACAGATATTAGCTACAATATTTTGATATACTTTTCATTACACTTTACAATATAACATTAATCATTTATGCCTAATATGACATGAGTCTTACCTATGTTTAAGGCATTATGACCTACACCATTTAACAGAAATAGGTATTACAATGCTGTGACATTCCCTATATACTTTACTTGACTATGGTATAGCATTTTTATAAACTAAAACAAACATTTTACAACATATAACTTTCAACATAAACTTACTACTTAACTATTGTTTTGTACTTCAATTGACTTTTTAATAATTAGGTTGGGTTATGCACTTTGGTATTTTTCTACTCTTTAACATATATAAGTTTGATATTTATTTAGGGAGAACTGTCACTTTACAATATATAAGTTTAATATTTATTTTGAGGGAACCGTCACGTTACAACATATAGAAAAAAGCTGTAAAAATGTATGAGGAAACAGGTGACATCAGGTCTTGTTTAAAGGTAATATCATACCTACAAAAGCTATCCATGGACTAAATTCGAGAGGGAGCGAGGACTGATCACGTCCCGTCTTGAAGTCCCAGAAGTACTGCAGAAGCTCGACCCAGAAGGACTGTTCATTCTTCTTCTACTACTTTTCTTACTGTATCTTCTTCTTATTTTCTTTTGTTCTCCTACTGTTTTCGTTTTCTTCTTTTACAATTCCTCGTCTCGTCAGTATCAACTAGATCTGCTTGCTGAAGAAACCAAATAAAGAATAATAACGTAAATAAAGAATGTAAGTAAAGAAATGTAAATGTTAACTAAGCTAAATCAAGCTGATTTTAAACACACTGAATGATCGTAACATACGTACATGTCAATCATTTAGCCAGCCCAAAGCATGGAAAAGCGTGATGGAATCAGTTCTTGAAACATATATATCAAAAATAAATATTTAAACTATTCCCGGAGTAATTATAGTTGCCAGGTGAACAGGATTATAGACCCTTCAGACCCCAGACATGATTAAGTCTGCGCTTTTTTCACTGGGCGTTTATTTTGCTGTGTGCTTTCTTGCTACACTCAACGACTATAAGACTAATGTAAACAGGAGTTTGTTTATTGCGACAGTTTGTTTCTTTACTGTCCTTGTTTACTGTGAAAGTTGGTTATGAGATGTTACGGAATGGTTTTGTGTTTTCTACAGAATTTATATCTATGGTTATGGGTTCCCTTTGTAGTTGTCATGAATTGTAGAATGAACCAGCAGTATTTAAGTTTCTTTCCAAATTGATGTTTGTACAAAAACCATTCCTTCCTCTCATAATAACGTAATTCGTCTCAAAGATAAATTATACTATTTTACTAACTTAAAAATATATGAAATTTATAAGACATTTTGCTTTAAATTGATTCGATTTATAATCACTTTAAACACAAATTTACAACTAATGGAATAGAGGCTGCACTTGAGTAGTAATATTATGGAGTTCATTAAAACTAAAATTAAATACTAAAATGCTGCAGTACCTGCCCACTGGAATCGATGATGGCCCAAATCCCGGAGTCCTGGAAAACCGGATGCTGTGAAATAAAATAGATATTAATCTCAGTAGGTATCGCTTTGACTTGTTGAAACTATCTATGACTTTCAAGTCAAATACTTATACCAAAGTTAACAATAACATGTTATTATGGAACATTAATAATTACAAACAAATTTGGGTATAATTTTCCATTCGAACTTCAGATTAAAAACGGAATTTATGTTTTTTATGCTTGTAAGTCAAAATAGCTTCTAATGAGGCTTAGGACTAACAATTTTAAGTCTCTAACAATCAAAATAAAAAGCTTATCGATGAACAATTATACACGAAGAAGTTAATTTACAAGGTCAAAAGTGAGCGCCTAGACTTCGTTAAATCTTCTGGTTCGTATCGAAGATGGCGTAAACTGCGCTCCCTCCGTACGTGACAGCCAAGATTCTGACGAGAGACTAGGTTCGAGAGGCAGCGAGGACTGATCACGTCCGTCTTGAAGTCCCAGAACTACTGCAGAAGCCCGTCCCAGAAGGATTGTTCATTCTTCTTCTACTACGTTCTTTTTCTGTACCTTCTTATTACTTTCCTTCTTCTCCTACTGTGTCCCTCTTCTTCTTTTACACTTCCTTCTTAACCTTTTTGTCTTCTACTGATATCCCATCACGTCCCGTCTTGAAGTCTTGGTATCCAACATAGAAAGCCGACGAGCCCTGAAGATCGGATAGTGTGGGAATAAAAAAACAATGAAAGACTAATATGTTTCAACGTAACGTTCGAAATAAATTTTCATTAAGAGCCAACTAAAGGTAGCCTAACTTAAGATGCTCAATGCGATCGCGTTGGTACCATTAAACCCATAGGATCGAAAATCATGGAAGATCGTGGGATGATGTTACAAACGATGGTATCAACCACATCCCTCCGTAAGCACCCAGTAAGTCTAACAGGAGAATTGGTTCGAGCGACACCGATCATCCGTCAAACTAATGAAGAACCTGTGTTACACGACACAAACCTTTCAAATAACTTCATCTTGTCCAGTTAATATCTTTACAGTTGTTGACATTGTTGAGCCTATTCTGAGCCTCATTTTGAGGTAGGAAGCATCAATACTTGAAAAGAAACTCGACAATAAAAACAAATAGTTTATTTATGAAATATAAATGTTGGGGCGTTAAGAAATTCTATATTATTTCATACTTCATACTTTTACAGATTTATATTGTTAAAAATTAAGGTTATTCAAAATTAACTCTATTTTAGAGTTTCGTTGGCACGGCTGCCTACCTCATTATGAGCTTTAAAACAATACTGTGCACAGTCGTTTTTGCACTCATGGTTGTCCAGATAAAACACGATATTGTGAAAACGTGTTCACCGGTCCGCTAGAAATCGATTTTAAAATTTTCAGTTCAAACTACTGCGAAATCGTCTTCGTACGTTTGAATAAAGCTCATCGAGAGCGTATCTTTGTATACAGTCGTGTTGAGTTTACGGTTGACGAGATAAATTGAGTCAAAATGCAGAGATACATTTCCGCACCCACTCAGAAATATTGCATCATTTCCCCCGCGCACGGTAAGGGAGTGGAGAGTTGCGCGCAAGATGCACAATACACGAATTTGACTCCATATTGTTTACAAATATGTGGTGTACGATTACTGTGGAACACTAACAGTAAACGGGACGTAACGATTTCAATTGGGCCCTACTTCTGTGTCAGACAGTCGCCCGTAAGTCGCCCCATACTACTTAGGGTCTTGGACGTAACCCTACTCCTAGCACTTACAAAAAGAAAAAAAAAACTGGTACTAATGGGAGTAAAATGTCAGACTCGATCCCTTCTCTATGTTCTAACATAACACCGAATACGTCACAGGTTTGAGTTCTGTTCCTGCACACGGTAGTTACAACCCTAGCAGGGGCATATTTAAAGGGGACGAGCTGTACCGGACCCTCCCAGAGCGTCGAAAAAAGTGGACAAGGAATTTTGTTAATCACTTAATTTGTATGCTGTTTTATTAATTTTTCAGCTGTGTACTCTAATACAGTAGTAACTCTTTTTTTTTAAATATACAAACAGGTTTATTACATTGAATTAGCTTGTAGCCCTACGTTTGAAATACGAAATATATGTAAATCAATTCAGTCAATAAGTATCTTATAAACAATGTTTTAATAGCGCGTATTATTAGGCCTATTGTGTTATTACCGTTTACTTTAATGGGATTGATTTCAGGATGTTATTACACGTTTTTAAGTCACTTGAAAGATAGTAATCTTGATTAGTCTTAACTTGTTTTTTCTTTTGTATGAAGCCAACTCGACTGGACCCCACCAAGGCCAAATTCTAGATACGCTACTGAAACTACGAAGCACGGTATTACTCCGCATTGGACATTGGAAAATCGTCGCTGCACAAATTCATCTAAAAACGCGCTTCGGAGGTTTCGAACAGATATCCGCCAATTCACCCCAGTGAATAGATAGAGACTAAGTCATATGACACCGTGCCAATGTTTTGCGACACTGATGGTGAGGCCGAAACGTCTGTCAACACAAACTGTACACCACAACGTAACAGCCGTAATGTTAACTATGGCGAAAGCCTAAAGGTAAGTCCACATTGGACGATTATCGGCCGATTCGTACATTTTGTTGACCGACGAAAATCGCCACCTGTCTTGTCTGTCCATATTGGGCAAAAAAATTATCTACCGACATCGACTTCACTCCAATTGTTTAGTAGTGCGATGGATCAACTAACCGCTGCAGGTGTTGCCGCCGCTTTTATTATTATAAAAAAGTCCCAAAAAAGAAGACGACGATGGTGGAAGAAGGAAACGTTTAAAAACCAAGATAAACATTTTACAAATTTATTCACAGAACTTTTATTAAATGATGGGGGTTCGTTTGAAAATATCTTTCGAATGACTAAATCAGACTTTGAAGAATTACTTACCGCAGTTGCTCCGAAAATTAAAAAAACGTAATTCTAATTTTAGAGCCCCTATCTCTCCTGAAGTGAAGTTAGCAGTGACTCTACGGTATATTGCTAGTGGTGATTCCTATACAAGTTTGATGTATTTGTTCAAAACATCAAAAAAAAAAAAATCTCACAAGCAGTGCCAGAAGTGTGTGAAGCTATTATAAACGTTCTTCATGGATATTGTGAGGTAAGTAATAAAATAATAATCCATATTTATGTTTGTACACAATTTTTATTTTAGTAAATATTTACACAGTATCATAAAAAAATAGTAATAAAAAATAGTATAAATTTTTTGAAAAATTACCATATTTTGTCCCTTTTAATTGTTTTTAGTAGTGTCTGATAAGAGAAGGAACTCGCTTATGTTGCCTTCTTCGTTGTGGAAGTTTCTGCTCTCCTCATTTGATCCCAAGGGAGGAGCAGATGGCACAATATACAACGTGGACTGGGTCGATTGCTCGCTGTCGCTATACCCTTGAGTTGCAAACTGTTTTTGCGACGTATGCACTGAGAGGCATGGTGAAGGCGTCGATGAAGATGTAGGAGCCAATGACGTGCTCCGGTAAAATTCATCCAATTCACCCATTTCCAACCGGAACAACACGTCATCAATATAGTGCTTGGCCAGTGACACAGCACGGTCACTCGTCTCATTCGGCAAGCCACATTTTCCCCGTATACAGTGTAGTCGTCCTTGTTTTTTGTTGCGTCTTTCACACTACGCATGAATTGTAAAGCCTCATCGACTTCGTCACTGTCTTTTGATCTTTTTGTTTTTTTTTGCTTGGTTCCTGTGACATGTTTTTTGTTTTTGGTTCTTTTGCCGCTATTGTACATGCGCTTGAACATGCATTTGTTTCTTCTCCATCTTCAATGCCTTCATTGTTTTCACTGTCAACTGTGACTTCGTTGTCCTCAGCGACATCAGTTTTCTGGGAACAAAATGATAAATAATTATAACTATTAATAAATTAAAATAAATACGAAAAAATAAAGAAAACACATAGGTTTCGCAGTATAATATAGACTTAATTTATATTGGTAACTTTTAATATGATAATTATAAAATATCATATTTAATATGATAATTGAAAACATTGTTTGTAGCCTATAATTTATATTACAATATCTTTTGCAGGTACCAGCTACTGAGTCGGACTGGCAACACATTGCTGATGGATTCTTTACTAAGTGGAACTTTCCTCACTGCATCGGCGCTCTAGATGGAAAGCACATCCAAATTGAAGCTCCGAAAAATAGCGGCAGTGTTTATTTTAACTATCACGGAAATTTCAGTGTTGTTTTAATGGCTATTGCAGATGGAGACTATAAAATTACATACGCTGATGTCGGATGTCAAGGAAGAATATCAGATGGCGGCGTTTTCAAAAGTACTACTGTTTACAATGAACTGGTTAATAACAGATTAAACGTAGGCCTACCTGAAGCAAGAGAGTTACCAGGGACGTCGGGAGTATTGCTTCCATATGTACTTGTAGCAGATGATGCGTTTGCAATAAGCACAAATGTTATGAAACCTTTCTCTGGTCCTCATCGAAGAGGATCTTTGGAAAGGGTTTTTAACTATCCGCTGAGCAGAGCAAGGCGCATAATTGAATATGTGTTTGGATTGTTATCGGCATCTTTTCGCATTCTGAGAAAGCCGATACCTTCAGAACCAAAAAAAGTAGAATTGGTGGTTCTTGCTATTGTTCATTTACATAATTTTCTGAGACGTAATGTATCGTCTATTAGGTCATATACACCACCGGGTACGTTTGACAGGGAAGATATCGAAACTGGTGAAATAATTCCCGGTACATGGAGAACCGAAGTTTTAGATAGTGATAAGTTAAAACTGAAATATATTCCAAATAAAAGTCCAGAGAATGCTAAAGAGATAAGAAACGAATTTGCCAAGTACTTTGTATCTGATCAAGGGAGGGTGCCATGGCAAGATAAATTCACTTAAAAACTCTTGAATTGTTTTAATTTGATTTAGTTAATTATGTTTCAAATATTACAAGTTATTGTTACGTTTCTAATTATTAGCTGTTTTGCAATTGAAATTGTGATATTAATTGTCGTCTTAAATAATTTCACTGTAGAAAGAGAATAAATAAATTATGTTATACAACAATATAATGTATTGTTTCATTATAAAAAGTTTTGAAAAATTTTCAATTTAGTTATGTTAGTATTGTTCAAAAATATAGAGAATTTTTTGTAGTAAAATCAACTAATTTTAAAATACGCAAACATTAGTTGTTAAATTTAAAATGTTTTTATTAAATTTTACTAGTTAGTAGTAATTATATACATAGAAAAACGAACCTCCATCGTAGATCGACTCCCCATCGACTCATTGTTCTGCGCTAGAAAGGTAAGGTGGTTGTACGCGAACCATTCTCTGTCGGGCGAAACTGCGGGAGCTCCACTCTTTCCTCTTCCGGTTTTTATATTTTGCTCTCTCCGGAACTGAGTCTTCAAAGACTTAATTTTTTTTATTATTTCGGCCTGCTCGGCATTGAGCTGAGCAGCTATAAAATCTACTGCATCAGACTTTTTTGTCCTGTGTCTGTATTCTCTGTTTCCCACATCCCAAAGGCACGGGGCGGCGTGCATCAGTTCAACGAGTTGGAGAACTTTTCCTTGCGTCCACATTGTCACTGGAAATAAGTATATAATCAATGTCAATACTATATTAAAATATTATGTTGATTATTAGTTTCACATACCTACCAAGTATTGATTTTGTACTATATTTTTTAGGACATGAACAAAGTGATTTATGTACACGCTCATAATTTTAACTAAAGACTACATGTAACTTGGTTCAACATATTGAGGTCACACTCAATTTAGGTTGAACTTGCAAAAAACTAGAAACTTGAATGTTTTAAAAACTGGAGACTTCCCAGGAACTCGATTTTCAAAATAACTTCCAGTTCTCCAAGAAATAATTGTTTTCGTTTGAATTCCAAAAATTAAGACATTCTACCATTGAATAATAACAAAACAAACTATTTCTTGAAATTGTCTATATTTCACTTAAAAAGATTATAGTTTTTATTCCCATTGCTATTTTCAAAGGGCCCGTACATTAAAAATTAATTCACAAAGAAATTTTCAATTAATTTTTATTTGGGTGATAAAGTTGTGATCGTATGTGAAATAAATAACGCTATACAGTTAAACATTATAACTAATTATTTGTAATAACATAACTACTTACCAGAATTGGAAATGTACCTGCAGAATCGCTTGCCAACAGAGAGACTGTTGTACAAATCGACCGATGTTTCCCGTCTGGAACCACCGATCTCTCGACAGCAACATCCTTTGATCTTTTACCGACCGACTCGTCGGCCGATTCAGGCTCCGCCCCTTTCTTTCGTTGAAATCGCTGGCAACATCGCCGGACGACTCGAGTCGGCCGATAATCGTCCAATGTGTACTTACCTTTAGGAAGTATTTATGAATGACAAAGAGAGTAATAGACAAAGTGGATTAGTACCCTAAATTATGGTCTACACTCCATTTAAATTTCCTGTCATTCGTTCTGTGCCAGTGTAAGCTTCAGCAATTAGTTTCCTGAACTCAATCAGGAACTGGTTTATATTCACTGAAGCTTGAAAACTTCTCACTTCTCTACTGTACACATAACACAAAACTATAGAAAACGATGTTTTATTTGACACATCTATTAATACAGCTACAATATCTGCCTACTTTATTTCATTTGGTAATATAGAAGTGAACTTTTGATAGCGGAGAATGTTAGCTCATTTATTAAAAGAGCTGACTTAAACGCTTCCATGAGTTCATTTTGGGGTATATTAGACAGTCCTCTAAAGATAGTAGATGTTTCCATATGTTCGGCCAGAAGAAGATTATATTGTGATGTGTAGGAGAACATTTTCTCGATTAACACGATGATTAGACCTACGTCGTGGCACCGAATTGCTAATTATTATTTTACAGACAACAAAGAGTATCAGTAAGTCACCTACGAATACCTCTACTAACGTGACGTTTGGTTACGAGCCGACATATCTGTTGTAAGTTGGCAGTCTAACGCACTTTCTATTCTACTTTGGGAATAACTTGGAAATAAATATAGGATGGTATGTAAAGAATTATAGAGGGATTGCGAAGGATGAAACACAGGAATGTCCTACACATCTGCATCGAATCAGTTGGTTCTACTAACTGAAACGTTAGTGGCGAAGTAGTAGTAGTAATAGTAGTAGTAGGAGTAGTAAATGTTTTCCGAGGCGACGCCACATCGTTTCACCGCCATCAGAAGATTAACTAACAGTGAGGCAGAATAATTACAAACGGACGAACAGTAATTACAGACAGTGACGCATCACAACGATCTTGGATGCCACCGTGTCTCGAGGAAATCACCAACTTAGGAACTGCCTCACACAATTCACTGCCGTATTGCTTTCAAAATACCGACAGCACCGTTTATGGTAAGATACAATCAGCGGTTGTGGAGTTACAATAGTGACGATGTAAGCGACATTGACATTACTTTTAGACAAAGTAACGCTTAATATTCGGATACACAGTATTCGAAAATTGTTGAAATTTTTCGTTTAGGCCTACTACATATGAAAAATATACTTCAAAACATTGGTTGTGCCCCCCCCCCCCCGGAACACATATTACGTAAAGTAATGGTCAGACGTTGATGACATGCTTTGAACGGTCAAAGTCTACCGCCTCGTCTATGTATAATAGAATGCATAATTCCCATAATTTTCTTTTTCTCTTAATTTGTTATTCTTCACGTTTGGACCTTCTGTTGGTAGTTTCACATTTACCAGGCCTCGTTTTCGTCGTGACTTCTTTTTACTACTCCTTGGTTGCCATACACACTCTTGGAAAGTCTGTTTTCTGCGTATTCATTATCATTTCAATTGGCCTCATTCTGTTTTACCGATTACTACGGCAACAATTAGTTTTTGTCAGAAAGTTGTCTTTCTTATTTATTCATCTTGCTTTGTTTATCAGTTATTTTTAAAATTTAAATTTTACAGCTTCTAGAATTTATAAAAGTCTTTATCAGAGTACGTATATTGTAATGAACGTTTAGTTGTACGTAACATGTTCAGAGTATAGGCGTAAATGTGGATTGCGACGTCACCGGTCGTCTTGACACTGAAGCACGTCTAACCATGTGAGCCACTTCACCTGGAAATTCCGGCTGATACCGTTTTTCTCCAAACAATCATCTGTTTCATCTGCTTTCCTGGTGTAGTTTACCTTTTCCCTTTCATCGAAAGGTTATTGTTACTGTACATTTCATAAAGAGATTGTCGCTTTAAATAAGACCTTACTTGATTGTCTATATGAAGACGCTGAATACTGACTTGGCTGAATACATCTTCTTCGTCTCTTTCTCTTCCTTTTCCCCTTCTTGTCGTCTTTCTCCTTCCTGTCGTCATCGTTGTTCTCCTCTCTTACTTTTTCTGTGTCCGAGTTTATTTCCACCCTAGTGACTAATGACGTAAGGTGCTGGTAAAACGTTCATTAGTGGTTTCTGTCTTCAACGGTCCTACTGACTTTCGTATATATAGGGGTTTGTGATATTTGACACTTGGACGTGAAATATATGAAGTGACACAATCTGTAATAGTTTTTTAATCCTGAAATATTACCCCTCGACACTATCCTGTCGAATAGTAGGCCTATATCCCACTTAACACCCTTTTGTCTTAATCCAGTTTCGGCCCAGGTACTGTCTCCGTTCTTTCCAAACAACGAAAGTACACTGTACCAGCAAAACAGTTCACTTCGATCGGCACTGCTACTCACATTTACTGTAAATATACTGTGAAATTCACAAACACTGGAAATTGAAAAATTTATTCACATACTCTAAATAAATTGAAAATGTTCTACATTGTTGGATTATAGCTTTATATTTTTTTGCTTGTTTAGTTAAAGAAAAGTATTAAAGTATTAAAAGTAAAAGAAACGTTTTACTAAAAAGCCATCAATTATACAAACCGACAGTTTAGAAAGTACAGGAACTATAAAACCATAACTTTAACATGAATAAAAATATGTAACCCATATGGTTTAAGTACGAAATAAAATATAAAAAAGCAAGTGGCACTAAACTAGTGTGACAATCCCGGAATTCCACGATTAGACCCGGGTTGTGAACGCTTCCGGATTGTATCCAGAGTCGCGGAAATCACTGCCGGGAAGCTGATTTGTCCTGGGTTCTAAATATTGTAAAGTTTGAGTTTTGTTTCGATGATGAGCATGAAAAAAAGGAAGAATGGAAAGAGAAAATTAGCCACACAAAATGAGTAGACATTTTTCAGTTGTGAGGATAAAAGACAATGTACTCTGAATTTCTAAAACTGTGTAAGGAAATCAATTTCTAATGATATAAGGAACACCCTTGGAAATTATAACTTAAACAAAAGGATAAAGCAGTACAGACAGGATTGGACATACCATGTTGAAAAGATGCATAAGAGCAGGATACCAAAACAAATTTTGGTTTATAATCCGTAAGGACCGCGGATTATTGAAAGACCAAAGAAAAGATGATCGGACCAAGGAGTGCGTAACGGATCGTAAGGTTCACAGCCTGGAGAAGAAGAAGAAGAAGAAGAAGAAGAAGAAGAAGAAGAAGAAGAAGAAGAAGAAGAAGAAGACTGTCTTAAAACACTAAATTCTTGTATATGAAAAGTCAATGTTCTGATGACTACAAAGCGAGAAGTTAACACATTGATGGGGCTTCTTCAAGTTTTCTACTGTTTCAGGTGGGTTGAATAGAACTTTATAACCACGATTCTGAACATAAGCAAGTTCTAAAGACGCTAGACCACATGAAAAGTGCTAATGGTTAAAGCCTTCAGCATAAACGTTCAAAGGATAAATTCAGAGTTTGATTAATATTTTATTAATATTAATTTAATTCATAGGCCTAAACGTTTGATTAATATTGAATGTGTGTGTGTGTGTGTGTGTATAATAAATTTAAGAACAATAAAATATTAACATTTGAATAAGAACATCAATAATAATAAAAATAATAGTAATGAGTTTAATATTAATATTAATGTTAATAGAAAAAAAATAATGTAATATTTTCGATAAAAATATTTTTGGAAGAAAATTCACACTACAAAAGAGCCGAACGTTAGCGTTTAAATTTGATCAAGCTAATTAAGCACACGAAAAGGAAAATACACGTTATAAATTAACTCAGACGAAGCTAGTTTCATTTAAGTTACCAGCCCAGCGTTCGGTTTTCCATCTCGTCTACGCTGTGAGCGCATCTCTCTAAGCTGCGACGAAATGCTCCGTCTGTTGTACTGTAAGATAAGTAACCGTAGGCTACTTAATCATATTCCACGATTCCATTGAATGTTTAGTTCGGCTATTTAATATTTTACTTAAATAATAACATGTGCGTGGAAGAATATATATAGCCAGAGTCATTACTAAAGCAGTGCTTCCCTTGGATCCCTCGACTGCATGCCAATTGCTATTCATCCACTTTTTTGAACGAATCCACATTAAATTAAAGTGCTTTTTTTCTGATATGTAAAAACAAACATGCAATCCACATAATTTCTCTCATCCGCCAATTTGTTATCCTTCACGTTTGGATCTTCCGGCTGCTAATTTCAAAAACTTCATTTCGGTTGCTTTCTCTGCGTTATGATTAAATGATCATATATCGAAGCCACTATATCGTAAAAGTAAGTCATATTTTCATTACTGTATTCTAAATTTAATTTAAATTTTCACTTGGAATAATTTGTATTCAAACACTGTCCACTGATAACAGCAAACAGTGTGATATGGAACAATAACTTTTACCGCAGGCTGGAGTAACTTTCCTTCTACGATAGGAGTATCATAGAAACTTGCAGTGAAACTTACACGTTCTTCACTTGGAGGGAGAAATGACATACACACATTTGCCTTAAAAAATAAAGCACGAAAATTGTAAACTGGAGGATGAGTACTACAGTTTAGAGTTTTTATTTCTGAGTTTTAAACTAACTAAGGTGTTTACTGTATGTTGATGTCTGTTAGGTTTTTTGTTACATTTATTCTCAATTCAGTTTATAATTGTAGATGACAATAAGAAAGTACACTTAATTTCTTTGCTGTTGAGATTACATAGAACTACATAAAGGATGGTATGTAAAGAATTATAAAGGGATTGCGAAGGATGAAACAGGAATGTCCTACACATCTGCAGCGAATCAGTTGGTTCTACTAACAGAAATGTTAGTGCCGAGTCCATAGTAGTAATAGTAGTGGTGGTAGTAGTAGTAGTAGTAGTAGTAAATGTTTTCCGAGGCGACACATTGTTTCACCGCTATCAGAAGAGTAACTAACAGTGAGGCAGAATAATTACAAACGGACGAACAGTAATTACAGGTTTGCAGATTCACGTAGGGTGACAGTGATTGGGCCTGCCCAACCTACGTTCTACCCCTCACAATTCCGCCCGGCTCCTGATGTCTTGGACATAGCGGTGATCCAAGGAATTGACTGCCCGGTCTATGTGTCCGCGCTAACGGAACTATCGTCCGATCATCTCCCCATCTTGATACACGTCGCTACCCAGCAAGTCGTACGCAGAGATGTCAGGAAGGTGGTAGAATGGGACCTCTATGGCCCGGCGTTAAGTCGCCGATTGCCAGAGGCGGGACCACTCGAAACCGTCCGCCAAGTCGACAGGCAGTTGCCGCGTTTGACGAGGCTGTCGTATCTGCGATCGACGCGTCTTCCAGGACGAAGCCTGGCGTCACGCCCCACTGGCAGCGGATCCCAGAGGAGACGAGTGCTCTCGCTTGCGAGAGAAATCGCCTCCGGAGACGCTGGCAGCGGACCCGTGATCCGGCCTATAACGTTCCGGGCTACGTTATAAATCCAGGGAACCCGTGATAATTGACGCTAGCCAATTATACAGGCTGCCTACGTTGTAACAAACTGAAAATCAACACAACACTTAGAGCAATAATAATTACTATAATTATAGGACACAAGGGAAGGTATATTCACTGATTTATGCACTCACTTCAATATGTAATAAGATGACATCTCTTTATTAACAAATGATATATATAGATCCCATTACATAAAAATTTTTCTACTGAAATAGTTAAAAAGGGTTTTCTGTCAAACTAAGGATCAAACTGATCATGTATTTTACCTCGGATCCGAGTCTCTTTAAATCTAGTAAAGACGTCTGAAATTTACTTTACTTATCAAGAAGGTTGCCTTGTTACATGGACACCATTTGAAGAATGGTATTATTTAGTTAAGCGATTAAAACTTATATCTCAAGATTAATGTTACAACGTATGATTTTAGAAATTACTGGTTACATTTCTTTTAAAACTTAATGCTTAGAGATGATTATTGTCTTTTAAAAGGTCTCTGGCATGTATGAAAACTTATATTTTAAATGTACATAATTCTCGGTAGACAAGCCACCGAGTCACCTCTTAAATACGCTTTTGCTGTCCGTGTCCTGGGGCGTGAATCCTCGATGCTCTGGTAGTCGGGGTAGTCATCTGGGTCGTGTTTCCGGTAAAAGTTCTCTAGGTGTATTAATGAGGAGATGGATGTTATGCTGCGTGACGTCGGGCTAATCCTCGGCGGTTCTGGTAAGTGTTGTTTAGGTGGTAGTCGTCCGTATCTGCAGTTGTGCACGTCACATATTTACTGGCAGCGTAGTACTGGAGTTTGCATCTTCTTCTTTTACATTACTATCTGAATTACATCACTCGAACAATATTCCAGAGTTCGTTTTTTTAATTAACTTGAGACATCACCTTATATACGAGTTCTTTTTTTTTACATTACCACATTTCTTTAACAAATTCCTCACTACATCTTATATATATATAACTAGCTCTCCACGCTTTTAGTGGAAGCTAACACTCAATTGAAAATTTAAAACACAAACATTTTCTGAAGAGCCCTCGCTTGGAGGTGTTTACAGTCTGAACGCCGCATCGTAACTCTTGCATTGCTACAACAGGTAGATTGCAACGACGCGGAGTGAGTACTCCGCCATAATATAGTTCCAACTCTTTATTTAAAATACATTCTTATAGTAAAGACAAAATAAATTATCTAGACTTATCTAGTTTACAGGGATTATTATAACTACTACTTGTGACTTCAAATTATTAATTATTTACATTATGATTTACAGATGTTTCTAATTTACTGCCGGTTCGGTATGCACGTTGTGTCCGGAATAGGCAGGTCAACGCATGATAAATTTACTAAAGGGTTAACTGTATTATTCTTAACTTTTACATTACGATTTTTTAATTACTTATTTAGTTAGATTTTCTTAATTTAATTCTCATTACTATTATGAGTTAGTTCAGGGGTATTTGGTTTAATCGTGCGATTTAAAGTACTTAGTTACTTTCGTTTTTTTTAAAATTTTTATTATTATTATTTTTTTTTTAATTTAAATCGTCACATACTCCGCCGCTTAAAATCGACATGGGGAATCTTAATAGGGAAAATTCGAAAGTGGTGTACCGGAAGTATGCTTGCCGTTACTGTGTGGAATTTCTCTCCTCCTTTTCCCTTTTTCTTTCACTTAGTTATTGGCATGTGTTATACACATTTATTTCTTCTGAGTATAAACAATATACATATATATATTCTTACAAACTACCTTTTTTTATTACATAAAATTCACACTTAAGGTCTACATTTTAAAACACAAAACTTCTTCTTATTTCTACTACTTAAATATACTACCGGTTTTTTTCTTTGGGTTTGATTACTCTCGTCCTAGGGTTACTTTCTAAATAATTTCGCATTTAGTGGTTAGTTAGTGGTCCTTTAGTGGTCAGCTGACTACTCATTTTGCTCATATTTCGCTGAACAGGATCTAAGGTTGATCAGGCCTCATTCCCAATTCTACGATTAACACTTAGCATGGTTACTGAGGTACAAGATAATTTGTCTACCTAGTATTACCTTTTTATTTTAGGCGATGCTATTTCCTCTTTTCCTTTTATACAATTTTATCTGCGAAATATGTGTTCTTCGTACATATTCTCGAGTCGCACGTTCGTACAGGGCTACGGTAACTGGGGTTAAGTACTTCTGAATTTGGTAAGGACCACACCATCGGTATGATAGTTTAGAGGTGGTCTTATCAATTGCACTACTAGTCGGGTGTGTCTTGTACATTACTAAGTCACCGACTTGGTACCTAACTAAATTGTTATTGTTATGAATATTTCTCACGTGGTATTTTCGGGATTTCTCTAAGTTCGCTCTTAAATTTGCGCGAGCTTTATTCCAGATTTGTTTAATCTGATTATCCATTATTTGCGGAGGTAGCAAGTCATGTATTTTCCATTTTGTGGACAAGGGGTGGTTTGGTTTGTATTTATACAGTAACTCAAATGGGGTAGACTTATGTCCTTCGTGATAAGCTGAATTAAAGGCGTATTGTATCCAGGATAGGTTCTGGTCCCAAGACGTATGATCGTTCGCATGGTAGGCGATTAATGCAGATTTGAGGTTTCGCAGATACCTTTCAGCAATATTGCCTTGCGGTCGATACTCAGTCGTGGTAATATGGTCTGTTCCTAACTTGAAACACATATTCTTAAATTCCTTCGCCTTAAATTGTGGTCCGTTATCTGACACTATACTTACAGGTGTACCATAATCTTTAAATAATCTCTCCTGTAATATTTTTACAGTCGTCGACGCTAACGCTCGCCGCATGGGATACATCCAAACAAATTTGGTGAACGAATCTACACATATGAGTAGCATAGTATTACCTGATTTAGATCGTGGGTAGGGACCTGAAAAGTCTAAATAAAGTTTAGAGAAAGGGGTAGTAGGGATTTCTGAAATTAATTGGCTTACCTGACTGTTTCTTGCCGGTTTACTGAGACCGCATAAATTACACTTTTTTACGAAATTAGCTATTTCGCTGTTCATATTGTTCCAATGATATTCCTTACGAATGCGATGTATTGTTTTATTGATTCCCATATGGGCTCCAATGGTGGATGAATGGAAATACTCCATCAGCATGGGCTTAATCACATCAGGGGCAATTATCCTTAATTCCTTTCCATTTCCTATTTTGTGGCATAGTACTCTTTTACTTAATACATATTTCTCTGATTTAATTCCTTGCTCAAGTTGTTCTATAATCGGTTTCAGAAGAGGGTCTTGTTGTTGATATTGAGCAATGTTGGTAAAAGCAAGGGGGAATTCAGTAATTACGGTGTTTACTTGTTTTCGGGAGTATTAGTGGGCGACTGGAACATACGGGACAGGGTATCAGCGACTACGTTTTGTGTACCTTTAATATGCTGCACTTTGAAGTTGTAACAGTTTAACCTCAATACCCATCTTCCAATACATCCTAACTGTTTAGGGTGATTCAGTAACCAAGATAATGCTTGATTATCAGTTTCCAAAAGGAATTCTTTATGTTCTAGAAAGGGTTTAAACTTCTCAAACGCAAAAACAATGGCTAAACATTCCAATTCATATGCGGAATATTTTCTTTCTTGGTCATTCAATGTTCGTGAAGCATAACTAATCGGTAGTCTACTGTTTTCTATTTCCTGATAGATGACTGCACCTAAAGCTACACTTGAACTGTCGGCCTGAACTACGAAAGGTTTCGTGAAGTCTGCTAGTTGTAATACTGGGGGAGATATGATGCTTTCTTTTAGTTGTTCGAACGCATTTTGGTGTTGTGCAGTCCATTCAAATTTCGCTCCCTTCTTTCTTAAGGCATTCAGCGGTGCTGCTATTTCGGCAAGATGGGGAATATACTTGTGGAAATAATTTACCATTCCCAAAAATCGGGCTATACTTTTTGCATCTCGCGGGGGTAAAAATTCTCTGATTGCACGGGTTCGTTCGGGGTCAATGCTTACCTTTCCGTTGGCTTTCACGATGTGACCTAAAAACGAAAATTGTGGGACTGAAAAATTTACCTTTTTGGGATTAACTGTTAATCCTGCTTTTTGTAATCGAGATAACACTTCACGTACATGTTTAAGATGTTGTTCCATCGATTCCCTATAGATTACGATGTCGTCCAAGTAGTGATACACATATTTAAATTTAATATCATGAAATATTCTTTCTAATAGTCTACTACATACGGAACTTCCTTGAGATATTCCAAAGGGTACTCTAGTAAATTGGTACAGGTTGAAAGGAACAGCAAACGCAGTTAGACGTTTGGTTTCCTCCGAAAGGGGTATTTGGTGAAATGCTTGCTTTAGATCCATTACCGTAAAGACTTTCGCTTTTGTGAAGTAATGAAAAGCACTATGGATGTCTGGAAGCGGGATAGATTCAAATTCTATTCGTTTGTTTAATTGCCGGTAGTCCACAACTAGTCTATGTTTGTCGCGACCTTTTGGTACTAAAAAGGAGGGTGATGAATACGGAGACGTAGAGGGTTCAATGACTCCTTGTTCTAACCTTGTTGATATGGTTCCTCATCACTTCCATCTTGGGAGGCGACAACTTGTATGGGGGTAGGCGTATTACTTTGTGATCGCTCAGATTGATCTTATATTCTATTAGCTTCGTAAGTCCTAGCTTAAGTTTAAGAACGGTGGAAAATTCTTTTATTAATTTCTGCATTCTCAGCCTATCTCTATTTACTAGATGAGATAATTCAGACTCTTGGTGTACTATGTGTGCAGTAGATGATCTAGTACTTTCTTGTTCGTCAGTTTTACAATCGAAATTATACTTCCGTGTACGGTCGAATCTAAAGTAATATTTCTGCTCATGGATATCAAGAATCATTCCCGTTTTACTTATGAAGTCTGCTCCCAATATTAAGTCGGGTCCTAAATCATTACATACTAACATTGTAAAAAACCATGTTAGATTCTTGATTTTTACTTGAATGGTGATGCTAAGTTTTATCACTATATTCTGTTTATTGGCTGTAGCACATTTTATATTCACAGCTTGACTGCGTTTCACTAGGTTGTGTTCGAATAATTTATCTGCTAAGTTTTGACTGATTAAGGTTCTAGTAGATCCAGAATCGATTAATGCGATGGTGGAGGTAACACCTAGGTCAATTTGAATTAAGGGCAATAGACTTTTAGTCCAATTACATTTAGTTATCGCGTTACATTTTTCGATAAACTTTCTAACATAGGGATCTATTTCTCTAGTGTTTCTTTTCCTTACCCCCTTTTTTTTTTTGTACATTTCTTTGGGTTTACCGGATCTCAAGTTGCTGCGGAAGACACAGGATTTCGGGGCTCCCTGCCTTACATGTTTTTTGGATTAGGGTGTTTACGTTCGTATTGCTTGTTGTTACAGTTTCTACTTATGTGTCCATATTTACCGCAGTTGTAACACATATTCTTATTACGAGGAGGGTACCTTGCTTCCGTTTTAGGTTGTGTTTCATTTGATTTCCCAGGGCTGTGCAAATTGTGAGGACTATTGAATACTCGCCTTTCACGCTGGGTTGTCAGATCGGGCACTAGGGCTTGCAATTCATTTCTATTCGCTTCGGTTGATTTCATCCCATGTCTGTTCTGATCTGAGTACCATACATTCGAATAGTGGATACTGCATTGTTCTAGATCCGCAAAGGTGTTGGGTCGATTTATCAACGCTAAACGAGATCTTTCTTCTGGAGACAATCCTACTAAAATGGTCTCGACCATCTGTCTCTCATTCCAATCTACTTGTAGTAGTCGAGAGGACTCCCTGATGTCTGAGATGTAATGGGCAAATCTCTCGTGATTTCCTTGTACTCGTAGTACGGTTTTTCTCTTAAGTTCCTCATAACTGCCGGTGGGCATAAAATATTTTATTATTGTGGTATGCAGTTCTTCTACTGGAAGGGTAGAACTTAATGATTCTAGCACACGATTCTTTAACGGGGGTTTACATTTCGGTAGGAGGACTTGTAAAATTTGCCAGTCATTTAGCTGCTGTAGATCTCTTATCTGCAGGAGATATTTGATGAAATTCAGTAGTTTAGTGACATTTAAACCATCAGTGTATGAGATTTCAGCTAAAAGTTTTTTTACGGGATGAGTGATTTTTCCATAGAGGTCAGCGTTATAATTCACGTGTGGCAACGCTTTAGGAGGACCAGATGCTGCGTTCGGGGTTGTCAATTCGTGCACTCCGGGGCGAATCTGGAAACCATTGGGAGGAGGGGCTTCAAATATAGTCGGGGTAATTAAATTTTTATTTGGGTATTGCTCTCGAGTAGGTTGTATTTGCGATACGGCGGGTGAGTCCCGATCCGTGTTGGGTGAAGGGTGTTCTACCGTAGGGGATTGAACTGGGGAGATGTGTAGTTTCTTCAAGGACTTCTCAATTTCATCCATTCGGAACGAGTCGGATTTTCTTCGTAATTCCCTGATAAGAGTGGGTAATTGACGTAAAGCTTCATCTGCAAAACTTTGGACTTCAGGAGGTATTTCCGTAAGGTTAGGCCAGTTCAATAAATTTTTCATTCGCCGGGTTAAATGTTCTATTCTTTGAGTTGTCCGCAATATTACCGCAGGAGATTTCTCGTCTTGGAGGGTTTGGGACAATAAAGTCAACTCACTATACTTGGCATTACACGTTTCTCTCTCGCTCTCATAATCGAGTCCGCTTAGGTTGCTTAACTGCGCGTGTGTATCAAATCCACTTTCGCGTATAGACTTGCGCAATTCCGCGACTGTTACATTCGCATGGGGTAGACCACGCAAAAGAGCTTCATAAGACAGCTCGTCTTTTAATAGTAAATCTGGATTAAATTGTGCCATTTTTACCTTATTTCTAATACACTAAAATTTACTCAAAATTTATTTTACTACACTATACACTTATTACATAGACAATTTAATTCATGGTTAAGGCATTTGCTTTGTTCATAAGAGAATAACTTCTCTTCTAAGAGAAAGACAAAAATTCCACACAGACGTCATTATAAAGTCAACGATCAGCTGTTCGCTGGAATGTAGGTCAGACTAGTTTACTTTGTAAACAATGGCATACTTGTTGTATGCGTGGGAACGAGAGAAATACACTTGGGTATTGTTCTCTATAACAATAGCTGACGGCTATCTTTATCGACCGGTTTCAACTGGGGAAGCCAGATTCAACAAGGGGTGAGTCCGATGCAATGATACACGCTTTACAAGTTACAGCCCGTAATAAGCTGAGTTTAGTTATTAATTGTCTTACGTTCTAATTTTAATTTCTGTAATTCTATCGATTTTTTTTTTTTTTTTACTTCTCTCTCTCTAGTAACAAAATTAAACATACGAATTTATTTACACGTACTTAACCTGGTCTACTTTAGTCAAGAGTTTATATGTTTCACCGTGACGACAGACATACAACTTACATTCTATGCAGGCATATTCAGGAAACTACAGGTCTTGAATTGTCGCAATATAAACCTGTTGAAGACTGAACAGATTGACAAGCACTAAAATTCATGTAGGTACTTGCATGGGTGTAATACAATGATAGTTTGTATTATTTGCGTATGTAAAAAATTATACACAATTTCGTGCGTAATCTTATACAAAATAAATTCACAATTGTAAATTAATACTGTGTAATAATCTAGTAATGGTAGCGACAGTATTAATCGCTAATTTTTTTGCAACTTACCCTTTTTGGGGTGACATGAAATACATTAACTGAGTGCATAGATCAGCAGAGAGTTATCTATTTTTCTTTTACTACGTAACAATTATTTCACACGAAAGCAGAGTGCCGCAATTCTATATGTGACACTCTGTACACGATCAATTCTTTTGTACAAAAACAGCAGAGTGGCGCAACTTTATAACGTTCCGGGCTACGTTATAAATCCAGGGAACCCGTGATAATTGACGCTAGCCAATTATACAGGCTGCCTACGTTGTAACAAACTGAAAATCAACACAACACTTAGAGCAATAATAATTACTATAATTATAGGACACAAGGGAAACACCCTACCCCTATATTCACCCTATATTCACTGATTTATGCACTCACTTCAATATGTAATAAGATGACATCTCTTTATTAACAAATGATATATATAGATCCCATTACATAAAAATTTTTCTACTGAAATAGTTAAAAAGGGTTTTCTGTCAAACTAAGGATCAAACTGATCATGTATTTTACCTCGGATCCGAGTCTCTTTAAATCTAGTAAAGACGTCTGAAATTTACTTTACTTATCAAGAAGGTTGCCTTGTTACATGGACACCATTTGAAGAATGGTATTATTTAGTTAAGCGATTAAAACTTATATCTCAAGATTAATGTTACAACGTATGATTTTAGAAATTACTGGTTACATTTCTTTTAAAACTTAATGCTTAGAGATGATTATTGTCTTTTAAAAGGTCTCTGGCATGTATGAAAACTTATATTTTAAATGTACATAATTCTCGGTAGACAAGCCACCGAGTCACCTCTTAAATACGCTTTTGCTGTCCGTGTCCTGGGGCGTGAATCCTCGATGCTCTGGTAGTCGGGGTAGTCATCTGGGTCGTGTTTCCGGTAAAAGTTCTCTAGGTGTATTAATGAGGAGATGGATGTTATGCTGCGTGACGTCGGGCTAATCCTCGGCGGTTCTGGTAAGTGTTGTTTAGGTGGTAGTCGTCCGTATCTGCAGTTGTGCACGTCACATATTTACTGGCAGCGTAGTACTGGAGTTTGCATCTTCTTCTTTTACATTACTATCTGAATTACATCACTCGAACAATATTCCAGAGTTCGTTTTTTTAATTAACTTGAGACATCACCTTATATACGAGTTCTTTTTTTTTACATTACCACATTTCTTTAACAAATTCCTCACTACATCTTATATATATATAACTAGCTCTCCACGCTTTTAGTGGAAGCTAACACTCAATTGAAAATTTAAAACACAAACATTTTCTGAAGAGCCCTCGCTTGGAGGTGTTTACAGTCTGAACGCCGCATCGTAACTCTTGCATTGCTACAACAGGTAGATTGCAACGACGCGGAGTGAGTACTCCGCCATAATATAGTTCCAACTCTTTATTTAAAATACATTCTTATAGTAAAGACAAAATAAATTATCTAGACTTATCTAGTTTACAGGGATTATTATAACTACTACTTGTGACTTCAAATTATTAATTATTTACATTATGATTTACAGATGTTTCTAATTTACTGCCGGTTCGGTATGCACGTTGTGTCCGGAATAGGCAGGTCAACGCATGATAAATTTACTAAAGGGTTAACTGTATTATTCTTAACTTTTACATTACGATTTTTTAATTACTTATTTAGTTAGATTTTCTTAATTTAATTCTCATTAATATTATGAGTTAGTTCAGGGGTATTTGGTTTAATCGTGCGATTTAAAGTACTTAGTTACTTTCGTTTTTTTTTTAATTTTTATTATTAATTTTTTTTTTTATTTAAATCGTCACAGGCCGACAAGGCAGCGTACAACCGGGCAACCTGCATTTTACGTCGTGAAGTGCAGGCCTACCGGAGACACTGTTGGGAACTCGCCGTGGCCCAAGCGGGGGATGGATCGGACGAAAGTCGCCCTTACCGGATACCTTCGGCTTTGGTAAGGAAGAGGCGCCGACCTCGCATCTCAGCCATTGCTGGACCTTTCGGTCAATTCCTGGCTCGCCCGGAGGCGAAGGCCGAGTACTCGGGCGCGTGTTTCGAGCGCCAGTTCGCTCCTAACCCGCCCATGGACTGGGACTTCGACGAAGAAGTCGAGAACGAAGTGGAAGACTTTCTGTCTCTTCCGATCACTGCAGAGCCCGAACCCATTACTAGGGAAGAGGTCTCAGATCGGCTCGTCGAACTCGTACCGAGAAAAGCTCCTGGCCCGGACGGCGTCTCGAACGCCGCTCTAATTCGACTCCCGGAGCAAGGAATATTTTTCTTGGTTGGGCTGTTCAACGCGTGTCTAAGACTGGCCTATTTTCCCAAGAAATGGCGAAAGGCGACGGTCATAGTGATCCCGAAGCAGGGAAAGGACGCTTCCCGTCCCGACAACCTCCGGCCCATTAGTCTACTGTCGGCCACGTCAAAGGTCCTCGAACGTCTTGTACAACGGATAGTCCTAGAGCATCTAAGAAACTTCGATGTACTGGTCCCCGAATAGTTCGGTTTCCGTGTGGGGCATTCCACCACTCATCAGCTGATGAGACTGGTGGAATACATCACGGGCGCCGGCTGTCGGAAAGAGCAGACTGTCGCCTGTTTCCTAGATGTGGAGAAGGCCTTTGATAGTGTCTGGTACGACAGGCTCTTGTTCAAGCTCCGGGAAATCCAGCTCCCAGATTGCTACCTTCACTTGATTGCTAGCTTTCTGACGGAGAGGACTTTCTGCGTGAGAATAGATGACCATGTCTGTTCCGAGAGACGCATTACAGCCGGGGTACCTCAAGGTAGCGTGCTAGGGCCTCTCCTGTTCTCCGTGTTCGTCAACGACGCACCCAGAGAGCCTGGAGTCCAGATGGCCCTGTTTGCCGACGACACGGCGGTCTATAAGCCGATCGGAACACTGACAGGGCTATCCCACGACTTCAGCGCGCACTCGATGCGTATGCGACGTGGACGGAAAGCTGGAAAGTTGCCATCAACGAAACCAAGAGCTCCGCGCTGCTATTCTCAAAGCGCCGGAAAGAACCACGAGGCCGAGTGAGACTCGGTAGAAAGTACCTGCCCTGGTCGAGAGAAGTTAAATACCTCGGTGTCCACCTAGATCGTCGGCTCACCTGGGGTGCCCACACTGAGACGATGCGTCAGACAACGTCCGCTCGTCTCGCGCAACTGTTTCCGATACTCGCCAACAAGGCTATGACCCGCAAGCTGGGTAAGTTGATTGTCAACGCGTACCTGTTGCCGATCATTACCTATGCTATTCCCGTCTGGGGTTACCTCGCAACCGTTCATAAAAGAAAGTTGCAAATCTTTCTCGATAGGGGTCTTCGGCTAGCAGCCAAAACCCCCTATCGGTTCCCTTCTCGTCTTTTGAGAAGAGGACTCGGTGTCCGCTCCTTGGATGACACCGTAAGGCGACTTGCACGTAAATTTTACGTCCGAGCTGCGAGGACCCAGACAAACCCACTCATAGCTGGCCTTGGCAAGTATCGACCACGTTCAGGTGATTCTTGGAAACAGCCTCGGCAAATACTGTACTAGAACGGCCTAGTACGAGCATGCCGTTGTAGCGGCCACTAATTAATCAATAAAATTCCGTCTGGACAGGACCACTAGGCAGGAGCGCCTTCCGGAGGCTCGGAACTAGGATACCATTGGGACGTCTCACGACGCGCATCCCAACAGCTCTGGCAGCGGCTCGGATGACACAGTGACAGTCTACCCTGAGCTGTTGCCAAGGTAGGCTGCGATCGTTTGTGCTCTTGTGTGTGGAATTTTCCATTGCACAACACTGGCTCCAGCTTGTCTGGAGCGCAATAACTCATTTATTATTCATTGTATCAAGGTTGAAACTTTCACATAGTGTTTTGTACAATTAGTGCTGTGGGTTCAATTAGTGCGGGCAGTGGTGAACACACAACGGGCGCTGCTGACTGTTGCCTGGTAGGTGCTGTAAGTTATTCATAACATACCTCACTACACAACCGAAAACAAAGCATACAACTCGACCCTCTAAGTCAATAGGCATTCAACAGTCATTGTGTGCTTTTTACTGTCAGCGGATACCTATTACTTCAAACCTATCGAAATGCCACCGAAGAAAAGAAAGAGTATTGGTCAGATAACTCCTGCAGCCAAAAAAATAAAAGCCATCCGTGCGTCGGAAACACCTGAAAAACGGGAGCTTCGTCTACAGCAGGAGCGTATCAGACAGTGCCAGAGCTTCTGCATTAAGGGCAAGGGAAACGTCGCAGGAACGAGAGTTGCGTCTAGAACAAGTTCGACGCAGAACGGAGGAATCAATAATTGTGAGTCGACATTCTGATCTAAAATTAGGGAGATTTAATTACAGTGCTGGATACGATTACTATACTCATCCTAAAGTCGTAATAGGACGGATGGATGTCGTAAGTAACCATTGTCAGGCAAAGAAATATAAAGGCGAACCACCTGGGTTGTGTTGCTCAAATGGGACGCCGCCTCTTGAAGTGCCTCCTGAGCCACTGCTGTCTTACTTATCTGGTAGCACAGCAGACTCCAAACATTTCCTCAAAAATGTAAGGGCATACAATTCCAGCTTTCAAATGCCATCGTTTGGAGCGTCATCTATAGTGCAAGAACATGGTATTATGCCTACTTTTAAGGTACAGGGCCAAATTTACCACAAAGCTGGATCACTTCTTCCCCTTCCAGATGAAAATCCGAAATTTTTACAAGTTTACTTCATGGGCGACGAAAAATTAGAGGCTGATCAACGATGTGCTAATATAATTGGCGTGCGACAAGACATTGTTTTAAATCTGCAGAGACTATTTCATTCGCACAATCATTTAGTGCAAATGTTTAAAACAGCATTAGAAAGGATGCCTACGGACGAATACAAAGCAGTCATACGGGCAGACAAGAGGCCATCCGGTGAACATGAACGGCGCTTTAACGCACCAAGCATTAACGATGTAGCCATAGTCATTGTTGGTCAGGAGCAGTACGATCGTCGTGACATAATTATTCAGAGACGGAGCGAAAATTTGCTGCGGATTCCAGAAACACACCGTTCATACGATGCTCTGCAATATCCTCTTATCTTCTGGGAGGGCGAGGACGGTTACCACTTTAACATCATGCAAACGGATCCCCGCACGGGAAACAGTACTCAAAAAAAGGTTTCTTCTATGAGCTTTTATGCGCACCGCATCATGATGAGAGAGGGGTCGTCAAACCACATCTTAAAATTCCGTCAGCTCTTTCATCAATACATCGTGGATATGTACGCTAAAGTCGAAAGTGAGCGGCTTCTTTATATTAGGTTAAATCAGCAAAAACTGCGAGTTGATGACTATATTCCCTTGCAGGACGCTGTGGCCAATGACCGCAATGTCGCTGATATAGGAAGGATGATCATATTACCGGCTACGTTCACTGGCAGTCCGAGGCACATGCACGAATGTGCTCAAGACGCTATGTCCTATGTCCGCAACCATGGTCGTCCGGATCTTTTCATTACCTTTACGTGCAACCCTAAGTGGCCAGAGATTACAGTTGAGCGTATGGAAGGCCAGTCGCCGATTGATCGCCACGATTTAACAGCGAGAGGATTTAAGCAAAAGCTAATTAAACTTATTGATGTTATTACGAAAAGCCACATATTTGGGGAAACTCGCTGTTGTATGTATTGAGTCGAATGGCAAAAGCGTGGCCTTCCACACGCACACATATTGGTATGGCTCAAAGAAAAAATCCGACCGACCCAAATAGATAACATAATTTCCGCATAGATCCCGGATCCTCAAAAGGACCCACTGCTATTCGACATAGTTTCAAAGAATACTATGGGCCATTTCAACATGATTCATGGGCCGTGCGGACCGTTAAACCCGAGGGCGCCGTGCATGAAAGACGACAAATGTACTAAGAACTATCCACGACAGTTCATTGATGAGACTCAATCAGGCAACGATGGTTACCCGTTATACAAAAGACGTAAACCTGAAAATGGGGGCTTTACGACAACTGTTAAAGTGAATAACCAAAACAGAAATTGATAACAGATGGGTTATCAATTATTGCCCTCCCCTTTCAAAAATGTTTCACGCGCATATCAATGTTGAGTACTGCCACTCTGTAAAATCCATTAAGTACATTTTCAAATACGTCACCAAAGGCAGTGACTAGGCCGTTTTCGGGTTGGCCGATGAAAATGCAGCAGATGAGGTGACTCAGTACCAATTGGGGAGATATATTAGCAGTAATGAAGCCGTTTGGTTCCTCTTCAATTTTCAAATCCACGAACGGTACCCAACTGTTGTTCACTTAAGCGTTCACTTAGAGAACGGACAGAGAGTATACTTTACGGAAGGGAATGTTCAAGAAAGAGCGGAACGGCCGCCCAACACAACATTAACAGCGTTTTTCCAGTTGTGCCAGCAAGGTACATTTGCCAAGACCTTACTATACGCCGAAGTACCAAAATACTACACCTGGAACGCGTCACGGAAAAGTTTCTGCAGGAGGAAGCAGGGGGCCCGAGTTCCAGATCATCCCGACGTACGCGCAACTGACGCCAGTTCATCCCAGTAATGTTGAATGCTATTACCTGAGAATGTTGCTTCACGTTGTGCGAGGACCTACATCATTCAATGATCTTAAAACCTTCCAGGGACAACTGTGTGAAAGCTATAGAGAAGCATGTCAGAAACACGAATTCGAATTGCTTGAAAATGATCAGCATTGGGACACGACCATGGCAGCGGCGTCTGTCACATGTTTCCCAAAGCAACTCAGAAACGTTTTCGTCGTTATAATCACGACGTGCGCTCCATCAAATCCACAAAGTCTTTGGGATATATACAGTGGCGGCTGGTGGTTGAAAATTTTGGGGGTTGCAGTTGTGGGTTGGATGGTATTAAATTGTTTAAATAGAAAATGCTAAAATATCACTAAGTTTATATGACTGAATAATAAAGTTAGTATTGTTTTATTTAATTCAAAATTATGACTTATATGGTAATATAACATTTTCTGTGTAACAGCATCCAAAAAATGTATTGAAATTATTTTGAAATTAGTTAACGTAATAACAGGCCTATTTATTTTAGTATTAATATAGCTATAATATAACTATATTGACAAGAATTCCCTTATTCAAAGCGATTTGTATGTGTACACGAACTTAAATATGGTTTACAGACCATTGTAATTTTAGAAATTCATTTTTGCATTAATTAAATATATATCGTAAACAATGAAATAATAATAATATTTCGTCATTGTAAGATTTTAATAAAACAATTATCAGTTTAAATAATAATAATTTTCGTGATTGTAAGATACAACCTGCAAATTATTAAAATGTCTCTCTCTCACACATTTCTGATTACTATACAAATAATTGCATGCATATTCGGAGGTTTATAACGAAATAAATTAAAATAAACCATAATTTGTTTTAAATAATTAAATATATATTTACAACACTGTACACAAACTTAAAATATAGTTTACAAACCGCTATAATACAATTATTCAAAAAATACATTTTACATTGATTAAATATATATATATATATATCACAAACAAACATTGTTATATATAAAATAAATACAATATTAATAATAATATTGTTTTAAATGATTAAATATATATTTACAGCACTGTACACAAACTTAAAATATAGTTTACAAACCGTTATAATACAATTATTCAAAAATACATTTTACATTGATTAAATATATATATAGCACAAACAAACATTGTTATATAAAATAAATACAATATTAATAATAATTTTTGACATTGTAAGATTTTTAAATAATAATTTCACGGCTGTAGATACAGTTCACAAGGAAGTTTATCTGTAACATAACAATACAGTCGATATTAGAATCACTGATACGATAAATATTCAATTATCACAAGCACACACACACACACACACACACACACACACACACACACACACACACACACACACACACACACAGTTAGTGGAAAGAATCAAATGCGTTAAGTAAGTAAACTTTTTCAAGTATGTGTCATTTTTTCATAAGTTAATGTACTTTCAAATAATTTCTAATCAAACCAAATATTATTCATCGGAAATTTGTAAATACTGCTTAGAATCAATGATACATTTATCACATAAGTTAATGTACTTTCAAATAATTTCTAATCGAACCAACTATTATTCAACGAAACTTTGTAAAAAAAAAACTAAATAGAATCAATGATACATTTATCATATACATACAAATTCAATTATTAAAGTGTTAAGTACAGAGAGTTGAAACTACACACACACACATACACACATCAATAAATTGTTTGTTAACACGATTGCTACTTACGACGTTAGGACTCAATCTCTACTTGTGTTGTTTGATTTCTCGTCCCTCGATACACTAAATGTAGTTCTTTAGGTTTGATATGTCTGAGCTCCTCATTCGTGAAGACACCTGCATACCTCTTGGGAAGATAGACACGATACTGGTGGTCACCATCCTCCAACGTAGCAAGCACAGAGTTCCCATATTTTGATAGCACTTACAGCATTAAACTTTACAAGAAACGACATTATTAGAAGAGAGAGAAAGACACTAGTGAACACGTCTGTATCAAGCGAGAGAGAACCAAACAATGACAGAATATTCGATACAAAAGGACAGTACAATGTGATAGTGGTGGTGGTGGTGGTAACGTCGTCATCAGAAAAGTCGGTGTCCCACTTTCATTTACAGCTTTGCATGTATGAACATGTCCCACAGACGAAATTAGAGACACCAAAAATATAACAATGTCATTAGGAAAGTCTACATTCCACTTTCATAAGGAAATAGTCACCGCTTACAGCTATGCATGTATGTACATGTCCACAACAGAATTAGAGAGATATAAATGTCATCATTCGCTGTGACCTACTTTCTAAATTTGTTACATTAAAAATGTTTGTTTAAAGCAAAAATCATGAATCATCCATTCCCGAATAGCATGCACCTTATAGTTGGCACATCGGTCAGAAGAATTGAAATGTCTAAGACATTCTGTTCCATGAAATAGTACGGTATGTTTTTAGGACAACCAAAGTCATCAAGATTGATGATATTATTGTGTATTATCTTTGATTGCAAAAAACGTTTTTTCTCAAAACCCTTCACAAACACATATTTATATATACGTGTATGTGATGTTAACAATGAAACAAGATTGTCGTACGGTGTCTCTCCTTCGCTCCATCTAAGTCTATGATAATTTGACGTTAACCAGTGGTTTGTCCTAACGTATTTTGGATTCGTAACGGATGTAGCAGGCGGAGTCAAAATCCAATCTCTACCAGCAAATCTCAGAACGTCCATGATTGACAGTTCCTTCACAATATATTTTCCGTTGTCGTCGAAAAAGCACTGGAAGTCGATTATAACTGCAGTGTTATCCATAATACTGTAAGACAAAGAAACCAAACATTACAAACTCTATATATATTATGTTTAAACACACAAATATCGTTGCGATATTAATATGTGAACTTACGTTTACAGACGTCTGGACTGAAGCACCGAGAGACGTCAACTGACGAAAGAAACAAGTGTTGAGGGGGGTTACTATACATGGAGACAAATTTTTTTAGCAGGTGGGGAGGTGTCGTCGTTCTCCATGTTGATGCGTCGTCGTATTCGATAATGACCGTATGCAAGCGTATCATGACCATTGTCTAGTATATAGCGCTTATCATCATACGGTGACAACGCTTGCTTATTTACGCGCATCGTGTACAGCGTATGATGATCGCTACGTAAACAAAGTGCACTGGTAGAAAACTGACAATGATCAGTGAGACACTTGCGATACATATCGTGTCGTAGACTCCTCTTAATCGCAACTCGAGGCACACCTTTACATACACGTTTTTGACACTCTTTGGTAGGTTCTTCGTGGGCCACAAGGAACGAATAACATTTCGCTCGGAGACCCACGAATTCTCTAATAGGACGACCACACGTTTCATCCTTGAACAGTCCGACAACCTTTTTGTTCTTAAGGCTATAACAAGGATGAGACGTAGGGTAATCCGATGTGTCAAAAACGTGTAGGTCCTTCTTCATGTCTGCATACAAGTCTGATGTTTGAATACTATACATCAGACTGTCTGTATCTGTCATTAACAATTTAACGTTGCAACCGTACTTGGCGACAGCATAACGATAATGAAAGTCGTACATTATCGTTTTGCTAACGTCAAGCACCGTGAAGCCGACATACACGGGACGGGAAAGAACAATGGATTTTTTACGGAGTGAGAGCCCCACCAGATCGTTCGTATAACGAATCATACGTTTTAGCCTAGGTGTGGAAACTAGTTTTTGAAGCCGTCGTTCATCCGAGACTAGTTCAAAGTCTATATGTTTCCGTACGTTCTCCAGCGACTTACCGTATACGGCGTTGTTCATCAGTTTGAAAAGGTCTTTTTCAAAGCTGTTGACGGCTGCTTGCCTCTTGCGGGTGTTGAAATCGATAAACGGTTTCAACCAAGCGCTTTGCTTAAAACACAACACCCTATGAGTCGCTTTCAGCTCTAAGCCAAGACTTAAATACAATTTCAAATTTCGATAATGGAGAACGTAATTTTGTTTGTCCTCCAAAGTTGTTAACAACTTCTCTACGGATGACCCTGATTCGTTATACGATGATCTGTATATCGGGTGTATATATGTTCTGTATACCGAAAGGATATCGGGTGTTATGCGCTGGCGCACAGGTGCAAGTGGGTAGTCGGAATGCAGGTCGTGTAAGGTATTAGGATAGTGTAGGTCGACTTCGAGGATGTACCCGATGTCGGAATCATCACTCACATTACGTACGTCCAAGGACTCGATTTCGTTACGATCGAGCCATCGGAAGTCTGCGTAAGGGAGTGGTTGCGACATGGCTGCACCGTATAAATTATTACAGTCCGTATACAGAATGAAGGAGGTCGGTTTCGATACATCGTACTGATCTGGAATCAAAGGATTGTTAGCGACTGCATGACGGTTGGATATCATCGCGCAGCCTCCGCGAATCCCAGACTCGACGAACAGATGTAGATTTATCTCTGTTAACAGCTCTAATTCGACCCCTGTCATTTTTAGCATCGCGTTCCAAGCGAGTCCGGGAAGCGAGTAAAAATGACACGGTCCAAACAGTAATCGCGTCAGGCCATGTCTCGGAAACTTTCAAAGACATCGGCCAGCAGCATTACGTCTGTCAACAAATACAAATCGTGGTAATCTCCAAACGTACGCAGATTGAATGCACTCCACACGTTTTGTGCGTGCTCGTAATCTGCGTCCGAAATAGACGATTCCAACAACCGGTTATCAAAGTGTTCACGAGCGGGTAGACTTGTTTCGTTGAACCGATCAATGCTGTCAACGTACTCGTAAGGGTATACCCCCTTGCGTACGAGCAGATTGGTCTGTTCGTCGAAACCCCGTCTAAGCATTTCCTCTCTGAGCAAAGGAAATTGGCTCCCGGACGTGGACAGATTGGTAACGAGTGTGTCCAGAGAGCGATTAAGAAATTGAAAGGAGTCTACGAAACGCAAGGGACCCAGGGAGAACGACACGTAACGCTCACTAGATGTTGCAATGCAGGATACGTGTTGGTCCTTATATTTTCCTAAACCCTGCATTAAATGGTGGCAGTCGTAGCCACGAAGGTTGTGAAAGAAGACGGGGATATGACGAGGCATCTTGTAGCTTAGATTACAGCTATTGTGGGCTGCTCCCAAGAATTTCCCCGTAAGATGACAATGATTGCGTACCTTGTCATCGTCCGTCAAAGGGCGCTCACACAAATGACAAATGACGGCGTTAGTGAACACAACATTGTCATCATCGGACATAATTATTTGTACGTTATGTCGTACTACCTTCATCATATCCTCGGCGTCTTTCATCAACCACGAGAAGAAAGTGTCTACGACGTTTTCACCCCGATAAACTTTAGCCTCTCTCCAGAGTCTGTGTGTATGATCGACGATAGCATAGGGGAAACCTGACGGAATATGCATCGCTTCGTATGATGTGGACGATACAGGAGGAGAAGTTATTTTCTGACGGGCACCGTTGCTATCAACTGAGTAGAATTCACCTAACTCGTGCACTGTCGTCGGGACGTTGTTACCAGGTGAACACGATTGAAGCGGAGTGATGAGGGACTCGAAGTCGGCGTAGACGGTAAAGGGTACTTTAAGACAGTGCGCGTAATTTTTAAATGACATAAACTTCTCCTCCTCTGTGGGAATTTTGGTTTTCTGCTCGCCGTAAGGTGTGCAGTAGGGGAGATGATCGGACAGACCATGTTCTGTGGAGAAACGATGCAGGCAGTAGTCGCAGTAAAATGATTGGCCGTCGTGTTTTGTAAGGGATGATAATAATCTACTCATGTTACTGATAAAACAGTAGTGTTTTCGGCTATTTGTATCGGACAGAAGTAAAAGATTAACATGATGTAATCTGTCCTTATTGGGGGTAATTCTTAACGGATAAACCTCATTTTTTGATTCGTTTCTGATATTGTCTTCTATATCATAGCCGAAAACGTTTATAGAAATGTTGGGATTCTGTGTTTCAAATTTAGAAAGTGAGTTTATAGAAACAGGGTACTCGATACCGGACATATTTAAGGTGTTTTTGAAGGGAGCGTATTTTGAAACACGTTCTTTATGCTTTTGTTGAGGGTGTATGTGAGCTAGTACGGACCATAGAAAACACATTTCATCTTGGGGGTTCTTGATGTTGACTACTGCCCTGGTGAATGCAAGTTTTCGCGGGGTTGGAAGGTAGGAGGACGCTGCTAGAGGCCGGTACCGTCCAACAACTAGTTCCAGCTTCAGTACAGCATCCACCGACCATCCGCTCCCGTCACGGGTAAAATTGGATATGCTATTCATGATTTTATCGTAGGATTCATCGAGTAGACAGTTCAACTCGTCGTTGTCGTCCGTGAGCAACGTACGACAACGTCCGTGGAAGACGGCGTCTTTGGTTACCTCTTTTTCTTCGCCGCTGTCACCATCTAACACAGTTTTAGTGAAACGTATCCTGCACGCAATATGCCATTTGATACTGCGTAAACGTGCTTGTTCTGCCGGAATATCCTTGCACAATAAAGGTCGCACCTCAGTCATTATCGGTAATATATCTTGATCTTCTTCTTCTGTGTCCGTGTACACAGGCAGGTAATTAAATGTTGTGAGGGATCCTCTAATACTAGTGTTTCGCACAATATAAAATCGTGTCATAACTGAAACAATAGAAACACATGTATTAGCTAATAGGAATGATGAATAACACACACACACACACACACACACACACACACACACACACACACACACACACACACACACACACACACACACACACACACACACACACACACAAATTCATGTTTGTGGTAAATAAATATATAGTACACGTTAGTAATACGTTAGTTTATTGCAAACTGTGAAGATGGCAGCTACTCCTGATTTTAGCATTGAAAGTGAAAGAAGAAAATCGTTCAAGTATTGGGAAGTGACGTTTGTCAGCCCCGACGAGTTAGCGTTTGCTGGGTTTTACTACTATCCGCTAAATTATGATGTTTGTGGACATAGTATGTCATTCATAGACGATAGAGTTAAATGCTTTTGTTGCGGAATTGAATTAGTTCATTGGAGAGAAGGTGACATACCTATGGTGAACATGAAAAATTTTCTCCGTCATGTCAATTTCTAAACGATGTCAAGAGACAATACATTGGGGAGAAGGTAACAAACCTATGTCAGAACATAAAAAATTTTCTTCGCCATATCAATTTCTAAACAACGTCAAGAGACTATCTTATACAGGTTAGACAGAGTTAATTCATATCAAACAAATTTGGTTTGCTACATAATTATAGAGAGAGAGAGAGACAATTGGTATTTAAAAAAATTTTTACCTTGTTGAGGATGTTCCTGTTCCTGCTGATGTTGTTGTTGTTCTGGATTCTGTTGAAGGTCGGACATGATGATATTCAGACGAGAGAGTGAATACTGAAAAACAAAGAAACTGTTATAGATATATATAGTATTTTTAACGCTGGTATTATGTTAGTGTATCTTAAACCATGAACAACGCACGCAAGACTATAGCTCTAGAGCTACACAGAGCAGCGAGAAGGAATTTCGTTAGGCGCGCGGTTGAATTGAAGGGTCTACACGACTTGTACCAGGCGGATCTTGTGGAGATGATACCATACGCTCGAGTGAACAAAGGGTACAAGTACATGATGACAGTGATCAATGCGTTTAGCAAGTACGCGTACGCTGTACCATTGAAAACAAAGACAGGAAAAGAAGTAAAGCACGCACTAGAGCCTATACTAACTGCTAATCGAATGAAATATTTACAGACGGACAACGGGAAGGAGTATTACAACAGCACAGTACAAGCGTTGCTAAAAAAGTATAATGTGAAACATTACTCAACCTACAGTGAGAAAAAAGCTTCCATAGTGGAACGTTTTAATCGTACACTGAAGACACACATGTATCGAGCTTTCAGCGAACAAGGACACTACCGCTGGTTGGATCTACTACCTACATTACTGAAATCGTACAACAATACAACACACAGAACCATTGGCATGAAACCGTGTGAAGTGAATGACGCCAACGAACATATAGTGCTGGAACGAATAAGGAAGAACACAGCGCCTAAAATCAGTCCAACGAAACCACCCAAATTTAAAGTCGGTGACCGTGTTCGTATAAGTAAGCACAAAATGACGTTCGCCAAAGGTTATACGCCAAATTGGACTAACGAAATATTCACTGTGGATAAAGTACAATCCACTACCATCCCCGTCACTTATCTGCTAAAAGTTCATCTAAACAAAGTGTTGAAAGGTGGTTTTTACGAGCACGAGATTAGTAAGTCCAAAGTCGGCGACGTATACCTAGTGGAAAAGGTGTTACAACGCAAAGGTGACAGAGTGCGTGTTCGTTGGCTTGGTTTCGATGGTAAACACGATGCATGGATACATAAGAAAGATCTAATATAAAAAAGGTGACAGCATGTGATGAAAACAGTATGCTTTCGGTATTCACAAAGATGAAGATTGTACAGCAAGCAAACAAATTACCAATAAAGGATATGGACTTTTTGGCTGGTGACGAAGACAGTGCTAAACGTAAACATGGCCCGCTATTACCGAACAGTATTCGCTGTATCGTTACAGGCCCAAGTTCCTGTGGAAAATCCAATGTGCTATTCAACCTACTGTTTGATGCCAACGGACTACGTTTCCGCAACGTATACGTGTTTTCAAAATCATTATTTCAACCAAAATACAGAATGCTAGAAACAGTGATTAAATCACTCGCTGATGAAGGTTTAGGTTATCATGCATACAGCGAGAACGAAGAAGTCCCGCTACCGAGTGAAATCACTGGTCTCGACTCTGTTATCGTATTCGATGACGTATCGTGTGAAAGACAAAACAATATTCGAAAGTATTTTGCTATGGGGAGACATAGCGGTGTGGACACATTCTATCTATGCCAGACATATAGCCAGATACCGAAACAATTGGTACGTGACAACGCTAACTTGTTGATATTGTTCAAACAAGACGATCTAAATTTACGACATGCATACAATGATCACGTTAACATAGATATGAAATATGATGCTTTCAAAGATGTCTGCATGGAAGCGTGGAAGGATCGTTATGGATTTCTAGTCATAGACAAAGACTCGTCAATAAATGAAGGTAGATATAGAATCGGCTTTGATCGATTCATAATTGTTTCCGACGAAGTATAAAAGTGGTTGCACTGTAGTAATGTAATCAGTCCTCTTGCTAACACGCGATGGCGATGAATAAGGAGGAACGACTTGCGTATGATATAGATACGATAAGCGACAACATAAGGAAAAAATATCATGCATTACAACACGGTATCAGAGAAGGTGACGAGAAGTTTAGAAAAAATTACAGACGGATTCTGCAACCGTTAGAAGCTATTTCACGAAAGTTAAGTGGTGATATGATGGAGGAGGAGGAGGAGAAGAAGCAGCAGATAAAACAAGAAGAGCCTACACAACACGTAATAACAGAAAACGAAAGTGACATGCAAAGTCATAACGCTTCTCATTTCAGTGACGAGGACGCCTGGAACCCTAACTCTTCACATTTCAGTGAGGATTCATTAGCAAACAAATATATGCGTTTGTGCGAATCGGCGGACTGTAAACGGATTATAGATCGTATGTATGGTGTTCGATACGAAGGTGGTAAATTTATGATAGGTGATTCAAATGTAAAAATCGATGATAACGACAACTTTCATGTCAAAGGAAAAATTTACGAGGGTACACCTGGTCTGTATGAACTTTTGTTTATGAAACTACCGAAAAAATACAATAAGGACGATATGAGGAAATATAAGTCCACACTACTAGCAACCAACGGACACAAACAAAAATATAAACACAATACGCGAATAAACAGTAACAGTGGCGTCAAGTACCGACTAGTAATATCTAAATTGTTTGCACGAAAACGTACAGGGAGTGGCTATATGGAGATGAAACCGAACACTGCAATCGATTACGTGCATTGGGATAATCCTAACGAGTTGGTTAATAGATTGAGACTGTTAATGGCGTCTCAAAATAGTGGCCATACTGGTCATAGGAATGAAATCGTTTCGATATTGGAAGAATTACGCGAAGTCGGCATTATCATATAAAAGCAGACGCACCGTTCTATAACCACCAGTTCTTCATAAATATGAGTGTAGACAAGTTCGGTAGACACGACAGCGCTGTAAGAGTGCGAAAAGAAACTCATCGAAGTCTGCGTGAGGATATCGGTTTAGGAGTGACTAACGACGGTCACTTTGATGTGAAAAACAAAAAGATACGCAACGTGGGTGATCCTGAAGAGTTGCACGATGTTGTTTCTTTACAGTACGTAAAGGACGCATGCTTACAGTACAAGAACGACGACGACGCTACCGTAGACGCAAAATATCATCGAATAATAATGCTAAACGATCCGCTTAAATCAAGAGATGCAGCCACAAAACGATACGTAGACGAGAAGAGTTTGAAAAAAGATCGTGCAGGTAACGTAATCGTTAATGACTGTCGACTAACGCGCGTGCAAGCACCTGTTGACTTCAAAGACGCAGTGAATTTAGAATTTTTACACGCACACACAATCAGTTTGCAAAGCGATGCTTTCTACGCTGCCGGAAGAAAAATTACGAATATAGCGAACGGTGTCAATGACAAAGACGCAGTCACTGTACGACAAATGCACGAATTAAAATTACATATAAAGACCGAATTGTACAAGGTCACTCAGGTATTTCACGCTCATATAATCAATCTAATAAAGTTTGTCTATAAATATCAAGACAGCGCGACACAGCGTTCAGTCCTGTCTGAATATATTGAAGAGGTGGGGCGTTTAATAGACGTTCTCGATACGGAAACGGAAATCAAGGATTGGAGATCTGTTTACAAGAATGCACGTACTTCGTAAGAAAAGAATGGGGCGTGGTGTAATTGGAAAAATACTTAAAAACACTGTGCCCGCTATCGTTTCGTCAGTACCTACTTTGATTAATCGAGCGGTGGACGCATTACCAGTAGAATTACACCTACCCGGCTACCGATTCTGTGGATCTGGAACAAAACTCAAAGAGAGATTGGCACGTGGCGAGCGCGGAATCAACGAGTTGGACGAAGCCTGTCGCGAACACGATATCGCCTACGCAAGGTACAAAGACAACAGTCGAAGACGTATAGCTGATCGCGTTCTTGCCGACAAAGCGTGGGAACGAGTGAAAGATTGGAATTCCGGTGTTAGTGAAAGAGCGTATGCTGCTGCTGTAGCCGCCGCAATGAAAGCGAAATCGGCAGTGGGTGGAGGGAGCTCGCGTAGTGGTTGCAGAAAAAAGAAGAAGGGTTCAGGAATTAAACGTCAATCCGCGAACAAACGCAAAACGACCTGCAAACGCAAAACAGTCCCAAGGCATAAACGTAACAATAAAAAAAAATAGCGTCAGGTCTATACCTACGTCCTTACAGACAAAAAACTAATTTGCATACCAGTGCGTGCATTGTCTGACAGTGATTTGTATGTGTACGCAAAACTTTTGAAAATACCATGGAAGAATGAGAGTGCAGTTGTTAATCTGGACAGTGCAGAAGGACCTGGTACGCACTGGGTTTGCTACAAGAAGCGAAACAAACAAGTTTACTACTATGATGCGTATGGTAATATGCAACCACCTCTTGAGCTGACACAGTATTTTGGAACCGACACTGACATTTACTACAATTACGAGCGTGAACAGCCACCACACACAGTCATCTGTGGGCATTTATGTTTGGACTTCTTAACGCGTGAGTGATCAGTAAGCGACAAGATGTCTTCGCTGTCGGTCACCTTAACAGGCACGAATGCTGCTGCTCTTGTATGTGACTTTTTCCCGCCTCTCGAACTAACAAACGGCGAATGGTATGTAGGTCTATTGGACTTTAGTACATACAACAGTATACCGAACGTGATTGAGGGAAAAAACAATGTGTTTCCAGTACTACGGGACGGAACAACGTGGGACTTGATAACGTTACCTACAGGTGCTTATGAAATCGGTGACATAGAAGCCTTCCTCAAAAAGCAGTTAGGAGACTCAAAGATTAGTCTACGTCCTAACAACAATACACTGAAATGTGAGCTGACTTGTGCACTGGATATTGACTTTCAACAAACAGTGTGCGGTATCGGTGATATGTTGGGTTTCAAGGAAAAGCGTCTGCTTGAAGCGAATAAAACTCACACGTCTGACGCCACAGTTAACATTATAAAAGTGAACAGTATACTGATAAGGTGTAATATAGCGCAAGGATCATACAAGAACGGTAAAAACGAGCACACACTGCACTCGTTCTATCCGTCAGTCGAACCAGGATTCAAAATAATTGAATCACCTACAAACGTCATATACCTACCTGTGAATATGAGTCGTTTGGACAACATAACATTATCTTTACACGATCAGGACGGTGACGTAATAGATTTTCGCGGAGAAGTCATCACTGTGCGTTTACATCTAAAACGACTATAGACATGGGCTTGTACTTTGTTTCTTCGCCACCGCTGCTACCACAGTCGTCAGTAATAAAAAAAAAAGAAGAAGAAGAAAGATCAGTTAGGAAACGTATCAGTACTCGTTCGAAACTGAAACGATTAACATCAGTTAACCGTCGTTTCCTGATTTCACTGGGTTTTGTTGTTGTAAACAAGTAACATGGCGAGTGGAATATTATCTGTGGAGCAGCAACCGTTCTTTGAAGACAGTATCACACACTTTTCATTTCACTCACACGCACCGTACGCAACAACAAGATATGGAAACAATGATGAAATACGTGTGCCAATACAACAACAGGACGTCTTTACACTGCCGTCAGAAAGTTTCCTCTACATCGAAGGCAAGTTGGTTAAAAACCCTAGTGTGGCTGCAGATACTGCACTGAATGTGGAACTGGTGAACAATGCTATAGCATTTCTCTTTGAAGAGATTCGTTACGAGTTGGCCGGAGTGGTAGTGGACCATACCAGAAACGTTGGTGTTACGTCAACTATTAAAACTTTTCTATCACTCAACAACAACACACGTGACGCAATGGAAGACGCAGGTTGGGTGGCGCCGACCACGAACGTATTAAAAGTGAATGATGACGGTGAATTCAACTTTTGTATACCACTGAAAATGCTAATGGGATTCGCAGAAGACTATACACGGATCGTGCTGAACGTGAAACAAGAACTTATACTCCTACGCACATCTACCGACATAAACGCTATGGTTTTAGCAAGCGGACAAACGACTGCTAATTGTGTTCTTGAACTAGATAAAGTTTACTGGAAAATGCCTTATGTACATGTAGCTAATGCGTACAGATTACCACTGTTACGACTCATAGAGAAAGACCACCCGATAACTATGCCTTTTAGGACCTGGGAGTTGCACGAGTATCCTGCCTTACCACAGACTAAAAGGCAGAATTGGATTGTCAAGACCTCGAGTCAGCTAGAAAAACCACGCTTTGTTGTGTTAGCGTTTCAGACAGCAAGAAAGAATGTACTGGCAGCACATGCCGATGAATTTGATCATTGTAACGTGATCAATGCGAGACTGTTTCTAAACGACAAGTATTATCCTTACGATAATTTAAACTTGGATATTGGGAAAGACCGTTTTGCATTATTGTACAATATGTACGCCAGTTTTCAAAGTTCGTATTACCATCGTTTAGACGTCAGCCCAGTACTAACACCAGAATTATTCAAATCAAAAGCCCCGCTGTTTGTATTCGATTGTAGCAAACAAGACGATGCGCTTAAGTCTTCAGCAGTTGATGTACGTTTAGAATTTGAATCGTCAATGAATTTTCCTACACAGACGACTGCCTACTGTATGATACTACATGATTCGCTTGTAGAATATACACCATTGTCCAACACAGTACATAGACGTGTTTAAGTCTTATTTTATACATATTTTGTAAATACTAGTTTTAAATATATATATTTTCATATTTGTAACATTATAATATTGGAGCTGTGTGTGTATGTATTTTTAATTGTAAAACTAGTTTAGATATATTTTAATACTTGTAACAATATAATCTTGGAACTGTGTATGTTTTTTTAAAAAATTGTAAATACTAGTTTAGATATATTTTCATACTTGTGACAATATAATCTTGGAGCTGTGTATGTATTTTTAATTGTAAAAACTGTTTAATATAATCTTGGAGCTGTGTGTATGTATTTTAATAAATGTATATATTACACACACTTTATTATTATTATTATTTGTATAACCCACTCCATAATGTATACTTACTTACTTGCAACAAACTAGCGAGCGTTGTCCACACACACACACGAACCCTTAAATGATGGACGTTGTATGCACGCTTAAAATTCAGCTATACCTAAAATATATCTTCAATTAGAAGTGAGACATAATAATTTGATCATACACATACGCGCGCACACACACACACACACACACACACACACACACACACACACACACACACACACACACACACACACACACACACACACACACACACACACACACACACACACACACACACACACATGTATTAAATTCAATAAATAATAATGCGCTTGATAATGTTTTAATGCAAATATTTTAGGAAAGTCTACATTCCACTTTCATAAGGAAATAGTCACCGCTTACAGCTATGCATGTACATGTCCACAATAGAATTAGAGAGATATAAATGTCATCATACGCTGTGACCTACTTTCTAAATTTGTTACATTAAAAATGTTTGTTTAAAGCAATTTTTCAGAAAAAATTGTAACAGACATAATAATTTGATCATACACACACACGCATACACACATGTATTAAATTCAATAAATAAATAATGCGCTTGATAATGTTTTAATGCAAATAATTTTTACGTTTAAATAAAATCTGCACATACATTAAAATTAAATAAAATCTGTACACTTACCAAAACTAGTATGTGTTGTCTACACACCCTTAATGATGAAAGTTGTGTGTATACTGAAGACGTACAAACAGTCTTTCAACTATTAAAAAAGATGCAGAGATAGATTTCACGATGTATCAGCACACGCAGACGGTCAAATGAGAAATTGCCACTATAAAAATACGGTAAGAATATATTTTCAGAAATTGTAATTTGATCATACACACACGTACACACACACACACACACACACACACACACACACACACACACACACACACACACACACATGTATTAAATTCAATAAATAATGCGCTTGATAATGTTTTAATGCAAATAATTTTTACGTTTAAATTAAATCTGTACATACAATAAAAATTATGCTCAGTTATTAACGTATTCAAAATGTTTCAAGTACACTTACTTATTTGAATGAGTCATGTATTAAATTCAATAAATAATGCACTTGATAATGTTTTAATGTGAATAATTTTTACGTTTAAATAAAATCTGCACATACATTAAAATTAAATAAAATCTGTACACTTACCAAAACTAGTATGTGTTGTCTACACACCCTTAATGATGAAAGTTGTGTATACTGAAGACGTACAAACAGTCTCTCAACTATTAAACAAGATGCAGAGATAGATTTCACGATGTATCAGCACACGCAGACGGTCAAATGAGAAATTGTCGCTAATTTTCTGTGCGTATATATTGTACACTGGTAGTGGGAGAAAGCTTGCATGTCCGTTTTTAGAGTAAATACTTTCTAATCCATAATTAATCCTAATTACTGTCAACGCTGCTAATGATTGACAGGTGTCAAATTAGAAAGTAGGACGCCCGATTTAGACGACGTACACAAGGTTAATGACCTCTGGTTTAAGTTAGCGAATAATAATAACTATATCTAATTCTGTATCGTTGTGTGTGTGTGTGTGTGTGTGTGCATAGTTAATCTTTCTATCACTAATTACCACACTGAATATAACTTTCTAATGACGAAATATTATTATTTCATTGTTTACGATATATATATTTAATTAATGCAAAAATTAATTTTTAAAATTACAATGGTCTGTAAACCATATTTAAGTTCGTGTACACATACAAATCGCTTTGAATAAGGGAATTCTTGTCAACGTTTGCAGCGAGAGAGAGACATACACAATGTGTGTATGTGTATGTGTACACAAAACTTTTGAAAATACCTTATTTCAAGGAGATTTTTTTATGCGTAACACTTTACCACACACACAGACTTGGCAGCATATTAATTTCTAAATCGTGGTCAATGACTGTCATGTGTCAAAATTAGAAGTAGGACGCAACGAGGTAGGCGATAAATATATTTCCTGGTGATTACATTTTAGTATCGCTACTTACAATAATCCATAAGTAGCACGACGCTTATGTAAAACCGATGACATAAAGAGAGAGAGAGAGTGTGTGAGAGAGAGAGTTTATATCGTGATCGATAACTGTGTCTAGAGACAAAGAGAGAGGAAGGGAGAGAGAGTTGATATCGAAGTCGTCAACAATTTACTATACACTATAATGCGTCTGCTAATATAGTTTGAATTTCCCACCGAAGAAAAATGTTGGCAGATCTGTTCTATACACACAATAATGCAGGATTGGTAACCCTGATCATATATTTTAATATACACTATAATACACACACATATCAAGTTTGAACCCATACATAGGTTGGTAAACCTGATCATATAGATTTAATATACATTATAACACACAACAAATTTGAACTCATGCAAGGTTGGTAACCCTGATCATATATTTAATATATACACTATAAAGCATCAAGTCGGAACCCCCCCCCCCACCCACCACCTTTGGGATGCTGCGGGTCCAGCTGATAGAAAGTGAAAGTGATCTAGGCTCGCTAAAGGCGGCATATAAAAAAATAACGCGGATGCTGTGGTCCAGCTGATAGAAAGTGAAAGTGGGTTTGAACTGTCATTTTCCCTCTACTAACTTTGTGATGACTGTTGTGGCTCTCCAGTGTCTATGTCAATATTATTTCTGATTTTCAACACATTTTCTTCAAAACTTGTAAGAGACCGTTTTATAACAGTGAGATCAATGTCTACTTTCTGGAGCTGATTAAAGAGTATGTCAGTAAGTGACATAATTTTTCTAAAAAATGAGAGCCAAAAAATAAAGTTTTGACTTACTAAAACTTTTAAATGGCCAGAAGCCTGTGAAAGAGTACTGTCATTTTTTATGTGATCAGAATCTAATATTGTTTTCATGCACTGTATTAGGTCCTGCCTGTGATCATAAATTGTTGTGACACTTCTCGATTGAAAGTTCCATCTGGTAGGTACAGATCTGGGTAACCGCTTTTTTACTACTGCATTTAGTATTGATGTTCTTTGCGGACTAACTGAGAAAAAAGCGCAAAGACCTTGAACATTGGCAAAGAAAACTCGAACTTCCCTGTTTATTGATGCAGCTTTCATCACAACTAAATTCAGCTGTGCATGACAATGAACATTGGGCATCGGCATAACAATTTTGTACAATTGCATGTACACCACTAGAAGTTCCAGCCATTACAGATGCTCCATCATATGTCTGTGCAATGAGCTTTTGGGGAGTTTCATTTATTTTGTGGTGTTTTAACTCATCAAGAATACATGATGCTAAGGCCCTGGCATCATGACGAGAAGGGTTAAGAAAAGTCCAGAATCTTTCTACAGGTCTGTTTTTTGCTATGTACCTATGGATAACAGCTACTTGGTATAAATTAGACCCATCGCTGGTTTCATCAGCAATAACAGCTAAAATTTGCTTGTTTAATTTCATCTGAAATTCTTTCGTGACAGACTTCTAGCATTATTTGTAGTAATTCATTTTGAATGGTTTTAGAAGTACCCCTAAATACTGTTGAAATTTCAAGATGGTTTTTTAAAATAGTATCTAGTTCTGCACTGAAATCTATTAACCCTCTAAAAATTCCTGGATTATTTGATTCTTTAGACTCATCGTGGCCTCTTAAAGCTAGTTCAAACACACCACAGAAACGAATACAGTTGATAATAATACTTAGCACATATCTATTCTGCTTAACTTGTTCATTGTGAGCTACATATTTCTCCTATAAGCTGTATCTAGTTGTTCCTAACAATGCTAACTGTAAACTATTTTTTTATGTGAGTACCTGAAGCCTCATGTTTTTTAGTTCTGTCATTAAAAAGGTTTAAGTCTTTAAATCCAGTCTTAGTCCAAGTCTCCTCCCCTCCAAACAATATACAAGGAAAGCAAAATAATGCAATTTTAGTGTCACACCCACATAACCAGGAATATTTATTGTATAAGTCTGTTTTAAATTTACGATTAAAAATTCTATTACGTGACTTTACAGTTTGATTAAAACTTGAAAGATCTGGTGTAGGTCTACCTACTCTCTTAATTTCAATTTTTTCCTCAATTGGACGTAAACTGAGCGGTTAAGTTTTCGACAGAATTCATTGCGTCCTACGAGTTATATATAACGAATATCTTACACTATGACGCCTTAATCCTTTAATATGCACTATTATTTATATTTAACAATGAATTGTACTAACACTTATCTAACACTAACAATAAACTTAAAAAAAAATTCGACCGACACTAATGAACTGAACTAATAAAACAACATAACCATACAAATTCCAACTGTCGCACCACGTGTTATTTACCAACAAACTGGTGGCGCCGTGACTGACAAGGGGAGTTTGCAGTCCCTAATCACACCAGGCGAAGCTATGTAATAGGAATATCCAAAAAAAAAAATAGTGTAGCCAGCCAGAACACAACTACAAACTACAGCCAGAACTGTACATTGTGTTTCTCCGTTTACCAAGCGCGTCACAGCTGGTGTACACACCCGTAGTACACCGCGGCGAGAGCGTGTACGGTTTTTATTAAGTGCTCTGCACTTTTCAATCAACAAATGATTAATTACGATTATTTAGCTTGAAAACACTTATTAATTATTGTTTTTTTCATAATTTTATAATTGTAAAATACAGTTTATCGGGGATTTACTGGATTAAAAATACAATTAAATTTACAGGATTTAATGGGGGTTGTGCAACCGTGCAACCTAAGCACGGGCCGCCACTGGATACATATAAACAAGATTTAAGTGAAGATATTCTCAGGGATGCACAAATGGCTAATCTAACTATTAACTTTGACTACACTGCATTAATATTTAATCAAGCGCTCATACATCTTGAGGACAAATGTATCTCTATCAACGGCAAAACTCTCCTGCAGCTTGGGCTACAGGCGCCAAATCGGAATGGTCAAGAAGCCCTAGATAGGGATATTTGGAGGGAAAGGAACTACGACATTAATGCTCTCCAAAAATTTCTTGAAGATAATAAACCCCTATTGGTCACAGACCAGAGGCAAGCGTATGACACTGTTCTAAGTCTTATTCAGGCTGGAAATGGTGGGCTCTGTTTTCTGGACGCACCTGAGGGAACTGGGAAAACATTTCTGATCTACATTTTGCTGGCTGAGATCCGCAAAAGAAATGAAATTGCCTTGGCTGTGGCGTCCTCTGGATTAGCATCTACACTGTTAGTTGGCGGTCGAACATTCAGAGCGGTCGGACCGGTCCAGCGAAGCCGTAGTTACATCGTGTTATGTGTGTGTCGTCATTGTAATTTTGTAAATATGTGCAAATGTGTTTTTATGTATTTTATGTGAATTTTAACTTTTGACGAGGACTACTGAAGATGTGACACATGTTACGAAACGCGTCTATATAAAAAACGCTAGAACGAAGTCACTGACGGATAAAAGGTAATAAATTATTGATCTCATACAGGATATGCTTCCCGGCAACTCTGCTACCTATTCATCCATTGATACAGTAATGGATACTGAACAAGCTGTTTATTACCCTACGGAGTTTTTAAATTCTCTGGAACCCACGGGAATTCCGCCACACAAGTTGACTTTAAAATAAGGATCCCCTATCATTCTATTACGTAACATCGACCCACCAAAACTGTGCAACGGAACAAGACTCATCGTAAAGAATCTGTTGCCCAAAGTAATAGAAGCCACGATCATTACGGGGAATGCCGCAAGAGAATACGTATTTATCCCTCGCATTCCGTTGATACCCAGTGACACAAATATGCCTTTTGAGTTCAAGCGATTGCACTTTCCCATCCGGCTTGCATTCGCTATGAGTATCAACAAGGCACAGGGGCAATCACTTTGTGTGGCAGGCATTTACTTGGAAAGTCCACGTTTTTCACACGGCCAATCATATGTAGCTTGCTCAAGAGTCGGCACGCCAGATAATTTATTTGTCTGTGCTCCTGACGAAGAAACGAAAAACATAGTGTACCGTCAAACTTTACAGTAAAAAGTTTGAGATAAATTTAGCTGAATTTATTATGCTTAATGTTTTTGGATCTTTCTATTATTTAAAAAAAAATTATTATTATAATTTAATTATTGTCATATAAGAAGTTTTTGTTATTGTTTACAAGATCCTCACTAATTATAAACATTGTTAATATGTCTAACAAGTAAAATATGTTTTCGGCATAACAAGGTTTCAATTATTCAATAAATCCTTTAATAATCATTATCCCAAGCAAAGCCGGGAAAATCCTCTAGTTTACTATATAAGAAAAACATACTTCAAAATGAAACATAGCATTGCTTATGCCTCCCCCTCCCCAAACAATTCTATGTAAGGTGATGGTCAGACGTTGATGTCATGTTTTGAACGGTCATAGCCCTCCGCCACTTTCTCAAATTTTTTCGAAAGCCATCTAATCACCGCGGCGGCTCGTGTGTGGTTAACGGCGGTGTGAATGTAAACCCGCCATAAAGTAATACGCAGTGTAAGTGCTAATTATATAAAGAATTTCAAACGCGTGCCTCGAAAGCCGCTACTCTGCTCGAACGCCTAAGGTAACTCAAGCGAACATATGCGATGTACCGATACCGTGCAGAGGTATATCTTTAGCGAATGTAATAACAGAGAATTATCTTTATTTTTGCTCTGTACCACCTGGCTTCTCGCATCGCCACCTGTTTTCTTTCACTCTCTCTCTCTCTCTCTTTACTTTCTGTTTTTCTTTTTCCTAATTCTTTATCTGTATAGGAAGTTTTTGGCTGTTCGTTATTTCTTATGTAGCTACACCTCTACTCCCTTCCCAGTCACTTCTCAAGTTCATATTTAATGAATGTTTGTTGTACGTATTTTTTTTTTTCTGTCCGCTCAGCTTACTAATTTCGAATATTTTGAATCAGATGAATAGACTAACATTATTTGCCATTATATTTCTCTTCTTCTTTGTCTCATACCCTAATAGGACGTTGGATTTACAGCTAAGTCGCATCCCTTATCAACTTTCTCCACCCATACTCATTTTATAAAATTTTTTATATCGCTTTATGATAAAAATAAGAAAACTCTCGTCCTCTTCAAAAAAGCACAAAACAGATTTTTTTGCTTTACATTATCATTGTACTGATTGTCAGGAGAACCAAGACCACATTGTTTTATGACCTGCTGACGTACATTTTGTCATCAGTCTTCACCATCCAGATATAGGTTCAATTTTTTACAATTTCGTCCGACCTTACTTAATATGTAATTTTCTCTCGACATTATAAATAATACGATACTCTAAAGTATTACGATATTCTAAAGTAAGAATAGCTTCAGGGAAAACTTGGTTCATCTTTACAATACTAAAAATCTCTCCAACCGAAGCCATTGCACTGTTGATTTTGAATAAGTGGTAGGTATTCAGATGTTTGTTGCCGATTTTTCTTCTTGACACCATAATAGTAATAAAACTTATATATTGTAACGTTTTATAATCTTGAGGTGTGTGCCTTAAGTATTGTGTTTTAGTTTAGTTTAACTTGAATTAGTTTTAATTATTTTATAAATCTTTTAATTTTATTCTTCTAGGAATTTATTAAATTTAGTTTAATTCTGTTGATTCGAGATTGTTTTTTTAATTATCTATTAAAAATTATTAATTATTATTTGCTTTCGTTGGTTTTTGATAAAAAAAATTCATAAAAGAAAAATTTTGTTGATGTTTGATTCGATCGTAATATCGAATTTGGCTATTTGTAGGTTATCTGCGTAATCCCTTGTTTATGATAAAGTTCCAATCGCCAACGCTGTTTCACTCTTCTTTAATTAATAAAAAATCCTTTAATCTCAATTAATTCTATAAATAAAACTTATTTAATACCAATTGAAAATAATTAATAACCTTTATTTTATTTAAATTCAGTTTGACGACCCTTAGGTCGAAATAGCTCATTCCCTTGTTATACCCTTCAGCTCTTAGCTACACAGAGATGACCTGTTCACTTTTATGTCTAACAATAGAATGGTGAGTTTTTCTTTTTCTTTCAACTGGCTTGACCAAAATTAGCAAAATTCCCATTGGTCACCTTTTATAACCTCTTCTCTTGTGTTATAACTTAGGGAACCCGCAATAATTGGATCTGCCAATTATACAGGCTGCCTTAGTTGTGACGAGCTGAAAATAATCACAACAAATAAAACAATTCTTATAGCAGGATATTAGGAAGGGGAGACTGTTGATTTATGCACTCAGTTTACTCGGTACTCAGATGACATCTCTTTATTACATTTTTTATGTGATTAAGTTCTCTATTGAAAGTTCTCAAACAGTATAGTTTACTATATGATTATATATATATATTACTCCTTTACAAAGGGCCCTCAAGATATGATGTACATCTATTTTATTTATTCCACGGACCCGGGATTGAATATATTAAATGACTAATGGTCACCTTGCCATATACAATACTGAAAATTTAACCATTTGAAGAATGGTTTTCATTAATCTTTTAAAACAACAAAACTTTTAGTTTAAACTTTTTACTCTTTTGCTATAACCAGTGTTATTAGATTTTAGACTACATGTTACATATAGTTTCTGTCTTTTAAAGTCTTTAATGTTATTACATTTAAAACAGAAGTTTTAAAGTCTTTAATATGATAAGTTAAATTGTCTTTTGTGGACTATAATTTTTGTAACTCTTAACCATGGAAGACAAGCCTCCATGTCACCTGTGTGTTTCCTGAAGTTGCTGCAGAATTGGTTCTTCGGTCCGCCGGGTGTTTTCTGGAAGGTCTGTCGTTCTCTTATCATACTGTGACGGTGAAGTTCTCGAAGTATGTCAAATCATTCCGGGTGTGGTACACTCATCTCAGGCGACTGTAGTAACTCTTAGTAATTCTCGTAGTTAGAATACATTAATAGAAAGTTCGTTTCACTGTTATACACTTCACATGATTATAGATTAGTTGACTATCACCTTCTTGTTTGTAATACTGTATAAATTACATAGTTCGTTATTTTATAATAGAGAGAGACGTCATCACCACACAAATTTACTTATTTAAATAGTCATTGAATCAAGCCTTTCACATTTTATATATATACGTAGCGAAACAACGCTTTACGCTGCTTACGGCGTGCGCGCTCCATTGCAAGTGGCAGAAATAGTTAAGGGGGAGAGTAGTAATCTCAAGACGATTACTAGACAACATAAAAGTAGTTCCGTGTTTCTAAATTAATTAAAGGACTAAAGTTTGATTAAGTTATTAACTAAAGATATTCTTAGTTACAGAAGTTATCAAAGTACGTAACAGTGGTTTTATTTAATTATTTAAATAATAACAAATTTACAATAATACTTAGTTTATTTAGGGGTCAGAAAACAAGTTAATTCTGGTCAGTTCCTGTTTATGCAGGATTAATTAATAAGCTTTACCCTTTCTGTACAATTCCATTCCCTTTTATTTTATTATTAGACTTTATATTAAATATTATTATTATTTAATGATTGCAATAAGATTTAGTTTACAATGTGAGATTTTATTAAGAATTTAAAATTTCTCAGCTTATACATTATCAACTTAATTAATTAACATATTTTTTATTAATGAAATCGTCACATACTCCGCCGCTTAAGCCACAGACTCCGGTTTATTTGTTTAGGAATGTACCGGGAGTATGTTTGGGGATTTCCGTGTGTAATTTCTCCCACCCGTTTTTCTATGTATGTAATTACGAGTTGCACAAGTCAGTCTCGACTTGCTTATTCTTACTATCTACCTATCATACTTTACAGACTAATTCTACTACTACATAAAATTCACACATTATAAAACATATTGTTAACATTCTAAATTTTCTTAACACTACTACTTATGGCTACTACCGGGTTTTTCTTTAGTTGGGAGTTATTCTAGTGATAGAATTTCTCATTAAGTAACTTGTTACTTAATTATTTCTCATATTTGCTGTCAGCTGACTTCTTACTTTGCTCTACTTTCGAAGTATAGGATTCAAGGTTGATCAGGCCTCGTACCTATTTATACGATTAGCTAGCTAAATGTTACTCAAGTACTTCTTTGCAGTTGAGTACAAAACATATTCCTTTCTTTTTTTTTTTTACATTTATTTAACTTGCACTCTACCATTTCCTTCTTCGTGATAATGTTTTATCTGCGAAATATGTGTCCTTCGTACATATTTTTGAGTAGAGGGTTCATACAGTGCTACGGTTACTGGAGTTAAATATTTGTGAATTTGATAAGGACCGCACCATCGGTATGATAGCTTGGAAGTGGTCTTATCGATTGCACGACTCGTAGGATGTGTTTTACACATAACTAAGTTACCGATTTGGTACTTTACTCCATTATTATTATTTCGCTCGTGATATTTCCTTGATTTCGCTAAGTTTGTTCGTAAATTAGCGCGCGCTTCATTCCATATTTTCCTAATATTTTTATCCCTAATTTCAAGGGGTAACAGTTCATGTATTTTCCACTTAGTGGATAATGGGTGGTTAGGTTTATACTTGAACAATAATTCGAATGGGGTAGACTTATGTCCTTCATGATATGCAGAATTAAAGGCGAACTGGATCCAGGATAGGTTCTGGTCCCAAGAAGTATGATCGTTAGCATGGTAGGCTATTAAAGCAGATTTTAGGTTTCGCAAATACCTCTCAGCTATATTACCTTGCGGACGATACTCTGTAGTGGTAATGTGGTTTATACCTAGTTTGAAACACATGTTCCTGAATTCCTTGGACTTAAACTGTGGTCCGTTATCCGACACTAGATGGACAGGAATACCGAATTCTTTAAATAATCTATGCTGTAAAATACTTACTGTGGTTGTAGCTAAGGCTCGCCGCATGGGGTACATCCAGACGAATTTGCTAAAAGAGTCTACACAAATTAGTAACATTGTATTTCCTGATATAGAACGCGGGTAGGGTCCTGAAAAGTCTAAATAAATTTTGGAGAACGGGGTAGCAGGAATCTCTGAGATTAATTGACTTATTTGGCTGTTTCTCGCTGGTTTGCTGAGTGCACACAACTTACACTTTTTTACAAAATTGGCGATCTCACTGTTCATATTTTCCCAGTGATATTCTTTACGAATTCGGTGTATGGTTTTATTTATTCCCATATGTGCTCCAATGGTGGAAGAGTGATAATATTCCATCAGCATAGGTTTAATAATATCAGGGGCGATTATTCGTAGATATTTTCCGTTCGCTATTTTACAACATAATACTCTCCTACTTAATATGTATTTCTCTGACTTATTTCCTTTTTCAAGTTGTTCAATAATCGGACTCAAACGTGGGTCTTGTTGTTGATACTGGGCTAAATCCGTAAATGCAAGAGGAAATTCGGTAATTAACGTATTAATAATCGGCGTTTCTCTACTCTTGTTTTCGTAAGTATTACTACTAGGCTGGAACATACGTGACAGTGTATCGGCAACTACGTTTTGGGTGCCTCTAATATGTTGTACTTTGAATTTAAAACAATTTAATCTTAATACCCATCTTCCGATACGACCTAACTGTTTTGGGTGATTTAGTAGCCAAGATAACGCTTGATTATCTGTTTCTAATAAAAACTCCTTATGTTCTAAAAATGGTTTGAACTTCTCAAAAGCGAAAACTATAGCTAAACATTCTAATTCGTATGCGGAGTATTTCTTTTCTTGCTCAGTCAGGGTGCGAGAAGCGTAACTAATAGGTAACCTTGAGTTATCTACTTCCTGATATATTACTGCACCTAGGGCGACACTAGAACTGTCTGTCTGCACTACAAATGGTTTTGTAAAGTCGGCTAATTGTAGTACGGGGGGTGATATTATGCTTTCTTTTAATTTCTCGAATGCGGTTTGGTGTTGCTCATTCCATTCAAATTTAATTCCCTTCTTTCTTAAGGTATTTAGCGGTGCTGCAATTTCGGCTAGATGTGGGATATGCTTATGGAAATAATTTATCATTCCTAAAAATCGGGCTATTCCTTTCGCATCCCGCGGCGGTAAAAATTCTCTGATTGCACGGGTTCGCTCTGGGTCTATGCTTACCTTTCCGTTGGCTTTTACGATGTGACCTAAAAATGAGAATTGTGTCACAGCAAAATTTACTTTACTGGGATTTACGGTTAATCCAGCTTTCTCCAATCGGGTTAGTACTTCACGTAGATGATTAAGATGTTGCTCAATTGACTCGCTGTAGATAACAATGTCATCTAAGTAGTGATACACATATTTAAATTTTATGTCATGAAATAACTTTTCTAATAATCTGCTACATACAGAACTACCTTGGGATATACCAAAAGGTACCCTGGTAAATTGGTACAGGTTGAAAGGGACGGCAAATGCGGTAAGACGTTTTGATTCTTCCGAAAGGGGTATCTGATGAAATGCCTGATTTAAATCCATAATGGTAAAGATTTTTGCTTTCGTAAAATAATGAAATGCACTGTGGATGTCGGGAAGTGGTATAGATTCAAATTCTATCCGTTTATTTAGTTGTCTGTAGTCCACAACTAATCTATGTTTGTCGTTACTTTTGGGTACTAAAAACGCGGGTGATGAATAAGATGACGTAGAGGGTTCGATGACTCCTTGTTCTAACAATTTATTAATTTGATTCCGCATTACTTCCATTTTAGGAGGTGATAATTTGTATGGGGCTAAACGTATTACTTTGTTGTCGCTCAAATTTATTTTGTACTCTATCAGATCCGTCAGTCCTAACTTTGGGGTGAGGACGTTGGAGAATTGTTTTATTAAAGTCTGTATGTTCCGTCTATCTTTACTTTCCAGATGACTTAATTCAGATTCGTGATGCTTTATATGTGTAGAAGTGGTGCTAGTACTTTCTCTGTTATTTGCATTATCATGCAAGTTATATTTCCGTGAACGATCGAATCCAAAGTAAAATATCTTCTCGTGAATGTCTAAAATTATTCCTGTTTTACTGATAAAATCAGCTCCCAATATTAACTCGGGTCCTAATTCGTCGCATACCAACATTGGAAAATACCACGTTAGATTTTTAATTTTTACTTTAAACGTGATGATAAGTTTTATCATTAAGTTTTGCTTATTAGCTGTAGCGCATCTAATATTTACTGATTGACTGCGTTTAACTAAATTGTGTTTAAATAATTGATTGGCTAGCTCTTGACTAATTAAACTTCGCGTGGATCCGGAATCAATTAATCCGAGGGTGGATGTAACACCAATGTCAACTTGTATATACGGCAATTCACACCTATAGTAATCACATTTACTAATAGAGTTACACTTATCGATAAATTTCCTAACATAGGGGTCTAATTTTCTTTTGTTATTATTATTAGTATTTTGTTTTAATTTGTGGTCTCTCAGGGGTTTACCTGTTTTCACGATGCTGCGGAAGACACAGGGTTTCGGATCTCCCAGCCTTACATGTTTTTTGGATAATGAATTTTCTGATTGTACTGTTTCCGTTTACAGTTTCTACTGAGGTGTCCAGGTTTTCCGCAGTTATAGCATATATATTCTTTACGCGGGGTCGCACTGGTTTCGTGTCGAGGTGGTGGCTCCTTGGACATACCATGGCCATGAACATAGGTTGGTCGCCGAAATGGTCGTCGTTCTCGTAGACTTCTAGTATCTGAGGATAGGGCTTGCGTTTCCTTTCTATGTGGTGTTGTGGATACCGGTGCATGTCGATGCTGATCTGCATACCACACATTTGAAGAGTACACACTACATTGTTCAAGGTCAGCGAAAGTAAGGGGTCTACTTATTAGTGCTAAACGGGAGCGTTCTTCAGGAGATAAGCCTACCAATATAGTATCGACCAATTGTTTTTCGGTCCAGTCGACTTGCAGTAGACGTGAAGATTCTCTGATGTCTGCGATATAGTGGGCCAGTCTTTCTTGAGCTCTTTGTACTCGAAGTACGGTATTTCTTTTAATCTCCTCATATATTCCCGTGGGGATAAAATATTTGATTACATTTGTATGAAGTTCTTCTACCGGAAGAGTCGAGTTTAATGCTTCTAGCACACGATCTCGTAAAGGTGGTTTACATTTGGGTAAGATGACCTGCTGTATTTGCCAATCGCTCAATTGTTGCAGATCTTTTATTTGCAGTAGATATCTGATAAAAGTCAATAGAGTCGTGATACTTAAGCCATCTGTGTAAGGAATTTCATTAATTATTTTCTCTACTGGGTGGGAAATCTTTCCGTAGAGGTCTGCATTAAAATATACGTTAGGTATACCTTTCAAAGGATTTGTATTTGCATTAGGATTCGTAATCGCATATTTACTAGTGCGAGTATGCTGAACATTAGGCGGTGGGGGTTCTAACATAGTTTGGGTATTTAATTCTCTACTAGGTAATTGTTCATGACTCTGTTGTATCTTCGATACGGTGGGTGATTCGGGGTTCGAGGTGGAGAGAGGGTGTTCTAAAGTAGGGGATTGAACTGGGGAGATATATAATTTTTGTAAGTAGTGCTCAATTTCCTCCATTCTCGATGAGTCTGATTTTCGTCGTAAGTCGTTGATAATTATCGGTAATTGGCTTAAAGCCTCATCCGCAAATTTCTGCACATCGGCGGGGATTACGGTGACGTCGGGCCAGCTTAATAAATTATTTAACCGGCGGGTTAAATGTTCTATACGTTGCGTAACGCGCAAAAATTCCGTAGGTGATTTTTTGTCCTGAAGGTTCTGAGATAATACTATCAGTTCCCTATATTTCGCATAACAGGTTTCTCGTTCGCCGTCATAATCGAGTTCACGCAATCTATCTAACTGCGAGGGTGTATCTGATCCGGTTTGGCGTAATGATTTTCGTAATTCCGACACGGTTACATTCACGTGTTTTAGACCTCGTAAAAGTGCTTCGTAGCATAGCTCATCTTTTAATAATAGATCAGGATTAAATTCAGCCATTTTCGTAACGTGAGTGGCTATAACTAATTATTCTACTATTTGCATTAAATGCTATACAACGCTTCCTTTTTTTTTTTTACACAAGAATATAAAAATATAAATCAATCGTATTCTTACTCCTTTTTCTTTTTACAAATAAACACTTAAAATGTTATGACAACCTTTATCGTTTTACATTGAGAGAGAGAGAGAGAAATTTCACACAGGCATGAATATGCGTACGACAAAAGGGGGAATCTTCGGTTACTCAACACAGGAAAATACACGCTTCTTATAACAATAGACAACACAAGGAGGGTGACTTATTGTCTAACTCAACTTGGGGGAGACCAACTATGACAGTTTTAAACAATCGGCAACAGGAAACTTACATGTCCGAGTTTGTCGTGAAAAAGACACGTTGATGAATGAGACTTTTAACAAGTACCTACATGGTTTGTTTACATGGGATTATATGTTAATATTACTTTACACATATTATATTTACAAATAAAGTTACCTATACTATATTACTATAATATCAATTATTATTTTTATCTTATTTAAAATTCTGACACATATTTAAATACATGAGTGAATAGATCAACAGCTTGTGTGCGTGGGATATCGGACACAATTACTTCTTTCTTTTCTCTTACGCAAAATTAGCAAAATTAGCAAAATAAGCAGAGTGGCGCAATTTATAACCTCTTCTCTTGTGTTATAACTTAGGGAACCCGCAATAATTGGATCTGCCAATTATACAGGCTGCCTTAGTTGTGACGAGCTGAAAATAATCACAACAAATAAAACAATTCTTATAGCAGGATATTAGGAAGGGGAGACTGTTGATTTATGCACTCAGTTTACTCGGTACTCAGATGACATCTCTTTATTACATTTTTTATGTGATTAAATTCTCTATTGAAAGTTCTCAAACAGTATAGTTTACTATATGATTATATATGTATTACTCCTTTACAAAGGGCCCTCAAGATATGATGTACATCTATTTTATTTATTCCACGGATCCGGGATTGAATATATTAAATGACTAATGGTCACCTTGCCATATACAATACTGAAAATTTAACCATTTGAAGAATGGTTTTCATTAATCTTTTAAAACAACAAAACTTTTAGTTTAAACTTTTTACTCTTTTGCTATAACCAGTGTTATTAGATTTTAGACTACATGTTACATATAGTCTTGTAAAGACTATATGTCTGTCTTTTAAAGTCTTTAATGTTATTACATTTAAAACAGAAGTTTTAAAGTCTTTAATATGATAAGTTAAATTGTCTTTTGTGGACTATAATTTTTGTAACTCTTAACCATGGAAGACAAGCCTCCATGTCACCTGTGTGTTTCCTGAAGTTGCTGCAGAATTGGTTCTTCGGTCCGCCGGGTGTTTTCTGGAAGGTCTGTCGTTCTCTTATCATACTGTGACGGTGAAGTTCTCGAAGTATGTCAAATCATTCCGGGTGTGGTACACTCATCTCAGGCGACTGTAGTAACTCTTAGTAATTCTCGTAGTTAGAATACATTAATAGAAAGTTCGTTTCACTGTTATACACTTCACATGATTATAGATTAGTTGACTATCACCTTCTTGTTTGTAATACTGTATAAATTACATAGTTCGTTATTTTATAATAGAGAGAGACGTCATCACCACACAAATTTACTTATTTAAATAGTCATTGAATCAAGCCTTTCACATTTTATATATATACGTAGCGAAACAACGCTTTACGCTGCTTACGGCGTGCGCGCTCCATTGCAAGTGGCAGAAATAGTTAAGGGGGAGAGTAGTAATCTCAAGACGATTACTAGACAACATAAAAGTAGTTCCGTGTTTCTAAATTAATTAAAGGACTAAAGTTTGATTAAGTTATTAACTAAAGATATTCTTAGTTACAGAAGTTATCAAAGTACGTAACAGTGGTTTTATTTAATTATTTAAATAATAACAAATTTACAATAATACTTAGTTTATTTAGGGGTCAGAAAACAAGTTAATTCTGGTCAGTTCCTGTTTATGCAGGATTAATTAATAAGCTTTACCCTTTCTGTACAATTCCATTCCCTTTTATTTTATTATTAGACTTTATATTAAATATTATTATTATTTAATGATTGCAATAAGATTTAGTTTACAATGTGAGATTTTATTAAGAATTTAAAATTTCTCAGCTTATACATTATCAACTTAATTAATTAACATATTTTTTATTAATGAAATCGTCACATACTCCGCCGCTTAAGCCACAGACTCCGGTTTATTTGTTTAGGAATGTACCGGGAGTATGTTTGGGGATTTCCGTGTGTAATTTCTCTCACCCGTTTTTCTATGTATGTAATTACGAGTTGCACAAGTCAGTCTCGACTTGCTTATTCTTACTATCTACCTATCATACTTTACAGACTAATTCTACTACTACATAAAATTCACACATTATAAAACATATTGTTAACATTCTAAATTTTCTTAACACTACTACTTATGACTACTACCGGGTTTTTCTTTAGTTGGGAGTTATTCTAGTGATAGAATTTCTCATTAAGTAATTTGTTACTTAATTATTTCTCATATTTGCTGTCAGCTTACTTCTTACTTTGCTCTACTTTCGAAGTATAGGATTGAAGGTTGATCAGGCCTCGTACCTATTTATACGATTAGCTAGCTAAATGTTACTCAAGTACTTCTTTGCAGTTGAGTACAAAACATATTCCTTTCTTTTTTTTTTACATTTATTTAACTTGCACTCTACCATTTCCTTCTTCGTGATAATGTTTTATCTGCGAAATATGTGTCCTTCGTACATATTTTTGAGTAGAGGGTTCATACAGTGCTACGGTTACTGGAGTTAAATATTTGTGAATTTGATAAGGACCGCACCATCGGTATGATAGCTTGGAAGTGGTCTTATCGATTGCACGACTCGTAGGATGTGTTTTACACATAACTAAGTTACCGATTTGGTACTTTACTCCATTATTATTATTTCGCTCGTGATATTTCCTTGATTTCGCTAAGTTTGTTCGTAAATTAGCGCGCGCTTCATTCCATATTTTCCTAATATTTTTATCCTTAATTTCAAGGGGTAACAATTCATGTATTTTCCACTTAGTGGATAATGGGTGGTTAGGTTTATACTTGAACAATAATTCGAATGGGGTAGACTTATGTCCTTCATGATATGCAGAATTAAAGGCGAACTGGATCCAGGATAGGTTCTGGTCCCAAGAAGTATGATCGTTAGCATGGTAGGCTATTAAAGCAGATTTTAGGTTTCGCAAATACCTCTCAGCTATATTACCTTGCGGACGATACTCTGTAGTGGTAATGTGGTTTATACCTAGTTTGAAACACATGTTCCTGAATTCCTTGGACTTAAACTGTGGTCCGTTATCCGACACTAGATGGACAGGAATACCGAATTCTTTAAATAATCTATGCTGTAAAATACTTACTGTGGTTGTAGCTAAGGCTCGCCGCATGGGGTACATCCAGACGAATTTGCTAAAAGAGTCTACACAAATTAGTAACATTGTATTTCCTGATATAGAACGCGGGTAGGGTCCTGAAAAGTCTAAATAAATTTTGGAGAACGGGGTAGCAGGAATCTCTGAGATTAATTGACTTATTTGGCTGTTTCTCGCTGGTTTGCTGAGTGCACACAACTTACACTTTTTTACAAAATTGGCGATCTCACTGTTCATATTTTCCCAGTGATATTCTTTACGAATTCGGTGTATGGTTTTATTTATTCCCATATGTGCTCCAATGGTGGAAGAGTGATAATATTCCATCAGCATAGGTTTAATAATATCAGGGGCGATTATTCGTAGATATTTTCCGTTCGCTATTTTACAACATAATACTCTCCTACTTAATATGTATTTCTCTGACTTATTTCCTTTTTCAAGTTGTTCAATAATCGGACTCAAACGTGGGTCTTGTTGTTGATACTGGGCTAAATCCGTAAATGCAAGAGGAAATTCGGTAATTAACGTATTAATAATCGGCGTTTCTCTACTCTTGTTTTCGTAAGTATTACTACTAGGCTGGAACATACGTGACAGTGTATCGGCAACTACGTTTTGGGTGCCTCTAATATGTTGTACTTTGAATTTAAAACAATTTAATCTTAATACCCATCTTCCGATACGACCTAACTGTTTTGGGTGATTTAGTAGCCAAGATAACGCTTGATTATCTGTTTCTAATAAAAACTCCTTATGTTCTAAAAATGGTTTGAACTTCTCAAAAGCGAAAACTATAGCTAAACATTCTAATTCGTATGCGGAGTATTTCTTTTCTTGCTCAGTCAGGGTGCGAGAAGCGTAACTAATAGGTAACCTTGAGTTATCTACTTCCTGATATATTACTGCACCTAGGGCGACACTAGAACTGTCTGTCTGCACTACAAATGGTTTTGTAAAGTCGGCTAATTGTAGTACGGGGGGTGATATTATGCTTTCTTTTAATTTCTCGAATGCGGTTTGGTGTTGCTCATTCCATTCAAATTTAATTCCCTTCTTTCTTAAGGTATTTAGCGGTGCTGCAATTTCGGCTAGATGTGGGATATGCTTATGGAAATAATTTATCATTCCTAAAAATCGGGCTATTCCTTTCGCATCCCGCGGCGGTAAAAATTCTCTGATTGCACGGGTTCGCTCTGGGTCTATGCTTACCTTTCCGTTGGCTTTTACGATGTGACCTAAAAATGAGAATTGTGTCACAGCAAAATTTACTTTACTGGGATTTACGGTTAATCCAGCTTTCTCCAATCGGGTTAGTACTTCACGTAGATGATTAAGATGTTGCTCAATTGACTCGCTGTAGATAACAATGTCATCTAAGTAGTGATACACATATTTAAATTTTATGTCATGAAATAACTTTTCTAATAATCTGCTACATACAGAACTACCTTGGGATATACCAAAAGGTACCCTGGTAAATTGGTACAGGTTGAAAGGGACGGCAAATGCGGTAAGACGTTTTGATTCTTCCGAAAGGGGTATCTGATGAAATGCCTGATTTAAATCCATAATGGTAAAGATTTTTGCTTTCGTAAAATAATGAAATGCACTGTGGATGTCGGGAAGTGGTATAGATTCAAATTATATCCGTTTATTTAGTTGTCTGTAGTCCACAACTAATCTATGTTTGTCGTTACTTTTGGGTACTAAAAACGCGGGTGATGAATAAGATGACGTAGAGGGTTCGATGACTCCTTGTTCTAACAATTTATTAATTTGATTCCGCATTACTTCCATTTTAGGAGGTGATAATTTGTATGGGGCTAAACGTATTACTTTGTTGTCGCTCAAATTTATTTTGTACTCTATCAGATCCGTCAGTCCTAACTTTGGGGTGAGGACGTTGGAGAATTGTTTTATTAAAGTCTGTATGTTCCGTCTATCTTTACTTTCCAGATGACTTAATTCAGATTCGTGATGCTTTATATGTGTAGAAGTGGTGCTAGTACTTTCTCTGTTATTTGCATTATCATGCAAGTTATATTTCCGTGAACGATCGAATCCAAAGTAAAATATCTTCTCGTGAATGTCTAAAATTATTCCTGTTTTACTGATAAAATCAGCTCCCAATATTAACTCGGGTCCTAATTCGTCGCATACCAACATTGGAAAATACCACGTTAGATTTTTAATTTTTACTTTAAACGTGATGATAAGTTTTATCATTAAGTTTTGCTTATTAGCTGTAGCGCATCTAATATTTACTGATTGACTGCGTTTAACTAAATTGTGTTTAAATAATTGATTGGCTAGCTCTTGACTAATTAAACTTCGCGTGGATCCGGAATCAATTAATCCGAGGGTGGATGTAACACCAATGTCAACTTGTATATACGGCAATTCACACCTATAGTAATCACATTTACTAATAGAGTTACACTTATCGATAAATTTCCTAACATAGGGGTCTAATTTTCTTTTGTTATTATTATTAGTATTTTGTTTTAATTTGTGGTCTCTCAGGGGTTTACCTGTTTTCACGATGCTGCGGAAGACACAGGGTTTCGGATCTCCCAGCCTTACATGTTTTTTGGATAATGAATTTTCTGATTGTACTGTTTCCGTTTACAGTTTCTACTGAGGTGTCCAGGTTTTCCGCAGTTATAGCATATATATTCTTTACGCGGGGTCGCACTGGTTTCGTGTCGAGGTGGTGGCTCCTTGGACATACCATGGCCATGAACATAGGTTGGTCGCCGAAATGGTCGTCGTTCTCGTAGACTTCTAGTATCTGAGGATAGGGCTTGCGTTTCCTTTCTATGTGGTGTTGTGGATACCGGTGCATGTCGATGCTGATCTGCATACCACACATTTGAAGAGTACACACTACATTGTTCAAGGTCAGCGAAAGTAAGGGGTCTACTTATTAGTGCTAAACGGGAGCGTTCTTCAGGAGATAAGCCTACCAATATAGTATCGACCAATTGTTTTTCGGTCCAGTCGACTTGCAGTAGACGTGAAGATTCTCTGATGTCTGCGATATAGTGGGCCAGTCTTTCTTGAGCTCTTTGTACTCGAAGTACGGTATTTCTTTTAATCTCCTCATATATTCCCGTGGGGATAAAATATTTGATTACATTTGTATGAAGTTCTTCTACCGGAAGAGTCGAGTTTAATGCTTCTAGCACACGATCTCGTAAAGGTGGTTTACATTTGGGTAAGATGACCTGCTGTATTTGCCAATCGCTCAATTGTTGCAGATCTTTTATTTGCAGTAGATATCTGATAAAAGTCAATAGAGTCGTGATACTTAAGCCATCTGTGTAAGGAATTTCATTAATTATTTTCTCTACTGGGTGGGAAATCTTTCCGTAGAGGTCTGCATTAAAATATACGTTAGGTATACCTTTCAAAGGATTTGTATTTGCATTAGGATTCGTAATCGCATATTTACTAGTGCGAGTATGCTGAACATTAGGCGGTGGGGGTTCTAACATAGTTTGGGTATTTAATTCTCTACTAGGTAATTGTTCATGACTCTGTTGTATCTTCGATACGGTGGGTGATTCGGGGTTCGAGGTGGAGAGAGGGTGTTCTAAAGTAGGGGATTGAACTGGGGAGATATATAATTTTTGTAAGTAGTGCTCAATTTCCTCCATTCTCGATGAGTCTGATTTTCGTCGTAAGTCGTTGATAATTATCGGTAATTGGCTTAAAGCCTCATCCGCAAATTTCTGCACATCGGCGGGGATTACGGTGACGTCGGGCCAGCTTAATAAATTATTTAACCGGCGGGTTAAATGTTCTATACGTTGCGTAACGCGCAAAAATTCCGTAGGTGATTTTTTGTCCTGAAGGTTCTGAGATAATACTATCAGTTCCCTATATTTCGCATAACAGGTTTCTCGTTCGCCGTCATAATCGAGTTCACGCAATCTATCTAACTGCGAGGGTGTATCTGATCCGGTTTGGCGTAATGATTTTCGTAATTCCGACACGGTTACATTCACGTGTTTTAGACCTCGTAAAAGTGCTTCGTAGCATAGCTCATCTTTTAATAATAGATCAGGATTAAATTCAGCCATTTTCGTAACGTGAGTGGCTATAACTAATTATTCTACTATTTGCATTAAATGCTATACAACGCTTCCTTTTTTTTTTTACACAAGAATATAAAAATATAAATCAATCGTATTCTTACTCCTTTTTCTTTTTACAAATAAACACTTAAAATGTTATGACAACCTTTATCGTTTTACATTGAGAGAGAGAGAGAGAAATTTCACACAGGCATGAATATGCGTACGACAAAAGGGGGAATCTTCGGTTACTCAACACAGGAAAATACACGCTTCTTATAACAATAGACAACACAAGGAGGGTGACTTATTGTCTAACTCAACTTGGGGGAGACCAACTATGACAGTTTTAAACAATCGGCAACAGGAAACTTACATGTCCGAGTTTGTCGTGAAAAAGACACGTTGATGAATGAGACTTTTAACAAGTACCTACATGGTTTGTTTACATGGGATTATATGTTAATATTACTTTACACATATTATATTTACAAATAAAGTTACCTATACTATATTACTATAATATCAATTATTATTTTTATCTTATTTAAAATTCTGACACATATTTAAATACATGAGTGAATAGATCAACAGCTTGTGTGCGTGGGATATCGGACACAATTACTTCTTTCTTTTCTCTTACGCAAAATTAGCAAAATTAGCAAAATAAGCAGAGTGGCGCAATTTATAACCTCTTCTCTTGTGTTATAACTTAGGGAACCCGCAATAATTGGATCTGCCAATTATACAGGCTGCCTTAGTTGTGACGAGCTGAAAATAATCACAACAAATAAAACAATTCTTATAGCAGGATATTAGGAAGGGGAGACTGTTGATTTATGCACTCAGTTTACTCGGTACTCAGATGACATCTCTTTATTACATTTTTTATGTGATTAAATTCTCTATTGAAAGTTCTCAAACAGTATAGTTTACTATATGATTATATATGTATTACTCCTTTACAAAGGGCCCTCAAGATATGATGTACATCTATTTTATTTATTCCACGGATCCGGGATTGAATATATTAAATGACTAATGGTCACCTTGCCATATACAATACTGAAAATTTAACCATTTGAAGAATGGTTTTCATTAATCTTTTAAAACAACAAAACTTTTAGTTTAAACTTTTTACTCTTTTGCTATAACCAGTGTTATTAGATTTTAGACTACATGTTACATATAGTGTCTGTCTTTTAAAGTCTTTAATGTTATTACATTTAAAACAGAAGTTTTAAAGTCTTTAATATGATAAGTTAAATTGTCTTTTGTGGACTATAATTTTTGTAACTCTTAACCATGGAAGACAAGCCTCCATGTCACCTGTGTGTTTCCTGAAGTTGCTGCAGAATTGGTTCTTCGGTCCGCCGGGTGTTTTCTGGAAGGTCTGTCGTTCTCTTATCATACTGTGACGGTGAAGTTCTCGAAGTATGTCAAATCATTCCGGGTGTGGTACACTCATCTCAGGCGACTGTAGTAACTCTTAGTAATTCTCGTAGTTAGAATACATTAATAGAAAGTTCGTTTCACTGTTATACACTTCACATGATTATAGATTAGTTGACTATCACCTTCTTGTTTGTAATACTGTATAAATTACATAGTTCGTTATTTTATAATAGAGAGAGACGTCATCACCACACAAATTTACTTATTTAAATAGTCATTGAATCAAGCCTTTCACATTTTATATATATACGTAGCGAAACAACGCTTTACGCTGCTTACGGCGTGCGCGCTCCATTGCAAGTGGCAGAAATAGTTAAGGGAGAGAGTAGTAATCTCAAGACGATTACTAGACAACATAAAAGTAGTTCCGTGTTTCTAATTTAATTAAAGGACTAAAGTTTGATTAAGTTATTAACTAAAGATATTCTTAGTTACAGAAGTTATCAAAGTACGTAACAGTGGTTTTATTTAATTATTTAAATAATAACAAATTTACAATAATACTTAGTTTATTTAGGGGTCAGAAAACAAGTTAATTCTGGTCAGTTCCTGTTTATGCAGGATTAATTAATAAGCTTTACCCTTTCTGTACAATTCCATTCCCTTTTATTTTATTATTAGACTTTATATTAAATATTATTATTATTTAATGATTGCAATAAGATTTAGTTTACAATGTGAGATTTTATTAAGAATTTAAAATTTCTCAGCTTATACATTATCAACTTAATTAATTAACATATTTTTTATTAATGAAATCGTCACACTTTGAGTTTAAGGGTCATGTGACACTGATTACTTGAAATATATTGTTTTTACATTTTCCACTCCAAATTACTCCCTAATTAATACTTAATTGTACTTAAATTGATTTACAAAGTGATCTTCGTTTATAAATGAAGCTGATCTCATTAATTTTACTATTTCTTACTGGTTTACAGTAATCTGTTAGTTGGCCAACAATACTATATTAATATTGGCCTATTTCTTGGTGCTTCTGGTACAATGTTCTAATTTTACAAATATTATTTGGCCTATTGGTTTAAGACCTTCTGGTTAATTACAATCATTCTTTTGGGTGTTATTACATGAGATGAACATATTCATTGCATTCTAATAATATAAAAACATTAACATGGAACAAACATCTTAACTTAATATCATGCCTTCTTGGCTAAGACTTCAATTAATATTAAACAAAAATAACTAACTTTCAATAAAACTGTTTAACATATAATACTATTTTTTCCAGTCCATTAAGATCTGTCCTTTAAGTATTATATTAGGTTAATTTACCTTAATCCTTTCTACACTGAATAAGTTGCATACATTATTTGTTTTGATACTACTAGTAGCCTTTTCCTCTGAATAAACAATAGAAGTTAACAAGGCATAGGAAATTCAACTACTAATACTAAAAGTCACATTTATTTTACTAATATTAACATATAACTTGACATAAATTCTGTCACTATTTAAACCTTTCATAAAACATTTTGTTTGTTTGCACATTTGTTTCTTTTGGTTTGGTGTACTTACACTTAGGTTCACTGAAAGAAACATTAATCTTTACAGTCCTGTCTCTGTGATTAATGATTATTAATTCTCACTTTTTCCACTCCGACACTTTAACATTGTTTATAATCATTTTCTTATCAACTAGATTACATTGATTATTACAAAACCTTTTATTCTACTTCTTTGATCCTTTTAGAGGTTTTTTATTTTGTGTATTTGCTTGTTAGAATCAGGTAATTTGTCTCATGATCTGTGGTTTTATGTTGGACCTACTCAGTTATTTGACCTACTTATTCTGTCACATTACAATATACATACACCCATGGGTGACTATCCCCCCCCCCAAAGACTATGGCGCATGCCCCCCCAATTCAGTTATCCCCTCAGGCCACCTGAACGGCGCCCGGCGGTGCATGTGCTCACACATTTGTTATTTAAATGGTGGTATAAAGGTAACCAAAAAAAAGTAGAAGTGTTTTGAGTTACAAGAAAAACTATATTTTTACAATTTATCCAGAAAGTGAAAATATTAATAAAAAGAATATTGCAATTTTTACATGTCTGTAGAGATTTTGTCGTTGTTCTCACTTGATGTTGTCACTTTGATGCTCTGAACGATTGATATAATAAAAGTTGTTTTCTCCGAGAAGTTGTCAATGCAAATTTGTTTACTATTTCTTCATTTGGAATCGCTTTGAAAATGTCTTTTTCAGAAGCTAAAATTAAAAGATTAGAAAGCCACAAATCACCCATACTACTGCGTAGCCGATTTTTCACAATCTTCAATCTACTCATAGTTCGCTCTGCAGAACAACTTGTAACTGCCAGCGAAAGGAGGATTCTGTACATAACAGTTAGATTTTGGAAACCCTGAAATATGCATAATGCAACGATAAGGTCGAATGAAGCCTCTTTTAATCCACTGGTATGTCATTCTCTCACTTTCATTTTTCTTTTCTTTTTCACCTCCTTCATTTTCATCCGTTTCTTCTTCCTGATTTGACGACGCCTCATCTTCCGATTTATCTTCAGGTTTATGAAGAATGTCTGATATGTCTATTTCATGGTGAGTGACTTTGTACAGTCTGCTAAATGTTTCCATTTCTGCGATGACAAGTTCGCTATCCAGTTTGTAATAGGAGCACAGATCTTCTACTGTTGAGGGTTTTGGGGTTTTTCCTTTTTCAAGCTTATTTGCTACTTCTAAGATTCCCTCATGAGAAAAGTACGACATTTGCCGAATCATGTCAAGTGATTTTTCTGGGAATCTATCTTCAATTTGTAAACACAATGAATCCAAAACTGTGAGAAAAACTTCAACCTTCATTTTCTTGGATCTCTTATGGTCTCGTCAATAGCAAGCTCATCCATGAAGCGCTTTTGTTTTGTTGGTCTCTGTTTCGAGATTAGCTCCACATCATTGTTGTGAGCAAACTGTGATACATCATGAGCTATTTTGTCCCATTCTTCATCACTCCTTAAGCTTTGTAGCGTTTCTTTTGTCTCTGCAACAACTTTGGGAATAATTCCATAGTCTATCGTTTTGGATTGCAGGCACACTGTGACAGGAGACAATACTTTGAACAAAGTTGATGCAATGTGCATTGTAGCAATTGTTTCAAAGTCTTTCGTCTTTTTAATGAGTCCTTTAGCAGTAGCTCTCATGTCATTTTCAGACTGTTGATCTTGATGAACATCTTCAAGTGTCTTTATAATCGTGTTATAACACGTCAAAACAGTTTTCAAGGCTTCATTCTTGCTGGACCACCTTGTTGTCAGTACTCTCTTCAAACGTTTTTTCCTGTGTTTTGGGATCCCTTTTTCTTGATTTTCAATGACAATATGATGTCGTCGGTGGCCTGATAGAAACACATAAATCTCTTGAAGTAGGGAAACATATTCCTCATTTGAGGACATACGTCCATAGACTTTTCCACTACTAATGCAAACCTGTGCGAGCAGCACCACACATAAAAAGCTCTAGGGCACTCTTTAAGCACAAAAGATTTTAGTCCGTTACAGCGACCTTTCATGTTTCCTGCTCCGTCAAGGCTTTGACCCACCATTCCATTGAAGTTGATGCCTAAAGAATTTAGCGTGTCTAACAGCTCAGAGGATAAGTTAGCTCCTGTAATATCTCCACTTTTGAATACTTTGATTAAACGTTCTTCAGGCTTAACGTTATTTTTGGGAGTTCCTTGTACATCTGTATGCTCCACATATCTCAATAAAACTGCTGTACATTCTTTCTTGCTAACATCTTGGGTAGAATCAAGTATTATGGAATAACTGTTAGAGTGGTTAACATTTTCAACAATTCTTGAAACTACCATGTCGCTCATTGTGTTAATTAAGTCAAAAATATTTCTATAGCTAAGAATCTATGCGGAATAGATTCATCAGTTTGCCTTGTAAAGCATCTTTTTTCCTGAAAGCCAACATTTCCTCACTTAAATAGCGGCAGCAGTCAATTATGACTTTTAAGACCTCTCTGTTATGTTGCACAAACTGGTCACTTTGTTCTGAGAGCTTAATGTCTATCCTTTTTTTCGACATCCATTGTATTCTCGTTATTTGCGTAGACAAGTGATTTGTAGATTTTTCATGTAACTCCACGTCACGTTCACCATGATGATCAACCCAACCTCTATAACCAGTTGTGCTCCAGATAGTCCGCTCTGTTGGCAGAGCGAACAGTGTACAGTGGAGGCAGAAGACTGCATCAATTTTTTGGGTGTACACTAGCCAATTTCTCTGCCTAACACTACCATCAGGCAAAGAGCAGGTTTTCCAAGAAGAATTGCATTTTCTTCCTCTAGTAACTGGGAAATTGATTGATGAAAAGTCTTGATTTGCTAATTTGAGCCCTATATTAATATCCTCTGGAGAGAGCTTAATGTTGACAAAGCAAGCTGGGTCTGTTACGTTCTCAATACAAGGAAGCAACAGGTAATCACTTATTATTACATAAAAGTGACTTGGATACCATACGAAACATGAATGTTAAAAAGGAAGCAAATGTTCAGTGGTGGCTTTTTCATTTTCATCATGTTTTACAGTTGCAATTGGATTGCTTATTTCTAACTCTGATCGAAGAGTCAATGGCACTTTTACATGGTCGAAATCAGTAGGCATTGTTAGTGTTGAAACTATCGCTACTTCAGTCTCAGAGCACAAATTGTCATTTTTTGAAAATTCAGATGAATATGAGGTACTGGTATTAGGATTTTCGCTTGATGTAGGATCTTCATACTGTTCTTCCATTGCAACATCTGTCTCAGCTCCTGAGACCAACCTAAAAAGACATTAATCTACACTACTAATCTAGTTATTTAATATGATGCTGATTTCTGTGGAGGGTGGATCGGGCGCGATCGAGTATTTCCGCCGTCGTTCGGTCGTTCGTCGCTACCGCCATGTCACAAGTCTTTCTTTCCACCAGTGTTGCCACTTCTACGATAATTACACTTTTAATGGTATTTTTGGTCGTCTGGAGTAAAATCTAGGGTAAAAGAATTTTTCTAGGGTACCTAATTATAGGGTAAATCAATATATATCAAAGCAGCAGTATTAAAGACAGCAATGTCGACGCGAATTCGAGACACCGACACAAAGACAGTACCAGGAGAACTCGCATCGATCTTAATAAATTTAAAAAAGAACAACTATAGTTGCTAGTGAAGATGGCTTAAGCGCAATCGACATAAAAAATTATGATCGTCATTCGTACGAAATCGCGACGAGTCATGAGCACAGAAGAAGAAGAGGAGAGGTAAGAGGGTGCTAAGCAGCGCGGCTTTCCCTCTCCTCTTCTTCTTCACTGCTCATGAATCCCCGCGATTTCGGACTCGTGACGATAATAATCATTGCCATTAAACAAAGTATGTTGGATGTTTATGACGCTCTTACCTCGATTCTTCGCCTGAAATTTCCTCGCTAAGTTGATGACTTGGAGTGTCGCCAGTGTCTGTGGATTCTTCGTACTTTTTCCATGGTCCTTCGCCTGTCTTAATTTCAATTACTTTTTAGTTAATTTTCAAATTGTTTTTGAACTTGTAAGCATGTTTCTTCTTGCAATGGTCTATCCATTTGTCCTTTCTATGCACAGTATTACAGAGTACTTCCAAGCACTTATACTTGTATAAATTTTTAGCTCTCTTCGGCATGATTAGTTAGTTTGTAAAACAGCGAAACGTACTACTAACTACATCAACACTCGCTCAACACACCACACAGTACGAGACCAGACGATGAATGTTCAGTTCAACTTAAATGTTCGGTGATTAAACATGCTAAAAAACAAAATCAAAACAGTTATTGACCGAAACCTACTTCTCTCCTTGCACACATAAAATGAAAATGAAACATTGAGGTTAGGGCGCCAAGAAAGGGTTACTGCTGGAGATGGCGAGGACTGGATGCGCTTCAGTCAGATCAGTTGAGTTGACAGCTGATTGTCGTGCAGAACGGGGGGGGGGGGCTACGCCGAATCCATATATCTAATACTACTATATTGCTATCGCCCGTAAGTGGAGGTGTCACGGAGTAAGTGAGACAGCAAACGACTGCTTCTATCTCTTTTTTCTACTACTCGACCCGTTGTGCGCATGCGTCGAAGTAGTGCGCAAGCGCATAAGACTCGAAGTAGTAATGAGGGAGACAGACGCATATATGTCTGCACCGTAATGGTTTCGTCGTCCTTCAGACCCCTACTAGCAATATAGGAGTATTAGATATATGGCCGAATCAGGCTGCCACGCAGTGCTACACTGAACCTTTGCGAATAAATTTACCATTTTATGAATAATTAAAATAAGGAGGGTTATTATAAGTTTTTTTTAAATAGTCTTTTATTTATTTGCTCCCCTTTTATTAGCAAAAATGCTGTAAAAACAGCAACAGAAATGCCTCCCCCCCAAAATTTTGATGGCGCAACTTTCGCCATGCACCCCTCTTCTGGGCACCACTGCATAAACCGAACTTGGAGTTATATATATATTTTTTTTATGTATAGGTGTCGCATAGAATAAGTAGTCGAGATATGTGTTACTGGAATGAAGTGGATTTATTAACGATGCTATCCTTTTATGACTATGTACTGATCTTTTAATAGAGTTTATAAAAAATAATTAATCAGTCTCTGTTGACCTTTGTAACACAACTAAAGATTTACTTTCCATACAATGAGATAAATTAATATTTAAAAGTCTTTTTGTCTAATTGTACTAGTACTGTGAAGCCTTTACTGATGTGATAGTCTTTCTTTTAAATATTTTTTTTTATTGTACATAAATAATATAGATTCACTTCCCTTTATTGTCGAATGCAGATTCTTCTTGGATGATCCTGGATCTGGATGAGTACGTGGATTGATATACTTTGTCTGGCCTCAGGGTTGTTTTCGGGCCTGTAGATATTTCTCACGAGCACGGTTAAAATACTCTTTCACCGCTAACAGATGTTACTGCTAAATTAGTGTATTATGCTTACACTCTTTTCCAGTCGGCTTAAAGTGTCTATATACCCTAGTCGGATATTTTGAACTTTCGCGGAATAGTATGTTTATAATATTTCTTGCAGTAATTCTAAAAACTTTCTAGCTTGTGTTAGTCGCGATTAGCAGACCGACGTCAAGCGACGCGGCGCTTACACGTTATCGATTCCCAAGACAGACTAATCTATACGTTTCAAAAAATTATCACGACTGATAATATACGTTTCAAAAATATCTCGTAATCTGACTGGTCCTTTGGTAACCTCTTCTATGATTTTTCCACATATAATAAATGTTCTTGTCCAACCAAAAAAAAGCTTCTTGTTCAAAAAAACTTGATAATTTTTACGACCGAATTCACGGCCATAAAACCTTTTTTACTTAAAGTATTCGTATATTTAGTTATTTCTAAAATAACTATTTTCATCGGCTGCGTCTTTTTATTACGAACATTCTAATATAAGTCTCATCTAAAAATTTCCCATATGATGAAAGTTATTTAAATTAACATGTTTTTTAATGAATATCCGCGCACAACACACGCGACTAAGCATCGTTACACACTACTTCGCATCACTTAAAGTTGTTTCACAAGCTTGCAAATACTTAAACTAACATTTTTAACAATGTTCCTTATCAACTAATTTATAACAGTCAAACTTGCAATCTCTACTTATTCACACAGTGTCTTTATATCACAGGCTTTTACTCTCTGCTACATTACATATGCAATTAGAATGCTCATTATTTTACTTATTCTATTATATATTACATAATACAATATTACAATAAACTATAACATAATCATAATACCATGCTTCCTCTAGGGCCATGCCTTCACATTTTCTCTTTAAATATTTTTAGCAAATCTTTATTATTTTTGCTTAGGATCCAAGTCTCTGAGACATAACGATAGCATTGGTTCAATGTATAATTTTGATCGAGTCGTTGTTCTTTCTGGAAAGAAGTTTTAAATGTTCTATACATCCCAAACCACTCCGTGTTAGCAAAGTGAAGTCTTCTATTTCATGATCTTCAGAGTTTGTAATAATTATAATAGATTCCAGGTAAGTAAATTACTGTATTTTATTGTTACACTGTTACAAAGTGCCGATTTCTCATATCAATGCAAAACAGTAATAAATTTATCACTCTTCGATAAGAAAAATTTCCCAAATTACGAAATGCTTTTACTACTTCATCAGTGAATGAACGTCCTAAAATGGCGACGTCACTTGCACACACAGTAGGCCGCCAATTGCCCACATTGACTTGAATGTGAGTGAGATTCATGTATGTGTTTATTAGACATTTTATTTTGTAACCTCATATTCAGAGTTTGCTAAGCAGTAGTCAGGATCAGAATCTGTCTCTGCAAGATCTTTTTATTAGTTGGCAGCATTTTAGAATTGTGACTATGGACTTTATCGCTCTAAGCATCCTTCAAGGTCACTTATTAGTAACAGCTTATGTTACCATAATTTGGTGACCATACGAGGTATGTTCATTCTCATCCAAAAATTACGTGCTTCAGAATATACACAAATTTAAAACTTTTCTAAGCAATTTCATTCTTCTGTACATGTTTCTGTACAGTTTCATTCCGTTCTACATTTCAAAGTAGTAATACTTCTCTACTTAGCTGTTATCCCATCCGTATCCGTGTAAACACACAGGCTACCACAGGTTTGGGTACGTTTGATTCGAGCACGATCCTCGAAGAAAAAAACTACGTTCCATTTGTTTGTCGTGCACACCTGGGCCGTGCAAACAGATAGTGATAATTATTATTATCCATTGTGAACTACACGGATCATACCTGACTTTTGTTTTGGTCCATGTCTTCCTAAAATTGGTGACTGTATCATTTCTGGAGGCGACTAATTCCAGTCTATTAAACATTTGAAAATTCACGGTTTTTATTTATACCTGAAAACCGACCGAAGAACATTCAAAGATCATAGATAACATAAGTAATTTAAGAAATTACTAGCTCTATAGGCGTATATTAAGAATTACTGTGGTGGAGTCCGTTGAGAAAAGCGAAGCAGATAACGTCTTCTTCTCCCCAGATTCGTGCCACATTTTGTCTTGTAATGCCTTAACAAATTACCCACTAGATTTTGATGGCATTTAGCACATAGCCTATGTTTTAAATAAACTTACAGATGTACAGATTGAGTAAGGTATTTTGAACAATCTTCGTCGGATATCTCTCTGTGGCTTGGATCTTCCATCAATTCGGCATCGCTGTAGTGAGAATGGCTAAGCTACGTGGTCACTGGTTTTGTCATTTAACTCTTTAAAAACTACCTGTCACATTTTCATGTCTTTTAACACATGTTTGAAATAAATTGAAGATTTTTTAACCATCAACGTGTTTTGGACAATTTTCGTTAGAAATCTTTTATCACATAGGCCTATGTAGCTTATATCTAATTTTCAGCACAGAGTAAACATCTCACAGTAACTTGGACGGCCACCAGTTCAAATATAATAGATGTGAGCACCATAATTAAGTTGGCGATGATCAATCTAAACATAATTTGTGGAATGGCTTGTCATTCCGCTGCCACGGAGAGTAGAGCGAATATTTCGAAATAATTGCAAAAAATAAGTCACACTGTTTACGTGCTTTAGTGTATTCGTGTTTTTTTTTTAAGAATATGAAATAAACACAGTTTTAATAGTTAAAAATCAACAAAAGTGTCAATTACAAATTGTAGTTTGACGTGACGAATTAAAAATGAAAACTATTATATGATATGTGCAATGTAGGCCTATAGGCCTACTTTTATGGTGACAGCATAAGTCGTGATTTTAAAACAATGGAAAAAATCATTAAACATCAAAGAAAGCGATACTCAAAATTTTATTAAACACTTATATAAACAAACACACTAGTGTGACACTAATTCACCAGTTTGATACAGTTAGCAAATACGCATTATACACAATAAATAATAAAGTCACCAAGTTAATTTAACGTAGTCGGTAACTTGATACTCTTGAGATTCTGCTTATGCGCACCTGGTAATCACTTGTGTAAAATCCAATTTTCGAAAGTAACCCTGTTTTGTTTATATAAGCACAGGGAAGGAAACCTGTCTTGTAATGAGTACTACTTAATATATTGCAACAATACATATATTTGCATATTTTTCCAGGGCGGTATATTTTATATTGTAATTAGTATAAATAGAATAAGGAACAGTTTTATACAATTTTGTGCAGGAATTGACGATATCTAACCTGTCGAGAGGGACACCTGCTGTGGTAGCGTAAGTTACAGCGTGTATGTGTTTGTGTGTGTGAGCACGCTACGACATGAAAATATGGGGTGATGCGAATATGCGAACGACTTATTGTTTTGTCTGTAATCATGTCTTAACAGGATTATAATAAACTAATTACTTGTGTTAAACCTGTAAGCAAAGACTTACGCCAATTATAAAAACACCATTGCATTAAGGGATTTTTAACGAATTCAGTGATATAAAAATATTGCAGAAATGTGCAATATTAAAGACGCTAAGTAATTAATGTTAATTATGGGTGTAATTAAAGAGTAATTAACATGTGTGTTATATGTGCGTGAACAGAAAAAAATTACGCAAACAATGATATCGCGCATGCTACAAGTGTGTTTACGAAATCGCTAATATGAACAAAAAAAGTGATTCGTAATTAAAAGACGCTTTGCATGAAACTTACAATTTCTAACATGTCAAGAGCAATCCTGGACATGTCAGATTGAGTCCAGTATAAATACGACCGACAATTTTGGGGCATTCTCAGACTCAAGGAATCTCTACACGAGGACACTATGTCCGTTTGATAAGCTATTTCCAAATGACGTCACGCTGCTGGTCTGCCGATCGACTGAACACACTTTTACCACACACACATGACGTATGGAGGAACGCAGGAGCAACAACAACCCATAGAGACATAGAACACAGCATCATCATCATCATCAAATTCTCAGGATTCAGGACGCGCGCGCGCGCGCACACACACACACACACACACACACAACGGTAACGGCAGCAGTATGCAGGTCATGACTAAATATTTATAATTTTGTTGTGAAAAGAACTTTCAGAAAGACAATTTTACATGAACAGTAAGACTTAAAGATTTTAAATGTAAATAATAGTTAAAGTCAATAATTTAATTTTATAAGAAAATTTGAAAGTTAGGCCTACTAAATCTTTTGGTTATATGTTGTAATAAAACAAATAAAATCTGGTTTTTGTTTTTTATTAATTGTTTATTTAATTATTTTTAAGTGTTTTATTATTATTATTATTATTATTCAATCAATTAAAATAATAATTAGTAATTGTGTATGACTCCTTGAAGAAATATTTGTTTCAGCGCGTTAAATAGATTGTCGTAGCCAAATCGATTGGAGGTCGTGGTCAATTCTGGGTCTTTATTTCTTCTTCTGCTCGTCTTTTTCCCTCAGAAGTCCTCGTTTATGAATTGAGAATTAATGTATTTTAATTTAGTTCTTAACTAATCAATAAAACGACAATTTAAAACAAATAAATTGGTTTATTATGATCAATGCAATTATTCGACTTGCGTCGACTAATTCGAGTCGGAGTCAAGACTGGATCTCAGGTCGATTAATACATATTCCAAAATTATTTTAAATTAAAACTGGATCTCAGGTCGATTAATACATATTCCAAAATTATTTTAAATTAAACTAGCTGTTACCCGCGACTTCGTCCGCGTGGAATTTCATAAAAAATGTTTGTTCAGTTCGCTGAGTTAACGAAAAGTTAATAATTATGCATTCCTCGTAAAGAAATACCCATGCTAAGTTTAGTCTCATTCTTATTCTTTGCGAGTCGATGTTTCGTGTTTTTTAATTTTTTTTTAATTTTTTTTGTTTTTGTTCATTTTTTGGCTTTTTGTATTAACCTCATTGAAAAATCTCTTTATATACAATGTTAGGTGTACGACTTCCTTGGGCTAAAACAATAACGCTAGTGGCATCCCTCGCACGTGAACATGCCACGTATAGCTGCCCATGGGTAAAGCAACCCTTAGTTAAATCTATGCCAGCTTTGCTCAAGGTTTGCCCTTGTGACTTGTTGATTGTCATAGCAAAGCTGACATTGATAGGAAATTGCAGTCTTTTGAATCGATCACATTGTTCTGTGACACGGATGTCATGTTGTTCTTGACTTTCAAATTCACGTTGATTTTGGTGATGACGACGATCACTTTCCAATCGCTGCTCTCTAGAATCATCTGATTCTAGATATCGCGAGACAGCGTGTCGAATACGATCGTTTTCTAGACGCTGTTCTCTAGACTCCTGAGATTCTTGACTCCTTAACAATGAATGACGGGTTCTATCTAACTGTAATCGTTCGTTTCTCTTAGAACTACTTTCAATGGACCTAGACATGGATTGCCTTAATCTACAATTTGTAAGACGACTTTCTCTATCCTGTTGAGATTCATTTTCACGTTGCAATCTTTGATTTTTAGCCTTTCTCGTGTTTTTAGAGAGATTTGATTTTCTTTTAGGCATGACTAATGATTGTAAGTGCACTTTTTAAACTAAAAACCTAATTTAGAAATATGTATTTTAAAAACAACTACCTACGTACTTAACTAAATAAATTTATCAAGTAAATAAAAAAACTTAACTATTTAATACGAACGAATTTTCATGAAAGAAAACCAAACGACGTTAAACATTTATCTCTAATTATATTATAACGTAAAAGTCTCACTGCTAGAAAACAATTTTTTGAGGCGCGCGTTGAGACACAACCATCTGCAACAGCCCGCTCGCGCGTTCTGAGCCCGCGCGACAGGCAACCTTTGTTATATTAACCCGTCAAAATCGGTCCAGCCGTTTCGAAGATTAGCCTTTTATTTATTTGTAGCTTATTTAACATACATAAATAAAGCTATCATATTAATACATAATAATGATCAGCAAGCATAAAGAATTTAAAAATATTTTAATGACGCCTCATAACCCGAATCCAAACAGCGTGGTTACAATATTCTCATACATTATCGTAAATGGAAACACGTACTCGAAAACCTCAAAATAAATAATTTAGTCAATAGTACACGCACTGGCAACACATTCACATTCACATTGTACAAACCAAACTAAACTGCACTCTTAAACTGAACCTCATTAACCAACACGTTCACATTATACAAACCAAACTAAACTGCACTCTTAAACTGAACCTCATTAACCACGTAAATTAGTAAAGACAACAGACAACGCCAACCGCCATGACACTGTCATCTAGTACATTTCTGTCCCATCTGTATCACATACTTGGAACGTTCTCTCAGAGTCGAAAGCATTAAAAGTAATGTAAAAATTGTAAAGATAATTAAAAATTGTTGTGTAAAGATAAATATTTTTAAACAAACAAACAGAAATTATCGCGGGTCTTAGGGAATAGTCAGCCGCAAAATGTAACTTCCGTCGCCGCGCGTGTACTACATTTCGGTGTCCGATGTGTACACCAACTGTTTTCTTCACAAGTAACTAATGCCAGCTTATGGAGGTTATGTACGACAATGTAACTTAAATAAAATTTACGTTGTTAGTGTACATTAAAAGGGTGTATTTATTGGAAGTACAGAAATTAGTTTACATTTATCGCACATAATTACGGTACAGAGACGATTTTGGGAGGTTGTGGCTACGTTTATTTAACAAATATAACTTAAAACTTAATATTGTTTTCTCACTGCTAGAAAACAATTTTTTAAGGCGCGCGTTGAGACACAACCATCTGCAACAGCCCGCGACAGGCAACCTTTGTTATATTAAGTCGGAGGACGAAGTTGGAGGGGGAAGCGGTCAGTGGCGCCTTTCGGTCCGACGACGGCAGAGGCGTGCGCGTGGGGCACGTGTTGCTCGACTTTTTTCCTTTCTTTTTTTTTTCCAAAATAAAAGTAGCCTAAGTTACTCCTTATAACATCAGCTATCTGCCAGTGAAAAGCCCGTCAAAATCGGTCAAGCCGTTTCGGAGATTAGCCGGAACAAACAGACAGACAGACAAAAATTTTTAAAATTGTTTTTTTGTTATAAGTACCTTATATACTTTCATATGCATTTAGTAAAAAGCTGTTATTTTGACATTACAAACAGACACTTCAATTTTATTTATTTGTATAGATTATTATTTAACATGGGTTCTTTGAACTGTCGAAATAGTCAGGAAAGGCGAGTGAGAGAATTCAATACTTACAATTAGAAAATAAACAAGACTTATTCACTAACAGATAATAATTAATAAAAATATAGTATATAGTAAAATGATATTCGAACCGCCGGCTGGGTATGCTGACGTCACGCCTTCGTCGTCTCGCTGGTTTGAAATTAAAAGATGGCGGCTCCCATGTGTTGTCCCACACTAAGAATCTGTCTCTGAGATTCGACTTCAATAAAGTGCAGTAGTTGATAAATTCCTCTTCTGTGATGTAGTTATTACAAGATCTTCAAATTGTGGTGTTTGGTTTTCGTCCTCCACTGGATTTCGTCCGGTAATACGTGTATTGTGCCGAATGGTTTATTCAATCAGTTCGCTATTCGTATACTAGGTTAGATTATAATTCCGTCGTGACCATTCGTTCTGGGAGTTAGTTTAGTGTTTTTCAATTCTGGTTTATTATTCCAATGACTATTCAAATTGGATTTATTAATTTACTGTATGTTCTTCATTCTTTCATAATTCCATAATACATCTTGGTTTAAGCTAGTTAAAAATTTTTTAATTCAAATTTCTTTTCAATACTCTCACACGTCCGTCTTGCTTGGAGTCTAACAATCAACTAATTATATTTGTTTCTTCATATAGAAAATCCTGTAAGATTTTGGTTGCATTTTTCATTGTTCACTATCAGCTGTTTGACTTTTTATTAATTCTATAGAAATAAATGACATTTTTTATATTTTACTGGCTATAATTTAGTTATTTAGTATTTTTATAAAATTTTAATTACATAACTAAATTCCTGCTTTGATTTTATACAAATTAATACTAAACATGACCTAGTTTGGTTTGAATTAAACTCAAAAGTTACCTTCCTTGAAATTTACTTCTAGGCCTTATCATGATTCACATACTTACCCATTAAATGGTTTACACTATGTTTTATGTTATCATTGTCCTCAAATAAGATCACTAATTAAATCATTATAATTTGCCTTCATTATTTTGTCATTATACTAAACATTTACTGCTTTATTTACATTCTATTTATACTTGGTTTATTGTTTAGGCCTTATCTTGTACAATCACTATTTAAGTCAATTTTACCCTCTGACTCTCTTATTTACTCTTACAGGTTGTTGTGATAATTATAATAAAGTATTTGTATGCTAAAGGGAATAATTTATATAAATTTGGTCTAGGTTTTCATTAATTTATCTCCTCTGATTTGATTACAGGGTCAAAGTTGAATTTGGCATGATTATCAATTTTCATTTTTCCTATCAATATTATAATCATTTCACATTATTATTATTATCTTTTCTGATTCACTATTTATAGGACGTTTGAATTAATATATTGCCTTTCCTTCCTTAACAAAATTCTGACATAAACTAACATTCTTTAAATACAATAAACACTTATTATCTAACATCTAGTATACGGTATACTAATATCAACATGGTAGGTATTGAATACCCAGATAATAATTAAACATAATAATTAGATAAATAAACAAATTACGGTCTTAGCCTAATTACAGTCTTTTGCTGTCCCTTCACAATTGGTTTGGGACAAATCTTAACCTTAGATTAAGCTAAGGTCGGAAACAGTATAGGCTACATATTTTTAGTAGGATCATCTCGAATTCACCGATTATAAAATAATATTAATGCATTAAAACAATGGCTCTGCCCCATTTAAGTCGAAGACACGGGCACCCATTGATTGTTCAACTTTGCGACTAGTAATTCTCATTAGTATTCTCATTAATATTTAATTTAACATTATTACATAATTATCGAAACAGTGCATCGATTATTACTTAATTGTATAGTGTATAATATTAATAACTCGTTCAAATTCTATTAAATTCTATCTTTCTACTTAGCTTGTTCTACAATAACAGAAATTGACCAAGGCTTTCAGTCCGACACGGAGGTAAGCGCAGACGACTCAGTAGCACATTAACATAATGTATAGGCTACTTGTAATATGAAAGCAACAACATGACTTGTCACGCCGCGTTTGCATAGCCTACTGCATATATATTACCTTCAAGCACGCACACATTTACATATTTGCGTAACCATATTCTCATTACGTCACTTACTATTTATCGAATTGTATTATTACTTCGTGACGAACGCTGTGTGTTTACTGGAACAGGCTTGTTTCGACTAGAAACGTGGAGACAGTATTTATTTATATCTGAATAGTAATAAATATCTTTAGCACGTAGAGTAACGCCAAACAGACAGGAATTATGGTTCCTGTTTTGTTTAGAAGAGTTACGAGTACGGTGGCTAATCCCGAGCATAACGAATACCTCTTTTCATTTTTCGAGAGGCGGAATAACTGGATTGAAATACAAGGTATATAGTTAGCTGAACGATTTGCCAGCGATTCATCAAGGGCATGGCAAATGTTTGGACTAAGTGAAATAAAATGTACGGAGGAAAAATCATACAACTTAACAACGAATTCAACTTCTGAATACCTGCTAACCGGTCGGATTGTTATACAGGGCGATCAATCGTTCTAACTGTTGTCGTTTTTCCATTTGACTGAAACTAGAGATGCGTTATTAAAAATATCGGCATCTTATGTGTGAACTATCTGTCCCCATTCTACAGGAAAGACAACTCGGGAGTCCTCTTTTAAGATAAGCCGCTTTTAAGAGATCTTCGACCCTTTGAAGTACACGAGCTCGGTTGATCTCTCAAAGGCTCTCACACGGTCGGTTCTGTTGGCTGTCTGAAATTACTTAACATATTTTAAAACAGTTTGAAGGTAAAAGTGCCTGCGAATGCTTGCTGGGTTCCACCAAAAGTGTTTTAGTCTACAGTTTAATTAAAGTGAATTAAATAAACAAAACGTTAGGAAGACTTGCAATACATTTTTACAAAGTTTTTTTATTTTCCGATAAAATTATAAAATTCTCCAGTTTTTAACGCTTCATTTTCAACTGTAAGTTTTGATTGAAACTCTAAATTTCAGTCTAAGACTATTACTATTGCTCCACCTCAAACAGACTCCACATGCCATTTCTTTCACATGTCTTACATGACTCCACATCCGAGGGCCAACTTCAGTTTTTTACACATATCAAATGTTTACTGAAGCGATCCGTATAAGTTGAGAAAAATGCTGTTGCATTCACTAGATTACACCTACGGACAGCATGTTGTAGCCTATTCTTTATGGACAAAATAGTGAGTTTTTCTTCCTTCTCTTTGCTGACAGTTCACAGATCCGACGAGAATTTTCAGTCTCATCAACTCTATATCGCTTGATTTAAATGTTTCTAAAATATGCTCACTTCTTGAATCGAAGAAAAACATTCAGAGAGCCAGACTGCCTACACTGTCTACTGTTTGCGATTTCTGTTCTGGCTTCAATTCGTAACCAAAGTTTTACCCCCGGGGTCCAAGGGGATGGATGTGGCTCAAGGCCTGATGAAGAAGGTCTCTTAACCTCTCCATCTCAACTCCACTCTCACCTACTCGTCATCAAAGCCTAATCCTTGTTGGAGAAGAAGAAGAAAAAGAAGATCTTTACCCCCTCTCTCACTCTCACCCCCCCACACACACATACACACAAGAGCGCGTCTACGTATATTTAACTAAAAAGCTCCCTGAGGTGCAGAACTCGCTTACTATTCTGAACAAGATACAGTTATTATTAGTGAATTTCAATATTAGAAAATTCACTGCTGAGAGATATTAATTTTTCCAAATTACTAAGATACCGTACTGCGTTTCTATTTTGAATAAAATTCCTCTTAACTTGATATCCCACATGGACTTTTCCAATTTTCTTAAAATTTCTAGTTCCATTTTTGGCGCGTGGTACCCTTAAGATGAAATAAAGCGTGGCGAAAACGCTGCATTCGGATTTCGGTTAAAGTGGTTTATTCTGATTTTTGCAACTTTTTTGTTCCCTTTTGTGGGCCACCTGAAAATTTTAAAAATGAGCATTATATTCTGATTTTGGATAATTCTCTTTAATTTGATACACCACATGGATTTTTGCGGGTTTATAAAATTTTCACCCACTTTTGGGCCCTGGCATGGCGTCCAAAAATTCTGAAAAATAAACACTACATTTAGCTTTTAAATAAATTCCCTTTAATTTGCACATGTATTTTTGAGATGTTTTGGCAATTCTGAACCAGTAGGGTAAAAATATGGACGTGCATGCCAAGTTTTATGAGAACCGGTTAGTTCATTAAAACATTATCTGAGACATAGTCCAAATAGATAGGTAAACAGGTAGACAGGCAGACAAATGCCAGAACTTACTTCGCTCGTTCAACGAATAACATATTTTACACATTGCAACGTTATATGAACATAATAGCTTTTTTAACTTAAGTGCAGATAAAGAAAAGACAAAACAGAACAGGAGTGTTAAAAAAGGCATAGAAAACGAGAACGTGGGAGAGAGACAGATAGTGAGAGAGAAGATAAACACGGAGACGCACATGGAGACATCAAAGGTAAGCCAAGAAAGAAATGACTGGAGGAATATATACAGTAGGGTGATTGACATTGAAACGTGACACATGTATCTGTAGTATGTTTCGTTGACAGTGTTATAAATTTTACAGCGTCAACTGTGACTGGCCTATTTACGGTAAAATATTACATACAGTGTGACAGAGGCATAAATATGGATCAGTATGATATCTAAATATAATGCTGACTGTATTATAATGTCGGAGGTATGTACGAATGTTGTCAACGGATGTGTCATACCGCAATAGTCGTCTGTCGGAGCGAACCCTCTCCTGTCATGACGCTTCCGGGTGTTTAGTGTCAGCTGCAAAACCAACTCAGCCACTCAAACCTGTAGTAGTATCTTTCGAAAAGTAGCCTATTGTGTGGATTATATTACGTATATATTATATATATGTCTATATATGTATTATATGTTATTATAAAGTATATACGCAGTAGCGTGGTGTCCATGTAACCGCTGTTGCCGGCGGCAAAAGTACTGGAAATAAGAGAAAATAATGTTAAGTAGGCCTATATCACAGAATAAATACTTTAGTTATTGAATAATTTGAAATACGAACAATATTAGTAGGGAAACTTGAAGAAAAGCGTAGCATTGCTTTCGAACTGCTGGGCACTTGCACCGTCTTGTGTTGCCGCCTCAGACTTCGGCAATGTTTTACTGCGTGCGGCCATTGACCTCGTAGTAGTTGTCACTGTACAAACTGAGGAGGGGACACACATACTCGTCCGTCCAATGTGTTGTCGCTGTGTAAACCGGCAAAACGCTCAGTTAGCAGCTATGTTCGTTTTCGGAACTGACGTGCAGCAGATACTTTTGTGTTTTGTTCGTTTAGTCATGTGTTTCTCTGTTTGTCTTTATTATTTTTAATTAGATTATTTGTGTTCTGATTTATTCTGTGTAAGTATAATGAGTCAGATCCGTTGAACCGGGACCCTCTTCTTCTCCCAGCAAATGATAGAAAATGCTATAAAAAGGCCACTTTGTGCAAGAAAAAATTCGAATTAATTTTTAGGTTAAGTTTTAGACCCAGGGCTGTATTTGTGACGGTACGCACCGGTACCTCTGAGAGAGAAAAAAAAATCAGAACCGTGTGACGATTTAAAAATTATTTAAATAGCACAAATTAAAATTTTTGTTCTTATAACAAGTGAGAGTATTATCCACCCCTTATCTGTACCTAGATTCCTGTATCAACGTGCAAATTGTCCAGTACGAACACGCAAAGTACAATGTTATTAAGCGAAAAATAATAATTCTTTTAATTAAATAAAAGACGTATTAATAATAAAGGAAATATCTAACTCATAACAAAAGTAGCATAATTTATTACTAGTTAATTAATGAACAATTAATAATACTAAAGGAACGAACTACTTTTCTCAGCGCGTAAACCGCGCCAGCTTACAGACTCCCTGCCGGTAAACAAGCCCCAGTCGCCGGAGAAACTTCGACATGTAAGCAGGTCAAAAATGTGTTGTAAAGTTACACTTAGGTGTATACCGCTAAACAACGATACAACCAGACGTTAGTTGTTATAATTGATTTAATCCAATGTAGCGTTGGGATAAAAAACTAAAAAACTAGTAATGTAGTGCGTGGAGCAAATATTGGTAATATATAAAAAAAAAACTTAGCCGACACATCTCTTTACAAACAGTAAGTGGTAAGATATGTTCCTTACCAAATTAAAGTAAACATCAGTGCTGCTAAAATAAGAACAATTAAAATGTAAAATGTGAACAACCAACTCCAGAAGAAGAAAGTTACAACAACAACCGTATGAACTTCAAGTAGCGGAATCCAATCGTCATGACCTAGACTACAATTCGGAAACAATTAACTAAATGGAGGATCCAGAGGAACAACGAACTACACCCAAGAAGACCTACTGAAGAAGACCATCACGAACACCCACAGCAAACTCACGTTCTATTCAGGTGATATTAAATCATAACATTTGTGCATAACTTGTTTTTTTAAAAAACCGAAACAAAAAGAACAGTAAAGTTTCTTGTAAAGACTTTTAGATAACTTAGAGATTAGCATATAAATGTTTGTAATTTCTGTAATGATATAGTAATAACCTGATGATGTTTAAAGGTAAAGTAATTCTGAAAATTACACCGGACTATTCTTCAAATAGTTTGGATGATGTTGATATATTAGAATATTGCAAAGTTAAGACCCGGATCCGTGGTAATTGAAATAATACACAGCTGAATGATTTTGAGATAAAAACGAGTAAACAAATAAAAATTTAAAGAATATTTAATGCAGAATTTATAAGAATTTTTCTTTTAAAAGTAAAGTAAAGCAAGTAAAAAATTAAAGGATGACCATTAAAGCTATTACTTTTATACTTAGTTAAAATACAAGAATAAAGAGATGTTTTCGCTAATACCCAGAGAGTGAATAAATTTATGTAACCTTGACTAATTCCTGATATATATATATTGTCATAATTTGTTGGTAAGTAAATTTTACTAACTACGGCAGCTAGTTTAATTAACAGCGAAGAATTGAACTGGTTCCCGATGTTATAATGTCTTTGCAGGAGAGACGTTATAACCGGAACGCAATTTTTAGATTTTTAGAAATTAGAAATGTGGTGTGATAACCATAGAGGTATATAAGATAGAGGTGGTGAACTGGCTGAGTCGGCGACGCTGAATCGGCTGATCCGCGCGAGTTCCACTCTCGCGAATGCGTCAGTAGACAAAGATAGAAACGAACCAGTGACGTTTCTGCGTGGACATTTCCACTTACACGAGCGCCTATACTTTGCCTCCTCTATCTTATATATCTCTATGGTGATAACGCTACGGTCGAAGCGTTGTGTACCTACTTGGTGCGAGACTAGACTGTACTTTATCTAGGTACGCAGTGGCGGGCGACGGCCAGCTGACTCATTTTCCCGCTCAACTGTCACCCTGTTCTGTTGTGTTTGTTCAGTTCTCTCTAGTAGTGTTGTGTTTGTTCTGGAATCAGCGACGTAGCCAGGATTTTATTTCGGGGAGGCTGAAAATCGGTGAGGGCACGCCACTAATCCAAAGCTGTGCATGCAGTGGAAAAGCGGGGGGGGGGGACGAAATATTAAAGTTCCAGTTTGCTTTGAATTTTTTTTTATTTATTGGTGACATATTAAAAATTGAAGAAAGTTGTTTACAAATACTCACTTACAAAAGTTTAAACCTTCTTGCCCTTCCTGACGAGGCAAACATGTTGACGTGTCTTCATTGGACATCCCTATGACGATGTCCTGGTGCACCGACATCAAGGCTAGTCCAGTAAGCCTGTTTTCGCCTATTTTGTTTCTCAGATAGTTTTTTAGGAGTTTCAGCTTAGAAAAACTCCTTTCGACAGAGGCTGTCGACACAGGTATGATCGCAAAGATGGTGAAGAGAGTGTACATGTTCGGGAAAAGTTCTTTATTCTCAACCTGTTTTCCTGGACCTCTTTCTTTCTCACTGTGTCAATCAGAGCTATGACACTTTCCTGGCGTTTTTCTACTAAAGCTTTTACATGACTTTGAGCTAAAGCGGCATTTTTATGATACGTGTGTGACTCGTGATTTTTAAAGGATGCAACAGATTTCTTTACATTATAGAAACTTCTTGTCACGAATGCTTGGGGCTTCTCGTGGGATCCCTTCCCAACTTCTTCGGTGTTTAAAAAAAGTACAGAAGTAGCGCAGTAAAGTCCACTTTCTTTTTTTGAGTATGCTAACCACTTTCGAACCATTTTCGCTGAAAGTGACGTGTAAATGTTTTTGCAGCCTGTGAGGGGAAAATGAAATCCTCATCAGGAGTCCATAAAAGTTTAGGTTTTCAACTTTTTCAAAATTTCAAAATTATTCAGCTTTGTTCCAAGTCCGACCAAGTCCGCGATGTCGATGTTGGAGTCTGAGTGTACTGGGTCTCCAATTGCTTCGACACCCTCAGCTTCATTGCTGAATTCAGTCGTCCCAGGTTGAGCTAAAATTAAAAATAATTTTATTAGCATATTGAAAGACGTGGAAAGGTTAATTCAAGGAGTTTACAAAAACATATGACTCTTAGCTTCGAGCTAAGTATAGCTCATAAGCAACCACTCCCTAATCTTATTCCTGAAATCAGCTATTCAGCTATGATAAAAAGTGAAATGATTTCAATAATGAGGATAGAATTCCTGTCTGGAACATGCAATCTGCTCCAAAGGTATGCAAGTTACTAAATACTTCCGTCGAAATAACTTCCAAGTTTGTAGAGTACAGCAAAATAGCTGATGGGACAAAAAATTGTGGTTCCACTCTCATTAACATTTATGGTAGGATTAAATTAATGATTACTACCTAGGAGGGCGTAGTTACTATTTTTTCAATTCAAAAATATACGAAATAAAAGGGTTTCCAAGGCCTCAGAGGCCCCAGTCATGCATCCTAGGGTTAAAGAAGAATTAGTTTTTGTATTGTACTTACTTGAGTAACTAACACCTTCATCACTTGTTTGCTCGTTTGCCACATCGGTAGTAGGCCTATCTCCATTCCATTCTTTCTTCCGTTTAGGCGAAGACGTGAAGTAAGAGAGGATCGTCCTTTTTTTCATTCTGTAAAGAAAAAAAACGAGTCATGTGTAATATCTGCATGCATTCAATGTTTGTTGTTCACGCTGCCGCTTAAATTTACTTAAATAAGCTTGAACATCCCATTAATATAGTTAAATTATGCCGATTCAAATAGCCCCGCGAAGAATGATTCACATAACCTCACATGTTCTAAATTCATTGAAAGCAAATAGTACAGGTAATATCCAACAGATGTCGCTAGTTGTCATATTGACTGTCGTGGGAGCTTCTACATCTTTCAAGACAAACAGATTTTAGGTTAATTCTGAATGATTATAGTGAGTAAGTTAAGCCCTTATAATCTAACGATTGAATATTACATACTGACTATTTTTGAACAAGACACACTTACCTCGACTACTTCTAGATGGATGTATGATAGCTGAAAGGTAGATAACAAAGAAAATTCTTCTGGTTCTGTGCGTATGACTTCTCAAGACACAATCTGACACAGAATGGCAGCTGAGATATGCACACAGAGTGCGCAGCAGGCAGCAGACGGTTTTCTTAGATTCAAATAGCCCCGTGATTCAATAAGCTCCACCTTACCTTAGGCTACACAATGTGTACCTCCAAACGTGAAACGATCGACCTGCCAGTATGAAATTTTAGCGTGCAAAATTTTAAAAATTTCTACAATTTCGGGGGGGCTGCAGCCCCTTCAGACCCCCCCTGGCTACGTCAGTGTCTGGAATTAAAGTGCGTAAAGTTCGCTCGCCGTGTTGCGTAAACACAATGCAGAAAATAACTAATTTTTTTAGTAAACCAAAAAAACAAAAACTAGACGATCAAGGTGAGAAAACTCATTCAAACAGCTTAGAGCCGCTTTTAGTTTTGCCGTCAACGTCACGGGAAAGAACATCTCATTCTTCACAGTTCCTAGCTGAAAAATGCCCGACACCGCCATCGCCAATGGAATCAGATCAAACTTCTTCTATTGATGAAGTCAAAGAAGGTGATAAACAGTGGCCAGACTGTTAGACTCTTGAACAAAAGAGTGATTTTTGTAAAAAATACGATTGGCTTATTGTACACAACAAAAAATTGGGCTGTAAGGTTTGCCGAGAAGTTGGATCTCTGGGCGTGGAAAAAAAACTGGCATGAAAATGTCTAAGCAATGGACGGGATGTGATATTACTAGTTTTGGGGAAAATCGAGCCCAGCAACAAACAGCGTTGAGAAAAAAGACATTTTATCACAAAGACAGTGCTGCGCACAAAGCAGCTTTAAAAATTTTAGAGGAGTCCCAAAAAGAAACACTGGTAAACATTTGTTTGAAAACAATATCAAAAGAGAAAGAAGTTACAGCGAGAATTTTGCGCACTGCCTATAAGGTTGCAAAAGAGAATCAATCTTTCAACAACTTTGAGTCAGAAATCGATGTTCAAGAGCTGAATGGATTAAATATGGGCCGAATTCTGCATTCAAAAAACGCCTGTGTGAATATTATTAACCATATCAGTGCAGAAATGAAAAAAACATATTCTACAGCAAATAATAACAGGGGACGATAAGTTTGCAATCATCATCGAGAATCAACTACTTTAAGCAAAAAATCAACTCTGATTTTGTACATTAGAGTTTGCCTAAGGAAAATAAATATGGAATGCCTTGTAAATTTATGTTTGGACCTTGTTGAACTCGAAAGTGTGACATCTCTTGGAATTTTTGATGCTGTCATTCAATGCCTTGAAGGCCACAAATTAGATGAAAATGTTCTAAAAAATAGAGTAATTGCTGTGGCATGTGACGGAGCGGCAGTGATGCTTGGACGCAAATCTGGAGTTGGGAGTCTTTTAAAAGACAAGTTTCCATCTATTATTGTTTGGCATTGCTGTAATCACAGGCTTGTGCTTTGTGTAAGTGGCGTTTTAAAGGAAATGGCAAATATCAATCGTTTTAAAGGATTCATTGATAAGCTTTATGTTCTATACCACGCCTCACCCAAGAACAGCCGAGAATTGCGTTTGTGTGCAGTCGAACTTGGTGTTCAACTGTTGAAAATTGGAAGGGTGTTAGACACAAGATGGGTAGCGTCCAGTTTTCGTACAGTTTCAGCGGTTTGGGAGAACTACGAGGTTTTAGCAAACCATTTTGTAGCAGCTAAAGAAGACCAAACACGTGATGCTTCGGACAGATGCAAGTATGAAGGCCTACACAGGAAACTTACATCCACGTGCTTCGTTTTAGATTTGGCGTTGATGTGTGATGCACTTCAAGAACTTTCAGAAGTTAGTGAAGAACTGCAAAACCGAGATATAGACTTATTTCGGGCTAACAAAAAACTTCAGATTTTGGCTAACACATTTGTTGCTCGAAAAGATAACCTGGAACTTTTTATGACGAGGCTGTGACATCTGTCAACAACAAAAGATTTATGGGAATCAAACTTTATGAAAGAACTAAAGAAGACCCCATTACTCCTGTTGTGTTTTATGACAACCTTGCACAATCGATTGAAAAGAGAATGCTTAGTGGGGAAGATGCAGCTTTGGCCAATTCAGCCCGTATAGTTGACACAAGCACTTGGCCGTAAGACATTAAAGACAATACTTTTGGGGAAAAAGATGTTGAGTCGCTTGCAGTTCGCCTTCAGTTGAACAAGCGGGACGCACTTAAAGCATTTCGTGAATATGTTTTTGATAATTGTGAGAGCTTTGGTGGAAATTGTGAAAATAAAACAAAGTATCCCAAAAAATTGCTTCCATTGACAACTGCCATCAAGACAATTCCAGTGTCTTCTAGTGAATGTGAAAGAGGGTTTTTCCAAATGAATCTAATCATTACTGACGGTAGAGCATTTCTGTTAACAAAAACTGTCTCTTCACTACTTTTTCTGAAGTTGAATGGCCCACCACTGACTTGTTTTGACCCTTCAAAGTACGTGGAATCTTGGCTGCTTCGAGGACGGCACTCTGCTCTGGACACCAACAGCAAGGAAAGAAAGAGGGGAGAGACGTACAATGAAAACCTTTCTAAGCTTTGGACAATTTTATAAACTGTGAGTTAAACATTTAAAATTAATTCATCATTTAAAAAATTAATTAATTAAAATAACACTACATTTGGACAAATTTTCGGACGAATTTTAAGACATTAAACACGTCTTAAACCTCATTTTAAGACCTTTACTTTTCAAAATTTTTTCGTGGGAGGACCCCCGGACCCCCGCTCTGCTGGGGGGGGGTACCCCCCAGACCCCCTTAGGCGTACGGGAACCTATATTTTTACAAAAACAGCACTATTTAGACCTATCACAACCCGCAACAGGTGTTATGTACCCACGCCACGCCACTGATATACGTCTACCTACAGTTTTTATATTCATCTGTACACACATACGCGCACACACAAACACATTTGTTTTTTATTAAAAAATCTGAAAAACTACATGCACTAGAACATTTTGAACACATAACAATAAAAACACTTTTTTCTATTTCACAGAATTTTAGTAGATGATACAGTCACTTTCAGATTTTCGGGTAACGGCGTGTGGGTGACATTGAGTGTGTGTATGTATATTTATTTATTTATAGTGACGTTCCGAAAGATATCAGAACCAGTGCAGGAGTGACTATACTGATTAAATACAAAGATTTAAAGTATTGCAAACTGGGAGCAAGTAAATTTGGAAATAATTCTTATCAACTAAAAGTATATTCTTATTATATAAAGTAGCCTATATATAATATGGTGGCATACTCCTAATGGTGATGAGCATCAAGTTGTAAAACGAACACCGAAGTGACGAAGTCATGGATTCCATGGGCAAGAGCAAAAAATTGATAACTTTATTTTCTTTCTTTATACATTTTATAATTCCATAATGCATTAATTGAGAATGGGGAGATATGAAAAAACAGAATACGTTTTCAGCTTGAAAGCATTTTCATCCACGACTACGAAACCGGGCAGTTAAATGAAAGAAACGAAGCCCATTTGAAGACAAGGAAGGTGGACTAATATAGAATATCGGCTGGAATTTCGAGAGCAGACATTATAGCCCAAAAACATATGGTATTAACATAGTTCAAAAGGAATTTTCAGCATACGACGACCTAAATTGATTTGAGACTGCAGAGGCACACAAGACTGGCGTGTGGTTAGTCGCTGAGACAACTCCTCTACATATACATAAGATAATTTCTAACGTTTGAACTTGTTATAATCACATTACTATACATTTTTGGCTGGCCGGAGGGTGATTGCAGAAGACTTGGTGTGGTATGAAGAAGGTATAGGTATATTTCTTCTGATATTTTCACTAAGAAAATTAATTCCTCATTTGTTGTGCATTGGTCTAAGGCTAAAACATCAGCAGTGTCTTGTGCAGAAGGTTATGACCAAGTGTCTAATCGGCTGAATTGCCACACTTCATCACATCCCATTACGTATATTTTTTTTTCAAAGAGTAGGGTAAAAAGTGACCAACCAGCACTTAAAAAGTGTATAAATATAAGTGCCTCAACGTAACAGAACAGTCTTTTTTGGTATTCGTTCGCGGGTGTTTGCAATCTGTCCCGCGCTACTGAAGATGTCCGTCGTCGGTGTTGACGAAACGTCTGGAAGTAAACATAGACAATCCGGACGACAGCCTAACAGCCCGGAATTTTGCGATAATTACCGGTCGTGAAACCTTACGTTCATTGATAAAAAAATGTTTGAAATCGGACATTCGGTACAGAAGAATTAGTGGTCGTCCGAGAAGCCCTGGATCTGTAAGTCAAGAAGGAATGACAAATAGATGTGTAGAAGAAAACAATTCCCACATGACCGGCCAGCGTTCTAAGTAAACTGAATATTTTGTAATGTAGTCAGCAAGTTGTTGCGAAACGAGGATTTTCCAAAGCAAACTATTTTCCACTTGACGCTCTCTGTATAACTTACGGAAATGTTTTCGGCAGCGATAATGTCCCTGCTAGTTGGTCGCTTAAGATGATTTCATGATAACATGGTTTTTTGTGTAAGGCGGTATATTGTAATTCATTTATAAAAACCTGAAGGTATTAATGCGTTTTGGGATACCTCTCTACAACTCCAGTCCTCTACCTGGTCTATAGGTCTGACATGAAAAAAGTACTTCGTTACTTTCGTTAACTATACAGCTACATTATTTGGAGGTACAGGTTAACAAACTCCAACAGGCAACAGAAAGCTCGAACAGAAATCTGTAAATGAACAAGAAAACATGTGCAAGTACTGACTTTGCGAAAGTAATGTATTTAAGCATGAATGTAGATGATAACATAAAATGTCAATCATCAAGATTAAACACAAAAAACTGTAGATAAAATAAAGAAAGTTAAACTGGTTAAACTGCATAAAAAAACCAGTCAGTAACAGCTGCATTGTAAATTCATAAAGAAATATTGGAACCGGTATAGATTATGGTTCACATTATTCTGGGGGGGGGGGGTACTAAGATTCGTGTGTATTCGAAGACGTAGCCTATATGTGGCTGAAATCCAGAGATTCAAAACAGATTATATTCAATCAACTGTCGATGCACTATTGGTATCTCCGAAATGTCCACCTCTGCAGAGACTTGGAGATGCTTCAACTCGACGAAGAAATTAATAATCTCGCGCAAAAACAGGAAAACAAATGCACGACCATGTAAACACTGGGGCACTGCAGCTCCTGGACAATCAACAACTAAGAAGACTCAAGAGAACTAAACCGTTTCAGTTAGCATAAGCGATCAGTACATCTTGTGTTTTTAAATGTGCTATTTATACATATAGCCCAATTGTATGTTTCTATGGTGTTTTGAAATGTATGGTCTGAAATGTTTACAAACACGATTAAAATTAAAATTTAACTAAAATTTTAAATTTGCACCATGATACCAGAGAATTTAAAATTTAATATATCGTAAATTTGGTCCCAGAAATTTGGGCTCGTCACACACACACACACACACACACACACACACACACACACACACACACACACACACACACACACACACACACACACACACACACACACACACACACACACACACACACACACACACACACACACACACACACACACACACACACACACACACACACACACACACACACACACACACACACACACACACACACACACACACACACACAATTTAAACGTCTCTTATGTTAGTCGTAAGCCTTCGTTGTTTTCATTGTTAACTCGAATACTTTTTTCTGTTTAATACACGTAGTTGTTTTTCTTTAAACCAAACATGTTGTTCATACTTTAATGCTCCGTCGTAGTGTAGGCGAAGTGAAATAAACCGACGCACTTGGGTACCTCTTATATCTACAGTGTCAATCTGTCATTTGAAATAAACAATTTTTAATAGTCTTGAGACGGCCATGGGTATTGAGAACAAAATTGTTTTACTTAAAATAAAAATCTGAAATGAAAATTTTAATTATTTCTTTATTTAGGTTTTACGCGGAGACATAGGTAGCACTGACTCTGAAAAAAAATACCAGTGCAAGGAATCTACTATATATACTAGCATTGCTTGTGTGTAGTTTTATAGTAGTCGATAGTTGATACTTAAAACTCGTTAGTTTGTCGTGGTTAATTGCCAGACGAAAACACCGGTGTCGGGTTCAAGAGAAGGGGTGATTTTAAGAATATCAAAGTACTCGCCACAAGCAGCAAATGTGCACTTGTGATATTCTATTTTGATAGTTGTTTAGTGCTGTAAGGAGATATTACAAGCACATACACAGAACACACAGACAGACAAGATAGACACACACACACACACACACACACACGCGCGCGCGGATTCGCTTTGAAATTATACCCATTACCCTATACAGTAACAATATGGTGCTTATATTTTTTCTAAAGTTGTAATTATTTGATTTTAAATTTTAAATGGTTTAATTATTTATTTTTGTTTGTGACTGTATAATCCATGTAATCCAATACGCAATATTGCGGAACATTTTAAACCCTGAAATAGTGTATTTTTGAGTTGGTTAGGCCCTTAACCTGGATTAACCTGGCTTAGGCCCTACTGTTTGGATTCATTGTTCTAGTGAGTATGCTTTTAACGATATAAATACGTTTTTATAGAATTTTGTGGATTTCTGTGTGTCCAAAGAAGGCTGACTTCAGAACCGCAAGTTAGACGTGTATTTACTGTCACGCAGCGGTTACAGCGCTTACGAATCGGTGACTAATAGCTTCTGATCCACAGATGACAAGTTTCTAGTATTCACACAAACACTTGATATGACCTTGATAATCTCCTATTAGAAATAAACGCAGAGCTAGTTCGTGTTGTTTACCTTTAAAATAATACATATTTACCTATTTTATTGAAGATTCATTCAAGAACAGGCCTACCTGAACTTCTGAAAAGGTAAACAAAGATACGTAACCAGTTGCGTAACAAACACGGTGTGTGGGCGTTGATGTGAGCTACGGCTATACCGGCTGTGATTGACACACAAGTGTGGGCTCGTCGTAGCGTTGGGCGTTGGGACGTGTTCAGTGTTCACACTAATTGCTTTCTGCGTATATGGAACTCCACACGATGCAGTACAGTCTGGCGTATTTGGTAGACACTTAGAACACTACAATGGCCGGTTACTTATTTTATCAGATAAATCTTAAGTATTACCACAAAGATTAAATGCCCGCAGATAACAACGAGTGCAGCTGTTCTTAAACTGTTTCCTTGGAAAAGCATGATGTCTTAAGGGGAACACGAAGCGTTTGAATTTTAAATGGTTACGGTTCAAGTACAAGCTCTGAATAAGCACATTGTTTTGTTTGAATCTCACTGTATTAATACTGTAACTCTTTTTATTTAAAAAAAATTATATGAATTTTAAAGAGTTTCTGAATTTTTTTGTTATCCAAACTAACACTAAACTATTGTTCCAGTGTACCGCTAGAAATAGTTTAAAAGACGCGCGTGTCAATATTATACATAAGTAAAAACACACGCGCGCGCGCGTATATATCACGTTTGTGTATCGTGGAAGCGTGGACAGCCCGTTCCAGCCCCAGGTTTGCACATAACTTTTTTATCGGATGACAAGCCCGCTTTCGATGATGCTGATCATATTTTTATATAGTACCGCATTATTACGTATAGTATAGGCAGAAACAGGAAATAAAAGCAACAAATTCGACGAACAACCAAAATTGGAGCGGAGGTTCTTCGACACTTATGCTTTAAGAATCTGAAGAGAAAACAGTTGGCTCAGTGGCTGCAACTTTGGAAAGACTGAAAGGGTGGAAAACAAGTTTACAGTAAATAACATGATTTTATAGGCTATTCATATTATACGACTACTATTATCTCTAAAAAGGTTGAGTACAAAAATAATTTTATAAGCGAAAGAAACATACGTTCGATGAAGTTGAAACTTTTGAGGTTATTTGCATGAAACCCGCTTCCCGTCCCTTTCGACCCATGAAAAAAGATTGCTGCTCGTAATCCAAATGTAGACTAATCATGTTCTTAATCATGAGCGTGAGAGAACCTTTATTTATTTATTTTGAACGATCACTCGATTTGTTGTCGTTGATTTTGGTCTGTTCTTTGTGCATTTACTCTGGGTTCGAAACCACATCAGGTTATACATATTCCCATTTATTGCGTTATTATTTGTCTCTTGGAAATAGGAAGTTTCTGGTAAAAACTTGAGTCACAGTTATATTTACTACTAAACGCCTGTAGTTAACCTTTTCCTTAAAGTTTTGCTTTAACGCATGTGTTGAAGAATCAATGTTTACACACCAAAAATACAAGCGGAATAGATCGAGTACCAAAGGCAGATTTAAATACTTGCGTTCCTTATCAACTCTGATCAACAAATTTACTGGTTTATTAACGCTGGCTACACTTTATAAATACACTGTACGTTGTCATATGGAAGCAGTAAACGAGTACATAAACACGAGCAACACATAAACTGTCTATAAGTGTTGTTCCGCCCAGCCACTGCGTCATCTGCCGATATAAATAATTCATTTCATTTTTAATGTTACAAGTTTTGAAAACGTTTGTAAGGTGTAACGAATTTAGTCTGTTTGGAACTTACTGACAATCAGTATTTGTTTTTATTTTTATTAATCCATTTTGCCAGGAAGTGGCAATAAAGAAAATAAAGAAACATGGAAATTGTCAAAAGTACTAATTATACTGGTTAGTAAAGTGTACGCTAATAGGATTTAATTAAATTTTACTGAAATTAGTGAATTCATAAATGTGGCAGCGATAATAAATATTTCGCCCAAAAACGTTAAGGAATTCGTATAGGTCTAACATCTATGCTAGGATGCCTCTGCTGTACAAGATTATACACAAAATTTTGTAAATCTTGCATATAGAACTGTGTAAAGAAAATAAAGGATGGGCCTCTATTTCACGCAAGTCGTTTGCAGAAAAAAATGGAAAAATAAAATGAGGAGAATATTAGGGTCGTGTTTGTCTTGGTTTTTGTTTACTGGAATTTTATTCCACGTAAGTTACATGCGGACTTACAACTTGATGTCATAGGTCAGATAAATTATTTTACTCCTACACTTCAGCTTCGATCTTCTTTACCAAGTAATCGATAGTGATTTTGAAACTTGAAACTTACGTAATACTTTACTTTAGCCAACGCCCGTACGTGGTTCCTCAACCATTCGACGTCGAGCCTCCCAGTAGCGATTGGTTATGTCGTCGGTCGGGTATGCGAGTGCTTGGCAGTCCCGTAAGTGTTCTCCGTCCATTCTTCCGGAGTTGCAAAGCGGACAGGTTTCGTTCTCAGCTAGGCCGATGCGGTGTAGATGAGCTTGCAAGTAGTCATGTCCGGTGGTAAGGCGGAAACGGGCGACGGCCTCAGCTCTGTCCAGGTGTCTCGGTATTGGTCCTACGGTGGCAAGACTTTCCCACTTTTTACCAGTACCCAGGGTTTTTAGAGTTCTTTGTGTGGAGGTGTTTATAACTGAGGTGATGAGGTTATTGGCTCTACTAAGAGTAAGCGGCACGTCCGGCTGCTCCGATTCTGCTCCTTCTTTGGCTTTGACGTCGGCTCTTTCGTTGCCAGGAATTCCTACATGGCTTGGCACCCACTGTAGGGTAACGATCCATCCGGTTGACATCAGCTCTGCAAGTCTCGCGCGGCACTGAATTGTTCTCAGGCAGTCGGTGGGAGCGTTGCTGGTGAGCGCAAGAATTGTGGACTGGGAGTCGATTAAAAATACCACTTTTCCTGGTGCTAAGGTCTTGGCTAGTAGCTGGTTGGAAGCTTCGTAGACTGCGCACACCTCACCATCGAAGTTACTAGCGTTTCTTCCCTAGTATTACTTACGTAATATTATTATCTTATTAGAGTAAAACTTGTTTAATTCGAAGCCGAAAGGACAATCCAAATAAGAAGTCAGGGCATTCGAGCCAAAGTCTAAAGTTCAAAGAAGAACAGAAAATCAAATCTAATCGATCCCAGTTCCACGAGTTTGACACAAAGGATAAGTGTCTGTTCACAAAACCCAATGCCTAATAGTTATCCAATCGCCACTCATAATGTTACGTTGTCTAACCCATACGGACACGGTTTTTCTTAGTTTGAGCTAACTTTTTACGTCGAATTAACAAAATTAACATTGAAAGTTTCACGGCCGGAGTCAACTTCAGTAAAATGATTTTGCGGGCTGTTGGGCCGTGGCCCTTTTGTTATAAATCCAGACGTTTCGACTGAAGTCATGTTCAGTGGGTCTTCCGTTCTGCTCCTTCGGCGACTGAGTCGGAAGACCGGAAATGGTTTTACTAAAGTTAACAAAAATTACCTCGAGTTGCTAACGATGTTTCTACGCGGTTTTACAAAGAATATTCAAGTGACTACGATACAAGTTCGAATTATTCACGAATTCGAACTACGTTACGTTCGAATTAGCGAAGTTTTATTGTATTGTGCATGTATTATTGAGTTACTTTACAAAACTTGGAAAACAATATATCAAACTAGGAAAAAGTGAAATAAACGAGAAATAGAACACTTTACAACAGACGTTTCGAGCCAAGTGTAGTTTAAATTCAAGCTCTGTTGGGTTTTCAAGAGGGGTTTTCTAGCGGATTTCCGTCCCACGAGAAAATAAACAATTTTACGAGGAGAATTTTTTTACTTTTCACCGAAATTTCATGTCAACGAATTATTCAAAACAGTGAATTTAATACAAACTGTTAACTCAGTGAAGTAGATTTCTGTAAGAAACACACTCTAGAGAACATCTTATCTTAAAATACAATTACAATAGACTTCTGAAGGCCTTACGCCACCCTTGGTGTAAGGTCTGAAACCTGTCCTCAGCGAACAAAAATATTTTTATTATCGTAGTGTAGTGTTGAGTCTATACAATGTTTTTAAAAGGCTGAACGCAATGCTGGTCTTAGAGCCCAACAAATGATAGCAAGTCTTTTTCTTTTTCTTAAACTTCTTCCTCTGTCATTTTACATTGTGTCGCTTCTCAATTCTTCTGTTGGTGTTCAGTTTCAGTCTCTCGCCATTTCAACAGATTTGTACGATCCATTCTCAAAATGTGTTTGTCCATACTATTCTTCGTTTAGCAATCCAAATGTTTCATTGCATTACATTATTCTCGTACTGCATCTGACTTGGTTTATAAAGTGTAGGCGGTGTTATCCACGGCCGGCTAGTCTAGGGGGCCGTGTGTTATCCCTTTGTAAACCCCAGTTTTGCATGCAGCAATTCTTTTGGTTTTTTTAGTTCGAGATCTGTTTTTACATCTACATTGTTGTTACTTACAATCCCTGTTCCTATGTAATCTATCTACGTACGGGTTCTATTATTTTGTCATTTATCACAAGCTCACATCTTAGCGGTTGATGAGAGGGCTTCAATTGATTTTGCCTCATCTTTGGATATCTTCATATTATATCTTGTACGTGTTTTTTTTTAATTTAAATACTAATCTCTGTAAATCATGTTTATTCTCTGCTAATACAATAGTTTGCGTTAGTTAATTAGTTTTGGAATAAATTTGTTCTAATAAAGAAAAATTTTATTTTTCAACCGTTCTCCTATCTTCGATTGATATTCGTCGTGAAAGCAGTGAGTTTCACGCTAACCACATTGTAAAACCTCTGAATAAATGTGTTCATGGTGTAAACGTTTCCTCTGCAATATACCGGACGTGTTGTCACATTATGGAGTCTTTAATACTTCTGTCCGTAAGGGAATTCAATTCACGACGTTACATTTAGAATATGATTAGCTCTTTACGGTACTAGGTTTGTTTTATAAAGTATCTCCTATGTTTTGTAATGTTAAAAATTTCGCAAAGATAATGAATTAAACGCGTGAAATATTTCCTGAATTATTATGAAATATTTAAGAAGGGCAGTGTTCCCTTCTGTCCAAGAGAAGAGTTCTGTCTTAGAGAAGCGTTTTTTATCAGGACGTTGATTTTGGAAAGTAACTGGATCCAGTAGTGTGTTTTATTACACATTTTTATTTGTAATAAAAATCACAAATTGCACCTAATTTTGTTATTTTTCTAAATTTTATTGTATTCTAAAATTTTTAAATTTTCTAGTTTTTTGTTTTATTTTTTATCTATTATTTCGACGAGTTCTCCACTTCCTGGCCCCAACCTTACTCCAGTGTCTACACAGTATAGAACATTTTGTTGTGTTAAGAAACGTGAGTGTGACGAAAATAGCGTAATCGAAGTGGTAATGATGGTAATAATGATGACAATGATGCGACAATGATGATGATGATTACAGTGGTAGTTGTATTAATACTATTACAGTTATGTAGTAGCAATAATGAATGATCAAGTCGGCATACTTTCAGGAAAGGCGAATTAAATTTGTTAAATTTATTTACAGTAGAACCCCGTGAATCCGAAATTTCGGAAAATCCGAACAGGTTTATGAAAAATAAAATTCATATGAAACACAATAAATGCACAACTTTATAACAGCAAATCAGACCAAATTATTATAAACAGAATGTTATATTCGAAAACAATCGTTACGGTAATTAACGAAAGACGTATTTACGACATAAATCAACATAGTGTGTACAATAGACAATATTGCAAGAAAGTAAACAATAATGTACGAAAATTATTAAAAAATACCCAGTCTTTTTTGAAAACCAAGTTAGTCAATTTCTTCTGGGGAAGTTTGGACTTTGGAAGATGCAGCAATATCTCGCCAGCGTAGACATCATAAGCAGTTGGCGTAGCTTTGCTCAACGTATCGTAGTGCCACCTCAGGATTGCAGGATCGTAGTGCCATCTGCAGTGAAATTAATGGACATTCCACGTAACTTACCTTTTACGTCCACGTAAGCCAAACAATTCGTAATCCAAACAGGGGTCGGTCCCAATTAGTTCGGATTCGCGGGGTTTTACTGTATTTGTTTTAAAATCTACTCGTTGTCGCAGAATATTAAGTATATGTGCGACATGTAACAGCTTTCACTTGTATTATCCATCGATAACTTCCAGCACTGGATCTCTAGCTGGAGTTCACCGTTCGGCGCTATGTCGTCGTTTCTGTGTTTGGTTCCGTAAATCCTTGTAGTATTATTAGGCATACTGGGTATAAGGAATTTTAGCCACTATGCAAAGCGTTCGACTTGAGATTTATCAGCGTACATTTGTCAGGATGCGTCAGACGTACTGGATTGTTTGGAGAATTTTAGTAGTTGAATGTTCAGGGTAGTTCCACAATTCTATGCCCCTTTATTGACGTGAGCTTCCGTTTAAGTACACGATTACCTTGATCTTTAGAGACAGTTCTTTATTTAACTATCAGCCAACGTATCTATCTAATTTCACATTCAGTTTCCACGTGAATATCCTAATTATTTAGTTCTGGTTTAACAGGTACGGGGAAGCGTTTAAAGTGACTTGTGAATAAGAGCCATATTTGATAATGAAAGTATTTTGAAACTGATTGGATTTTCCGTTATTAATAGGTATAGATGGCTTTTTAATTCCTCTGTTATAGAGGTTTTTTCTCTGGATTGGTGTCAGTTGTTAAGATTGCTTGAGGTAAGTATAGTAGCGTCTTCTGTCACTGGCAAGATAACAATAAAATAATGTACAACAATGCCCTGGGCACTCCTGATTCAACGGGATAGAGGGCATACACGGTATTTTTTGGCTTTAAAGTGTCTACCAAGCATACTATACGGTTTGAGCAGTACATATCATTTAAGAAACTCGATTGGATTAGAACTGCATCGCGCAGTGTTTGAAAAAATCGGACAGCTTGTTTTAAATACCGTATTTACTCGTAACCACCGAGTAAAAATCTGTTCGTATACTGCACACGTCATAACATTTGTGTTTACTTAAACACTGCTGCAGTGTTGCACAACACACCGAAACACGTGTGTATTTATTTTTAAATTTTATGTGGAGGTATGGGTCGTCCGTAGCGAAGATGTTCGCTGGTGTATACAACACTGTATCTTTTAATATCCGTTATAGTCAGCACTGTGTTTATATATTAGTCGTGAACATGATCAAGATTTCGTTTCGAAGGGTATTGTTATAATACCTCTTCACGTATCGTACGAAATAACAATTATTGTGAATGTGAAAAGACAGGGACTCAGCCTACGTTTATGAAAACACAGTAATCAAACGTAACAGTAATATTTATGTAAAATATTAACATTACAAAAATTAAGAGTTACGTATTCATGTTTTTTATATAACTATTGATTTTTGTCAGTTATGGTATATTGTATTTGTCACGTTTTCGACGCTCTCGAATAATCTTGAGTTGGTCTTACAACGTTAGGTGATGAGTTGGCGGGTATAAAATGAAATAAGATAGTGGACTGTATATATTCTTTGAGTTAATTGTTTATTGAATGTTTAAAGAAAGTGATTGCATGGCGCGTGCAGTGCCGGATAGCGCGGCATACATTGCCGGAGAAATAAAGTCGAATTAAATATTGAAAATCATGATGATGCATTGAGGCAGAGATCGCCTAAGTATAAGTATTAGTGCATGAAGATCATGCTAAAAATTTGAAATGTAATATTCTGAATTGAAAATAGTTATATAGCCGCGGCTTGCGAACTGAAGGCTTGTTGCCCGTTCGGAGTTTTACAAATAACTAACTAGCCGGACTGTTGCGGGCTTGCAAGACAAGCCGGCAGCAGTTTGGCGGGGGAGAACACGTCACTGCACGCACGCCGCATTGCAGATATTCTAAGTACAAAGTTTAACCAGTATTGTATTACCTGGTAGTAATAGATTTCTTCTGTAAGGAATTAAGAAGTCTCCTTGCAGAAGAAATATTTTGCTGTTGTTACAATACAATACAATTTAATTTTGTCGCGACGATTGCATGGACCGCAAACTTAAAACAGTGGAATAAATTTTTTAACGCCAGAGAAGCGTTACTCATAATTTTATTTGTACTTTTCTTACGCAGCACTCCAATTAGACCACGTCTCAAAGTAATACAATTTTGAAATACGTACTATACACAAACAGTAATAGGCCTATGAGTCATCAAGTTGAATAATTATAACAGTCAGTAACAAAAGAAAATAGTTCAACAATTGGCACTTTCGTTAATGCAATTTCTAAAAACACGTCCAATCGCTTGCATTTGTCAGAACTCAACTGAGAAATTCGCAGATACAGCAACATGATGTTGTTCTTTATAAGCAGACAGTGGCATTTGTGTGGCGTAATAATGCTTGCGAGAAGGTTCCAGAGGCCAAGAGAATAATAGGGCAGCAGGCGCAGCAGGATCGAGAACATTGCGTCATCTTACCGCTTACACAACACGTGTAAGCGCCATGCAACCTACACCTGTTGCCTATCACGTCGGTATAACAATACATTAAATTATTACTGTTTATTGTTAAAGCAGGGATATCTTTTTCCGCGATAAGTTCAAATTTATCATCGGAATTAGTAATATAAGAAAGACTGCTGCTCTCACATGGCATCTTATGTTTGCGTACCATTATTCTTCATATCAAGGAGTCGGGAACTTCAGTCTTCCGTTTACATCACAAGTTCTGTTACTTGTATTGCAGACTGTTCATCCTCTTCGATACCATCGTTTTCTTAGATGATATTCCTCTAGTGTGTTGTTTACTGTATTGATTTAATTAAAATACTTTACGCAAATTATTTCGGTAACAATGACTTTCAAATCATTTGGCCAATCATCATTGCGTCGCAAATTTAGTGTTAAAAATTTGAGTTGATTATGCTGATTTAAGAAAGGTACGGGCCTTTTAAATAACTTCAGCTATGTTGTTCATTCGTCTTAGGTCGTTACGACTTTCTGTTACTAAATTTAAAAAAGTTGTATAGTACAATTTGATGATTTAACTTTATGTAGTCGTCAGAACCTAGACGAATGAAAGGAGGTACATCGAAGCGGGACCATCTCAAAGAACGTGCTCATAGTGATAATGCACTATATTACTTGTCTGTGTGTGTGTGCGTGTGTGTGTTAAACAAATAGCGCAGCGTTTTGTAAACATCTAACAACTGCAGCGTGACTCAGTGCCATGCGACCGATGAATGTGTTAGTTCAAACATTAGGCCTACGTTTACACACTGCTGAAGTGTTTTTGAATAAAGCGAGGAGAATGTACCAAATACACATTCTTAAATAGTATTTAAATAGTATATTCAAATTCCTCCAAGTAGTAGCTTGCTTGAATCTAGACAGTTGTATACAATGAACAAGTAATTGTTAATTGATACCGATTTAGGGTTGTGTAAGTCTTGAATAAATTACTACACTACTGATTTCATGAAGTTTAAAAATATTGTCAACACTACAGGCCGACCTTGTATCCTGCAGACTATATACCTATTAATTTATTTAATTTTTTATTTTATTTATTTATTTTTTTTCTGAGGAGGTGAAAATGCTATTTACGCACATGGGCCAGTAGCCCATAGTGTTGGGCTCCCTTCTTGGACTACCGACTAAAAACACCTCCTCATACTCCTTGAACACTATCCCGGAACCGTTTTGCCATTACTTCAGGCTAGGCCTTGCCTTTCGTTCCTACAGCTTCTTTCTGATGCACTTCTCTTTTATGATGTGTCTATGTCGCTCTGCGATCTAATCGCCCTTCTTCACTCACCGGAGAGCGTCGGTGTAATATCACACTCACCCAGGAGCTTTCCCACCTGAGCATGACGTCAACTATGGTCTCCAGTGTTAGATGACCCAACTCTCCCTCTAATTCTACCCGCCTTTGATTCCACCTACCGCAGATAAAAAAGTGTCGTGCGCATCTGTACAGTAGCGCGGTAATTTTTGCATTCATAGGTTGGCTAATCTGCGCTTTTAATTTGCTCAATTCATGCCTGTACATCTGGACAGTGCGTTACATACGTTCGCTAGCGGCGGTCGCCCTTGCGCTCGCTGCTATCCTGTCACATTCATTTCTTTCTTTGTCGCGACAATTAATGTAGGCCTTAGGCCCAAGACTTTATATATGGCCTTCTAGGCTTTCTCACTAAATTAATTCTTCAATGTAACATTTTACGACTTGTATTTACGATGCGCTCATTAGCCAATCTTATATTCAAAATTGACACCTAACCATTTCAATGCTGTAATAATCTGAATAATTTTCAATAAATGTATTAACTACAGTCCACTCTCTCTTCATCATTTCTGCATCCTGGCGAATTAATTACAACAGTAAATCGACAATTCACGAACACTTCATACTTAGCATTTTTTTTGGTCGCTCCGGACCTGGATTCCCGGATACATCAATCACCTATTTATTATTTTTCTGCCCCAATTTCTGGCCATCACGGGCGACTCAGCATATCCGCTGATACGACCGTGGCGTGATTCAACCAGCATTTCGCTCGTCGCCTTTGAGCCTCCTGACGACATCATTGCAAGACCTTACACCTGCTAGCTTCAGTACGTCAGTCAAAGCAGTCATCTCTCCGAGCTGTGTGTTTGCCATCTTCTCCACGGCCTCGACGCTTCAGGACATCGCCCACAAGGTATCACCTCACTAACATCATTTCAAGGTGCGTACAATGGCTGAAGAAGGCCTCAAAGTGTTAGTCAGAAAGAGAGGCGGCTTAAAGTCCGCAATAGTGCGTATACAATCAGCTGTCAGTAACTTTGATAGAAACTCTAATACCAAACACTTTTTAACAGTCAGACTTGAAAGTTTGAAAAGCTTGGCAACGAAATACGATGAGGTACAATCCGAAATCGAACTTATTTGCAAAGACATAAACGCTGCTCAAGAAGACCGAGTTGAGGTCGAAGAAATGTTATATTCCACAGAAGCTAATATTTTACAATTAATTGATACCTTTAATGTTCAGACTGTACCTCCCGTATTAACGGGTCATATGCAATTAAAGCCGATAAGTTTGCCCTGATTCACAGGTAATATCTTGGAATGGCAGCATTTTTATTCAATTTTTTTGGACTTGGTGCATGCAAGATCCGATCTAACGTCAGTGCAGAAACTACATTATTTGCATTCTTCTCTAAAAAATGAGCCGTTAGACTTAATTAAATCACTACCTATTTGTAATGAAAACTACTCGATAGCGTTGAGTTTGCTGTCCGCAAGGTATGACAACAAGTTCATACTAGCAAAGTACTACATTCAAAATTTACTTGAAGTCAAGTCAACAATTAAAGACTCTGTCCAAAGTTTGGCAGAATTCACAAATACGATAACGTCTTCCGTTAATTCACTGGCGGCAATGCAACTGTCAGTGAATTCATTCGAGCTTATCACTATACAATTATTATCAGCAAAACTTGACCACACTACGTTTAAATTATGAAAGGAGTCTATAGACCCGGATAACCTTCCCAACTTTCAAGATTTTACTCACTTTTTAAACGCACGTAGGCAGTTGTTAGAAAATACACTGCCTATCGATGCCGGACAGCAACTCAACAAATTAAGCTTAAGATTCAAAAAATCTGACAAACATAATTCACAAAGCGCTGCTGGCAGCACTGCATTTAAGAGTTATCACTCAGTGTCAAGTAATTATTCATGTTTGTGCTGTAAACCTAATCATCCAATTTACATGTGTGATAAATTTCGTGCACTAAGCACATCAGAACGAGGACAATTTATATCAAATCACAAATGTTGTACCAATTGTCTTAGATCAGATCATTTTGTATCTAATTGTAAGATTAAGCAGGCATGTAAAATCTGCTCGAAACGACACCATACATTGTTGCACATAAACAATGTGCCGAAGCCAGTCTCTGCCAGCAGCAGTAATTACTGTTCACTCAAATTACAATCCACAAATAATATTCTTTTATCAACAGCAATTGTGTTTGTCATTGACCAGGCTGGCAACAGACAAACCGCAAGAGTTCTTTTGGATGCGGGTTCACAAATAAATTTTTGTACGGAATCATTTGCCAAGAAATTACGGCTTCACTTGACTAAATCCAACATACCGATTACAGGTATAAATAGTACCGCGTGTCAGGCCACTAATCTCGCGTCTATACGCATTATTTCTCGTTATCAAAGATTTAGCTTCGAGGCAGATTGTGCGGTTTTATCTGCATTAACCCATAAACTGCCAGCACAATCTTTTGATATAAATCATTTCAACATTCCAGATAACGTGTTCTTAGCCGACCCACATTTTAACATTTCGGCTGACATCGACATACTTTTGGCAGCGCAATTCTACCTAGATTTAATTTTAGCCAACAAATACGTACGCGGTCCTCATTTTCCCATTATTCAGGAAACAAAGTTAGGCTACATTTTGGCAGGCAATTTGCCCAAACATTGCCGTTATAAGGGTCCTGCTGTTTCGTTCCTAGCTAGGAACAACGACGGTCAAATTTTGCAGTCTCTCGAAAAATTCTGGGAAGCAGAAACTATCCCTGATAATACACCTGAAAACGAGTCAGCTTGTGAGGAGCATTTCGTGGGGTCTACTCATCGCAATCAAGAGGGTAGGTTCGTTGTTTCATACATACATACATACATACATCCTCGGCGCTACAGCCCAGTCCGGGCCCTGGCCTCCAAAAGAAATCTTCCCCACTGGTCTCTACTCCCGGCCAATGTCCACCAGTTTGCTGCACCCAGCCTCACTGCCTCCTTACCAACCTGGTCCAGCCATCTTGTACGCGGTCTTCCCTTCTTTCTCCTTCCCATCGGCAAATAATTCATCACTCTTTTTGGGATTCTATCCTCCGCCATTCTCTGCACATGACCAGCCCAACGCAATCTGTTAATTTGTATGAGGTGCACGATCGGAAGATCTTTAAACCTTTCGTACAACTCTCGATTATGCAGTCGCCTCCAAATGTTGTTTTCCCTCACAGGGCCATAGATTCTGCTCAGTACCCTCCTCTCAAAAACGGATAGTCTCTGCTCATCTAGTTTTTTTGACACTATTCCGAGCCATACATCAGGACTGGTCTAATCAAGGTCTTGTATAGGGAGGCTTTTGTATCTTTAGTTATTAATTTTGATTTAAAATGTTTCACCAGTCCGTAGTAACACCTATTAGCAGATAATATTCGCTTTTCAATATCTCTAGAGGAGTCATTTCCAGAGTCCACATATGACCCGAGATATGGAAAACCCTGAACCTTTTCAAATTCATAATCGTTAATGCGCAGGGACAGGGCACGAGTGTTGGCACCTACAACCATATATTTGGTTTTGCTTTGGTTTATAACCAAGCCCATAGCCTTAGCGGACAACTCCAGTTCCTGAAAAGGTTCGTTGTTTCACTACCATTTAAGTCCGACCATCTCCAGTTGGGGGAATCTTATACCAATGCTGAAGCAAGATTTTTGAATTTAGAACGCCGATTCAGGCGTGATTCTAAGCTTGCGCGCGATTACGCAAACTTTATTAATGAGTATAAGGATCTTGGCCACATGACGCTTATCGATAATTGCTCTATCAATTCTGGGGTGTCAAATACTTACTATCTGCCGCACCATGCCGTTTTTAAGCAGTCTAGCTCGACCACAAAACTGCGCGTCGTTTTTGACGGTTCGTCCAAAACTACCAATGGCCTTTCTCTCAATGACATATTGTTGGTAGGCCCGAATGTTCAACAAGACCTTTTTTCTATTCTTTTACGTTTCCGTATGCATAACTATGTTCTCATCGCCGACATCGAGAAGATGTATCGACAAATTCTGGTATCTGAAAAGGATTGTCACTATCAACGTATTCTGTGGCGTGAGTCTCCCCTCGAACAATTTAAACACTTTGCATTGCGAACTGTAACCTACGGCACGGCTAGTGCTTTGTTTTTGGCCACTCGCTGTCTTATTCAAATTGGTAAGGACCATGAAGCTTCTTTTCCTGATGCGGCGTTAGCTATAACAAATGATTTCTATGTCGACGATTTGCTAACCGGTGCAGACACCATCTCTGATCTGACCAAGTTGAAATCTGACTTAGGTACGTTGTTGAGTCAATACGGTCTCACGCTGCATAAATGGGCATCTAATGAACCCAGGGTGGTCTCAAGTCATGACAATTTATCACTTCCCTTAAACAAACAGGGCAATGTGCGTACCCTGGGCATTCTCTGGAATAACACTGCCGATTCATTCCTGTTTGACATTAAATCATTCCCCGTTGAATCAAGCATCTCCAAGAGGAGAATTCTATCGATTATCGCAGGCATATACGATCCACTTGGACTGATTGGTCCCATTGTTTTCTTGTACAAACAGTTTATGCAGCAACTCTGGCTTTGTAATCTTGGTTGGGATGAACCGATCTCCGGGCAATTACGTTTGGCTTGGCATTCATTGTGCGATAAATTGTGTCTGATTAGCAAAATTGTTGTCCCACGTTCTATTCGTTGCAAGTCTGAGGCAAGTATAGTTGAATTACATGGTTTTTCGGATGCTTCTGAAAAGGGGTTTGGGTGCTGTATTTATATTAGAGTCATTTATCAAGATTCATCGGCCTCTTGTCATCTCCTGTGTTCTAAATCTCGCGTGGCTCCCCTACGACAGGTGTCATTACCTCGCATCGAACTCTGTGCTTGCTTGTTGTTATCGCGACTCGTATCTAAGGTCGTTCCTGCGCTTTATTCGTTTATTAATAGTGTTCATTTATATTCTGACTCCATGGTGTCTCTTTACTGGATTCATGCCCAGTCCACGAGGTGGAAAACCTACGTCGCTAATCGTGTTGCCGAGATTCAGCGTCTTACGCAAGCCTATACATGGCATCACATCAATTCTAGACACAATCCTGCTGATATTATCTCTAGGGGGTGTCACCCTGACGTTTTGCGCGATTGTTCGCTGTGGTGGCACGGTCCCGCTTGTTTGTCTCAATCTTCCCAGTCCAATCCTTTTCCACCCTTTTTACCTTCTAATCCGTCGTCTTCTGAAGTCACTGCGGAAGAGAAACAAACCCCCAACCTTTCTCTAATGTCTACCCTGGCTATTGACCTTTCTAAGGACTTTTCTTCGTTGCACCGTCTGACACGCGTATACGCTTACTGTTTTCGGTTCATAAAAAATATTAGACTCTCCAGTGCTGACAAAATAACGGGCGCTCTTACCCCCGTCGAAATTCATCATGCTCTTAATTTCTTCATAAAACAATCTCAGTCGATCCACTTTGCTGCCGAGATTAATTGTCTTTTTAATGGGTCTTCTGTCTCTATCAGGAGTAAGTTGTCTTCTCTCGACCCGTTTCTTGATGAGTCTGGAGTAATACGCGTTGGCGGGCGATTACAGCAGTCGCAACTACCATACGACACTAAGCATCCTATTGTCTTGCATCCATCGGCTCATATTACTCGCCTTATTATTGAACGCGAACACATTTGTCTACTTCACGCTGGTGCTCAACTCGTGCATCACTCACTTCGTCAACGTTGGTGGATTATTAATGCCAGGTTAGTCATTCGCTCCATCATTCGTAAATGTGTCAAGTGTCTCAGGTTTAGTGCCAAACAGCAGTTTCAGAGGCTTGGTATTTTACCATCTCCTAGAGTCACTCCATCGCGGCCGTTTCTATTCTGCGCGGTTGATTATGGTGGTCCCTTCATGATTCGTCATGGCGGGCAGAAATCCAGAACTCTCTCTAAGGCATACGTGTCTTTGTTCATTTGCTTAGCAACCAGGGCCATTCATTTGGAATTGGTTTCCGACCTTACAGCCAATGCGTTTATAGCTGCCTTACGTCGTTTTATGTCCCGCAGGGGCATACCGAGTCAGTTATATTCTGATAATGGCACAAACTTTAGGAAGGCCCGCAATGTTTGACATGACCTCTACAATCTTTGGCATAATAAGGATGCCACCTCATCAATCAAATCATTCACGGCCTCTCAGGGTATTTCATGGTCATTTATTCCGCCCTCGTCACCTCATTTTGGTGGTCTTTGGGAGAGCGGCATAAAGAGTTTAAAGTTTCATTTGCGCCGCGTGGTAGGCAAGTCTATACTCACCTTCGAGGAGTTTACGACAGTTTTGTCTCAGATAGAGGCATGTCTAAACTCTCGCCCTTTATTTGCCATCTCATCGGATGTAAATGATCCGGTGCCACTTACACCTGGCCATTTTTTGATTTGTGCACCATTAACGGCGATACCGGACCCAGACTTATCTCATGTTCCTATCTCTCGTCTTGGACATTGGCAACTTCTCCAGAAGTTTGTCCAAGTCATTTGGAAGGCTTGGTCTCGCGACTATTTACACCAATTACAACAACGTCACAAATGGAAATTCGCAAAGGATAATGTTTCCATTGGGGACCTAGTTTTACTTATTGAGGATAACCTACCTCCATTAGCCTGGAAATTTGGTGTAATTACCGCCACATTTCCCGGCCCAGACAACTTAATTAGAGTCGTAGACATTCGCACGCCTACTGGTGTTTTGCGGAGACCAGTACATAAGCTATGTCTGTTGCCAGCGCGGGACGGGACTTAGACACAAGGTTATTATGATCATTTAGCACAATGCTATTTTACTCGGCCATTGGCTTTATTACTTTATTATATGACCATTTGGTCAACTTAATTGTGATATGTATCATCACAACATTTTCATGACAATTTACACCATTGCGTGTTTCTATACTAAATTTGCATGTGACTTGTAAGTTCACAACCATGCACTGTGCAATCATCTCTATACTCATCATAGTTTCATGGTGGTATATTTGCTATTTTGTATTTATATGTTAATATTTTGTGTGGCATACTATGTCCTACACATTTACATTTTGATTGGTATTGGGTACCGGTATGTGTCATGTTATCGGTGGTATTGTTTTATAAAAATTTGTTACATAATATTCGCATGGTTTGCAGTTATACAACCATGTATGCATTTCTTGCACAGTTGTTAATATGTGTGATTTATTGTTCTATGAATGTATTTCTCAATTGTTCAACTCATGTATTACATTTGTAACCACAGTGTCGTATTTGTTACTTATGCTATTGCGCTTATTCATATTTGTAATTAACTAAATTGGTGTTTATTGTATTTATTATATAACTTGCATTTATGTAAAACATATTGTTTTTGCGTCTACTGTCTGTAACCACGCCACGCCTAGATTTTATTTTTATATTGTATTTTTATATGGTATTTTGTGATTATGCATTGCACAATTATTATTCCTGCTTATTTATGACATACATGTCATTACATATGTGCTCGCAATCAGTCAGCTATCTGTAGCTTGTTTTCACACAACAATATATTGTAAATTCCTGAAACTTCAGGTATAGCATGACTCGTTCAACTTTATGACGCCATGCTAGATTTACGTCTAAACATGTATAATTTGTGACAATTTATTTGTTCATTGTATGCAATACTCTGTACTGGTCTACTGGCCTAAACTATTTCACGTTAACCATCTATGTCTTGCATAGGGTTACAATTTATCTGGCCATCTTGTGATGAGTTTCCGATCATTCATTATTAAACATTGTCTAATTATGTACTTTCATGTTTTATATCGTTCAATATTGTATACATACATTATATTTGGGCAATACATTGCCAGCGCTTACATTTTCAATCATGCATAAAATCACTTTGCACGCCAACCTTGGCCTACTAAACGCTTATCTTTATTCAAGCTTATCGCCAAACAATTAATGCACAACTGTTATCTAAGATTACAACTCAAGGTTCAATCCAGCCTATTGAGATTAACTTTCATTATTAAGAACTCTGTATTTTATATAATAAGTTACTAAAATGTATTAAAAAATCTATTGATTTTTTGCGGGCAGTTATGTACAGTAGCGCGGTAATTTTTGCATTCATAGGTTGGCTAATCTGCGCTTTTAATTTGCTTAATTCATGTCTGTACATCTGGACAGTGCGTTACATACGTTCGCTAGCGGCGGTCGCCCTTGCGCTCGCTGCTATCCTGTCACATTCATTTCTTTCTTTGTCGCGACAATTAATGTAGGCCTTAGGCCCAAGTCTTTATATATGGCCTTCTAGGCTTTCTCACTAAATTGATTCTTCAATGTAACATTTTACGACTTGTATTTACGATGCGCTCATTAGCCAATCTTATATTCAAAATTGACACCTAACCATTTCAATGCTGTAATAATCTGAATAATTTTCAATAAATGTATTAACTACAGTCCACTCTCTCTTCATCATTTCTGCATCCTGGCGAATTAATTACAACAGTAAATCGACAATTCACGAACACTTCATACTTAACAGCATCGTCATTTTCACCAGAGCAGTAGAGATGTCGACGCCTTACCCATCCTATGGAGATAGGCGTATAAATATCCGTACCCAGTCGGAAACTGAGTAAGATAGTATCCTGCTTCCCTGTGATTTCTCTCCATCCATTTCTTAATTTCGGAGATGAGCCTTACTGTCCACCTTCCTCGATATCCCTACTCCCAAGACATCTGTCATGTTTCAAGAGTGCATCTTCTCTCCTCTTGTATTGCATTTTTTTTGCCGACTTCTCTTTTCCTTCTATGTATAGCCTGTCGCCCTTAGCGATGAGAACGACAGGAATAACTCCGGCAATAACTAAAACGGCCGGTTTGGAGACCGTACGGTATGCAGAAGCAACTCTTAACGCGCCTCTTCTGTGTACCTGCGCTAACCGTTTACGGTACTTCTCCTTCCTGATTCCGCCCCACACAAAAGGACCGACTCAGTCGCAGTCATCGCTTACTATACTATTATCAAAGAGGGAGTGCGGCTGGGCGAGGGTCAGGCTCACTCACAAACACGCAGCCCGCACACACACACAAGCGCAGGGGATTAGGACCGGCCGGATTCTCGCCACATTAGTCACCTAGTGGACTTCAGTTGATCAAACTTTGATTTATTATATTTGACATTTTATCTTAAAATGTTTAATATATATCAATTCTACACACCATTACAAGAAAAATGATACCAAAAAATCTATAATTTACTGAAATTGCCAATGTCGGGTAAAAAGCAACTCAAAATTTAGAATTCATATTTAAAAAATTTTAAAAATTAACAAAAAATAATAATATACACAACAATGTAAGTTTAGTAAAATATTGAATATTTGCATTTACAAGTTTTTACATTTAATATAACCCGTAATAAATTGTAATAAAAAATAAGAAAATACGGTGATATTTATGTTTATAGTGATAGTGTAGAGTAGAGATAAGACAGTAAAAAAGTGAAAGGTTTGCAGCCTAAAAATCATTTTATAGCAAGATATTCATAAAAATATTCCTACAAGGTACAGGACAAAAAACTTACTAAAGAGGAGTGACACCCAAGTCATTTTGGGCTCCATTTCAGTAAATTATAGTCTGTTTGGTATCATTTTTCTTGTAATGGTGAGTAGAATTGATATATATTAAACATTTTAAGATAAAATGTCAAATAAAATAAATGAAAGTTTGATCAACTGAAGTCCACTAGGTGACTAATGGAGCGAGAATCCGGCCGGCCCTAATCTCCTGCGCTTGTGTGTGTGCGGGCTGCGTGTTTGTGAGTGGGCCTGACCCTCGCCCAGCCGCACTCCCTAGTTGATAATAGTATAGACAATGACTCGCTGACATTTGCCATAAGTTTGCTAAGGGCAGTGACTCTCCTTGCAGCCTTGTGTGCAGCCCGACGGATCTGTTCTCACAAACACAACTTACAACCACACCCCACACCCTACCACATCTCATAGGTACTTAGCATCCGGCTTTGTCTCCACCACTTCTTCTATTCGTATGGGAAGGATAGTACGGATGATACCTGTCTTGTTCAGGCTCAGCGAGAGACCGTGGTCCGCCAGACATCGACGGCGCGCATCACCCTGTTGAGTTTTAGTTGAGCTAGCTCAACGTTTCTTAATGGTACGTCGTCGGGATACCCGACCAACATGGACTGCTCAGGCAGCTCTATCCTCAAAAGGCTATCGTAAGACACATTCCACAAATCTGTCCTCAGGATGGATCCTTGAGCCGCTCCAGCCGTGACTGCCATTTTTCGCACTTCTTCTGTGGCTTCATAGAGTAACGTAAGGTCTTTCAAAAATCATTCATTATCCTCAGGAGGTACTTGGGCACTTGAAAATTGTGTTCAAGTGCCAAGAGCATATCACTCCATCTCACTGAATAAAGGCGTCCATATGGACAAAGAGGACGACGCGCTGCGAAAACTGGTTATAATCGTCAGCTCTTCTGACTGCCTCGATGATCTACTGAATGGGATCCACCGTCGACCTCCCCACTCTGAAATCATATTGTCTTGGTGACAGGTTCCCAGCCACCCGAATCGCTGACAGCAGTCTCGACGCGAGAAACGTCTCAAGAACCTTCCCCGCTGTACCAAAAATGCATTATCAATCATCAATAAAAAATTGTTTATAAAAAAAGTACGGACAATAATCCGGAGAATTTCTTGGCAGATTAAAAACCTTTTTTTTATGAAGAAACATTAAACTCCATCAACATTTCGTGCGGATATTTACCCAATAAGTCAAATCATCCATCCTCTACACGCCTTCTTCACAGAAATTAATTTTAACAATGTTTGCTTTATTTTATAAACTGATTCTGGATAACATTTGTAGCAACAATTAAGTAGAAAACGTTGGGTATTATAACTATTACGTTAACCTCTTGCAGCTTATTTTTAAAGTTCCATGACAGCAAACACTGAATTTTTATATACTTTCTTTTGAAAGGTGAATTTTTACTGTCAGGAAGATTCAGGTAGTTTCAAGTTTAATTTCTTCTTTTAACCCATTTTCAATTTTCAATACGAGGTTAAATTTGTACGGAACGTGAAAACACGCCCTGACGTCCGTGCAGTTCTTGTTTTCAGGAGCCTTTAAGCCCTATTTAGGACCTTATCATTTACTTTGTTACTATTGACAAATAGTCAAGGAAACGTCATTTTAAAATTAAAGAATTTCAGTTTTATATTGAACCTATTCATCACCACAAAAATAAAACTATAGAAAGTTTTAAGTATAAATGTATATGGTATTCAGATATTTTCAAAGAAATCAAATTTTTATATTTCACGCATTCCTGCTGTGGTAAGATTCCAAGTTTCTTTCTGTTGAATTATTTAAATTGACAATTAACATGCTGCCTTTATCAAAATGCATCAGACAGTAAATAATACATCAAATTATATTTTTTTATATGATAAAGATGCTTGATATTATCAACGATCTTATCAATGAATGTTATCAACGAGGTGTAGGCGAGTAATAAGTAGTTGATAGTTCTGGCGTTATATGACACCTTTACGTTACGTAAGTGGGGAGACGCGACCGCGACGTCTGACGTATTTTTAGCCGTAGACGACGACAAGGTATGTAGGTAGAGGCTAACGTCACAAGGTGCTGCGCTCGCGTGCGTGGGACACTAAATATGCAGACGTCACTAATGACTCACGATCGAAGTTTCTGCTCAAATTTGTTCTCCAACAAAATAACTCTTTCCGTTCTGCCCCGCTGTGCGAGCACGTGGTCATCGTGTTTCCTAATTACACAAATGATGCATAACACAATGACTCATGCGGAAGAGATGATTTGGTTCAATGTCGTTTTTTGCTTGTTGCCGACATTCCGCTGATTTAGGAAACGGTTTCATCCTCGCCAAGGCTTTTTTGTTTCAACGGAATTTTGCTGCTAATAATACGAATGTTTTTCAAAACAATATCATAAGACGATGTTTTCGTCAACACCATAAATGTATTAAGAGTTCAGTTCTGAAATCATCTTTTGTGATTTTTAAGTTTTCACACATCTCCGCTTCAAAATTAGGCATTACATGTAATGAAAAACTATGTTTTTCTGTAAAAGTAATGGCGTTAAGAGATGTTACGAGAGTTATAGGCCTATGCAAATCTTTTAGAGCTCTAGAGAACAAAATTATCATCATGGGATATCATCCGATGACTACGTTACAATAGGATAAACAAAGGATATTTGGTAATAAATTTGAATAAAGTTCCAAAATTTTTTTAAAATTATTTACGTTATCTGTTTGTATAATCCATTATTTCGTTACCATCGTCCCCGGGGTCAGCTTTGAACACTTCATTCAAATGTTTGGTAAAGACGTTAACTTTTTCTTCGTCAGACCGTGCCCATTCACCGTCGGGATTACGAAACTGGGGCACATATAGGCCATTTTAGCCTTTTCGTAGTAGTGAGTCTCGAGCACCATTGCCTGCAGAGGATTTTGGACTGTAACGGTTATGGATTTTAATTTGAGGAGAGTTTGAAATACTGCTTTCACTGATGTTTATTTTCCTTTTTCACTTTCTTACTTCCTGCCGTTAATGTTTGTTTATTGCTTCATCTGCGTCTGTGTCTGTCTCCATGTCGTTTGCATGCATGATGTTGGGCATTGGATGCAAGGGCTGTGGAGTTATTTGGGGGGGGGGGGTTGTAGCATTGGTAAGAAGCTGGTTGAGTAGGCATTTGAAATTCTTGTAGTAGAAAGGACACTTGAAGTTGTGGAAAGTTTGCTAAGAATAGGTTAGGATACCTTGATGTTGCCAGTATAAGTGATTTTGAATGTTGGGTGGACACATCGTTATAACACGTTGTAACACATCGTAGACGAAACGTTGTAACACATTTATCCAATAAACTATACAAAAGATAACAGTAATAATGTTCGTCTTAAAGGCACATTTATACCCTACATTTCTGCATACGCTATCATTGCATCTGAAATACAGTATACATCGGATCTTGCGTCTAACTTCAGATCGCTATTCAAAGTTTTGTTGAAAGAGATAATTAAAAGAAAAGTAGATCTACGTATATATCCACAACGGTTGGAGCAAATTAAGTAACTTACTTAAAATAGAAATGGACGGTTTTCAGAATACTGATTTTAAGATTAATTGAAAAATTGAAAAATCACTTTTTGGAATAGTATAAATTACAAGTTAGGAATAGTCAGAAACTGTTACTGTATAAAGAGCTCAATTTAGGTTTCGAATATGTAGATAGTATTGTTAATAGTTTTTTAATAATTGGTTGTTATTTTTTAATAACGGCAAGCGAAGCTGTTGCAGTTAAACAAATATTCTTATACGTCTGCAACCAAATTATGTACTTTGTGAGTAGTAAAGAAGAGGAGGATGTCATCTACTTTGTCTGCAACTGTTCAGTATTAAAAAAGTACCGTTTAAAATATTTTTAAAATCTGTACCAAGTGTTGGGGAGGCGAAAGACTCACTAAATTGTAAAAACTGGACGTTGCTGAGTGAATATTGTAGATCAGCATGGTCATATCGGTATGAACTAGTTAAAAAATTTAAAAGTTAGAAATGTAATAGTTAAATTTAATAGTTAAAATATAATAGATAAGACAGGAATAAACATATAGTAGGCTATCATTTATAACGATAGTAGTATCTGATGTGTTATCTTGTTCTTCCAGAACTATTCTGTTTATTTCATTTTTATGTGACGAGTGCATTTAGACTATAAAAGCTTTATTTAACTGTTTTAAAGCGAAATCAGTCCATCATACATTAAACTATTTCTTAAAGCTGCACAGTGCCTGTCTTTTAGAAATCAAATTTAGTTTGTTTTATAATCATTATTCACAGGGCCGGTTTTAGAACCTCTGAGGCCCCTGGCGGATTCGAAAATGAGGCCCCCCCCCCCACACACACACACACACACACACACATATATTTTTCATTCAGTGATAAATAAACATATATAAATTATATCTGCATTACTACCAATAAATAAGGGACTGTAATAATCATCAAAACATCACAAATACAAAAGTCTTTGAATAATTACTTTATTAACATCAGTTTGAAACCCACAAAATAAAAAAGAGCTAAGTTTCATTTTACCTTCTTTATACAAATTATTAAAGTGGTTTTAGTACTGTAGGTCTTTAAAACTAGGTTACTTACTACTAGGTTGGTTACTTTATTAACATAAGTAAAAAACAAATATGTTACATAGTCCATTCTATAAAGAAATATAATTATGTTAGAGTTTGCTTCAGTACTCTGAACAAGTCATTAACACAATTAACGCAAATTTGGACAGTGGCTGAATAAAATATATATCAATAAAATCAAACACTTTTAAAACGCCTTCCTTCTACATTTCTTTGCAGCGAAATCATCAATTACGTCATGAAAGTTTAGCTTACGCAAAATCACATTTTCTATACTTAGGATGCTTAAAGAGTTTAATCGCTCTTGTTTAAGACTACTTCTATGACAACTTTTCACAATTTTTAGTTTAGAAAATGTTTTCTCCAGATGCGATAGACACCATCATGCACAAAAATATTCTTAAGCAAATTTCGACATTTGGGAAAGCAGTTAAAAGTCCGTTTTCTTGCAAGTGTTTGTACGTGATCTTCAGGTTAAGTCTATTTGACGAAGAATGAGATCCAGTGCCATGAACTTCATCTTGGACCTTCTCTCCTCCTTCATGATCCTCTTGCTCAAATATTCCACCTGTGATGTCGTCATCGTCTTTTTCACCATCGCTGTCATCTTCGGTTATCTTCAGAAAAAGCTTGGTTATCTTCAAATCCACGTCCTCTTTTAAAAAACTTTGAAGATGAAGGCACTCTTCGAGCAGTTCATTTCCACAAACATCATCTTTGTATCTTTCCGAAAAAGCGTTGCAAGAAACTTTTAAGTCACTTTCATTTAGAACGACCAAATCTTCTAAAAATCCAAATCTCTTAGCTACTGTCTCATATTTTGAAGATCTTTCTTTCAGATTAGTAACTAATGTGTCTATAATAGGTAGAAAAGTTTCTATTTTAAGTTTATCTTTCCCTGTAAGGACAGTTTCTGGTGTTTGGGTTTTATCAAAATAGGTAATCCTTGAACTACGTTTGGTAGTGCGCGTTTTCTAAGACTCTTTGTAAGTAGATCCAAAAATTACTTCAGCTTTTGTGACGTATCTTTCGATACTGTCCCTTTTCTTGGAAATGTAATCTGTAAGGGAATTCAATACCGTCACTGACGTCGAAAGGGTCAATGTTGGTTTCTGCAATACTTTGTTTACATTATTTATGCGACTTAAAATTTCGTTCCACATATGGGTGAGAAATATTGTCTCAAATCGCTCCATAGATTTTCTAAAACCAGAAGCTTGTACTTTCGCATCAGCTGCTTGTTCCCTGTCATCAATTATTGTTTCTAAAGCAGATTTTATTTCGATGTAGTTTTCTTTCAGTGCAGCCACTGCATCTGCACGAGCCGACCACCTGGTGCTTGATAGCGCTTTGACAACTTTTTTTTTTCTTTCAGAGAAGCCAATAGCACCCTCCATCTGGAAGTGGACGAGGAAAAAAAACGTACAATGATTGTACGAAGTGAAAGAACTTAGCGGCATCTGAGTTGCACTCAGCCGCAGAAACTCCAACCAAGTTTAACGAGTGGCTCGAGCAAGGGATAAATTCTGCAAACTTGTTTAATTCTTTAACTTTTGCCTGGAGGCCATTGTAACGTCCACTCATGTTAGTCGCATTATCGTAAGACTGGCCCCGGCAGTCAGAGATTGGGATGTTATTTTTATTTAATAAGCCAATTACTTCATTGAATAGGTTCTCTGCTGTGTGTCCACATATTGGAATAAATTTTAAAAATCTTTCTGCAGGCTCTCCAAACTTAACATATCGAATGATAAAAGTTAGTTGATCAATGTGTGCAACATTTGGAGTTGAATCTACTGATATTGAATAGTATCTAGACGCCTTTACCTCCTCCACAATCTCTTCAAACACTCGCCTTCCCATAATATCAATAAATTCATCGCAGGTATCTGGTGATAAGTAAGACGTTTTGCCACTGCCAGTGCCACCATACTTTCTTATATGTTCCTTCAAAATCGGGTCATACTCACTTAATAATTCAAGCAGACCTAAATAGTTTCCATTGTTTGCACATCCAAACTTCTCAATGTCACCCCTCAAAGGAAGTCCTCGTTCAGTAAGTAACTTTACTACCGAAACAATTCTAGTCAAAACCTGACGCCAATAAGCTCTTTCCTTATTCATTTGTACTTGAATTTCACAGTCTATTCTTCCAGCCGCAGAGGAACACTTGAGAAATGCCAAAAGACATTAACGATGTTCTTTACTATTTTCGTGGAATCGAATGCTTTGAACAGCATGCTTCCAATCATTAAAACCGTCTGAGCAGAAAGGATTCGAGGACATAAAACCCGAACCGAAGAGTTTGCATACGAAACAATAAACCCTACCGGTTGATGGAGAATACAACAACCAGTCTCGTTTGACTCTATCACCGTTTGTAAGTTCTTTAAAAAAAAATGTTGACTTGCATTTCCGCGATTCAGTTATTTGTTGTCCTTTTTGTAAAGACTCGTAAACTCTAACAGACTGTCTGAATTCACTATTTAAGTTTTGGCAGCACGAAGGACCTTTTCGTATAAAATGTTCTTGAAGCTGGGTTTTTGTAATTTTGCTCGAGTCCCACAATGCGACATCTGAGCTGGGAAGCTCGTCAACCTCAGGTTGTTCATCATTATCATTTTGTGAAAACTCTACTTGAACACACTGTGAAATTAGTGATTCCAATTCCAAATTACAAGCTGATTGCCCACCTTGCTCATGCAAAACTGAAGAAGATGTAAAATTCTCATCAAATTCCTCGCTATGTATTATATTAGGGTCATTAGGGATCACTTTCGTAGTAGATAGTTCACAAAAAATACGGTTGAGTCTGTCAATGCACGGTCAGTTTCATCAGCAAACTGAAAGTCGTCCAATGTTTCTAAATGCGGTACTGGACGACACAAACTATTGGAAGAGTCCACGCCAGATGCATGTGGCAGTAATGAGGAGTCTGAACCTTCAATAGCCTCATCGTGATTATCTGGATATGGATGAGGTTGAAGTTGAATAGATGAAGATGAACTAGTAGGCCTACCACCTTCGGAAATACGAGATTGGCTCGGAGTGGCACGGAAAAAAGACGATACTTTAGGTATTTGATCAATCAGAAGTTTATCTTTTTTCTTTTTTTGCCGCTTTTGAGCACCGCTTTGGAAACTACGCTTCATTTTTATTGTAAGGTCCTCCTTTTTCGAAATCAAATTTGGTTTAAAACGGCCTAGAAAAAAAAAGACCCAAGTATGCCTAATAAGTTTTAAATTGCACAATGAATATTCATCAGTTCAGGTTCAGCACGAACACATCGATAGCACAGTATATGTAAATGGATCTTTTTCAATAGGCCCCACGGCACACAATACACGTAATATTTCTTGCTTATTACATGAAGCGTTGCTTTGGAGGTGTGAATTAAGGTTGTAAGTTTAAGTTTAAAATATGGCTATGTGAACCGCACATGTGAAAGCACTCTCAGTCTCTCCAGTCCGGATCCGACCTTATTACCAAAACACAAAACATGAATATAACGCAAGAAGCAACAGCGAAAAACCTTGCATACAATAAAATGGTACACACAGAACAACAGCGGGGCGGGCTAGAATAGAACTAGGACAGTGGACAGCAGACAGCACACAGGCCTACCAACATCGGCCAAAATTTTGTGCTCCCAGCTGCACGCCTGCGCATAGAGTATCCTGCCGACAGCAAGTGTCATGTACACCACCAAAATTTCTCTATTATGGCGCTACTAAAACTTGATAATTGGTAATAATTTCCTGAAATTGATTATTATTTATTATTATTATTTTTTTATTATTTGAAATCCCATTTTACTCTCAAATCCTACATATTTAATTTTATACAATAAAAAAAAACCCTCCTCGCGAGGCCCCCGGCGGGCGCCGGGTCCGCCGTTAGGTAAAACCGGCCTTGATTATTCAGTCCACAAATTTATTAAATAATATGCAAATAGTCGGACGGGCTTTTGACCAAGAGTATTGTGTCGTAGTTTTATGAATAATTTCGTATTCCGTTTGTATTTGTTTGCCGTTTTGCTCAACTCGCAGAGAAATTTTATAGCTTTGAGAATGTGGAACGTTCGGACAAAGGGACGAACTCGCTTGTTGCAAGTTTATACAGCAGCCTGTTTTAAAAACAAATATTTATTAATAAATAAAATAAATGCTTTATAATTCTAATAAGTTTATAACCTTAATTAATTATTGATAACCATCTGTTTTCTTTGCAATAAATTTCTTCTTACTTATAAGTAGAGAATTCGTATATTAAAAGGATGCGTAAAGTAGTAGGCCTACACACTAACAACTGTTATAAAAGAAAAAATATGTTTTTCAATGGTAATTGTTCGAAAGATACTGAAGAACGTGTTACAAGAGACTTGTTAGTTAAAGAACTTGAAGATTATGTGGGCTACTAACTATGCCCATCACAATCTTGTTGCAATTAACTCCAATGGGCTCGATGAGGCCTTGCCGTTTTACAAGCCATTAGAATTTCTTAGAAATGTTGGTTACTGTTAATGCTTGTAAGCGAAGTCCGTAATTTAACACTGTATGGGACTGTGTTATAAGCAGATTCTTGTCTTGCTTACTGCAGTCGTTCAAACATTGTAATGTCAGTTGGTGGTAATAGTCTCCCATTTAAATCGTTATCCGTCGGCATCAAAGCAACTGTTATCAGTGGTGATTAATTTTTTAAATCACGCATCAGTGTAGTTACGTTGTTAATATGTTTCTGCACACCATGAAACAACGGCTACATCGACAGCAGAATGACGATGACACGACGGGTCGGCTCCATTGACGGTGATAAGCTGCTGTTCAAGAATATTAATTGTGTCAAAAACGATAATCTCATCTAATATGACCGGAGCGCAGAGACAGTGTCTGAGAGTGCCGCACAAATAACACATTATTACATCAAAGATTCAGATTGTCGCCTTTTGCCGGAGGCAGTATTAACAATCTTGCTTGAGAAAGTTTTCACACTTGTAATTATTCGCAGACTCACACACACGCTCATACAGAGAGGCAAAATGTACTTAAACTTAACCTACTTCTTCGATTTGAAGACAAAAGTTGCGAACATTGGCTGTAAAATGGGAGCGTGCCAGAATGCTGAGAGCGACGAGACAAGTTTAAACAGTCGCGATGCGTCTCCAGTCGCTAAAACTGCACTTTAGACTACGCTGTAATGAGAGAAGAAGAACACATGCATAACACATAGACAGACTGAGAATCAGAATGAGAATGCTCTTTAAAACTAAAAATAATACAAACAGAGAAAACCCATTTGCTTGACATTAGCTGTAGCAAGAAGTCGGTGCAGTGTTGATAGTCTATACATTTACGGGCGTTAATGTGGTCGGTCCCACTCACGAATTACACAAGTGTTAATGAACGGAGGGTTGCGCCAGTTGTCCGTCGTCGCCCGTATCGCAATGGAGCTGCAACCGTAATGAGGTAGTAAAGACGCGTTAACGGATATATGGCCTCAGTTACATTTCTTCGTTCCATCATCACAGCCAACATACTCTAATGTTTTGGTCTGGTTAAAAATTTTCAAAGAAAATTTGGATAATATTTACAAGGTAGTTGGTACGAGAAATGTAATTCGTTGGCGTATGATGCGGTCTCGCTTAATATAATACTACTAGACTAGTTTCAATCGAATTGTAAAGAAACGACTTATGTATAAAATTTAAGACATGGATAATAACTGATTTTAAGTGTATCTGTGTATACATACACTCTGCTTCTGATATGGAATTCCACAGTGCACTGTTGTTTTAAGTCAACTCTCCGTGACTATGTCCTTTCGTTATCTCATCAAGGAATAAAGGAATGCATTTTTCAATATCCATCTTCACAATCTTTGTCAGAAAAATTTCGCTGATGGATTTAATAACATATTTTGACTGATTGTTAGTGGTCGTTCGGTGTCAAGCCAAATTGGTTTTTGTTTTCAAGTCGGCGAGTGACTGTTTATTTCAGAAAAATTGGTATGAAGCTGTGTGGAAACTTACATATTTGTAAATTCTTGTACTTACGTTTTATAAGTTTAATTTTTTCACAAATGGTACAATTAGTAAACATTAAAAAATACGCATAGGAAGTTACCAAATGTAGTAAATTGTACGATACTACAAAAGTCGGCATTTCTGATAAATACAGTGGAACAGAAAAAGACATTGAATAATATATAAACGTAACTAATTATATTATAAATTATACGTGGACTATCGTTAGGACCGGCGACAGATTAAATGATGTGCAGGAGAAACTATACCCATTTCTTTTTCCGAGAGATTTTTGAACGAAGGTGCTATTTTATTATACATAGTACAGAACAGTAATCGATGAACTACTGTATACCTAAATGTTATTTTCTTAATGATTTTATTACTCACCATTGTTATCATAATCTAAATTATATTCATTTTAATTTTACTTGGTTTCGGATTTTATCTTATCAACACAATGACGTTCCACTATTAAAAGTTTTAATATTGTTACGACGATCGCACGGATTATCGTCTTTATCAGTAGAATAAATAATTGAACTCCAGAGAGTTCGTTACTCATAACTGTAATATTAATTTTTATATATTCGTACGGTGCTCAACGGTTTTCCAAGTTTACAATTATTGTCCATACCGCGACAAATAATTAATAAAATTCACCAATCACAAATTGACCCCACACAGTAATGAGCAATTATCACTTTATACTAAACCGCTGTCAAATAACACGGACCGAATCGCTAGTCACATAAACAAATCAACATGTCTTATCGCTTCGTTCGTAATATCAAAACACAACTTCAACTGGCCAGCCGCTTTCAAAACACGTAATTTAGACACTTGCAAGGTTGCGAGATTATTCTACTCCCGTCTTCTTCATTCATGGAGAATAATCGACCAGCCTCTGGAAGGCCTAAGTGGAAATCTCTACACTATTCGAAATTATGATGCTAGCCGATCTTATAAATGTTGCTGCCACGCAAGATGTACGAATATGAAGACAGTCCCGTGTCCGTCTGTTTTCTTCTCCAACAGTTCCTCTCTCTATTTGTCTGTTTTAAAGTACTTGTTGTGTGCTGGCTATAGAGTCATCTTGGTGTTCCGCAGTTACCTGGGATGAGCCGAAACAGGAACGACATAGTAACCGCTTATCGACACGTTTAGGTCTATGACTGTTACGAAAAATTATTATGTAATAAAAACAACGGCTGATGAAATTACCGTGCTTTACATAATGAGGTTAGCGTAATGAAACTAAGGGTTTAAACTGTGTATTATTCCTTCTTATGTAATGCATTTAAGTATGTGTGCTTTATCCGGTTATGTAGTTTGAATGACAGTTCAGAAGCGTCATAAAGACATCCCTTTTACATCAATTTACTTATGAGAGAGAGGAGTAACTATATGATGAAAAAAAAACAGGTCAACAGGAAATCACTTATTTTGTTGCTTCCCTGCTATATACACTTTTTCCTCGAACGAGGCCGGTTGTTGTAGGAAGAACTTGATAATGGTTGCGAAACCGAAAGGCCTCGTTCGAGGAAAAAGTGTATATAGCAGGGAAGCAACAAAATTTGACAAAGTTGTGATGAAGACTGCTAACATAGAGAAAATAACTGATAGGAAATCGCTTAGTTTAATTCCTGCCCACACATAGATCACCACACACATGAGCTGAGACTTTCTCGTTATAAACTAAATATAGCATTTTGCAGAATGTTCTGCTATAATTACTTTTCAAATTGCCTATATACTGTCACTTTTTTCGAGTAAACATTGAATTAATGTAATCGGAAAATTTATGAAGCCCACACACCCTGTCTCGTTTATCTTTCTTTATAAATACTTGTTACTGTGGTCACTTAGTAGGGACTTAAATACGACTTGGAGAACTTGAGGTCAAGAAGCTTTGATTGTAAGCCTAAATTAAACACACACACACACACACACACACACACACACACACACACACACACACACACACACACACACACACACACACACACACACACACACACACACACACACACACACACACACACACACACACACACACACACACACACACACACACACACACACACACACACACATTTACTTGCATGCTTCACTATTTATTTCCGTCTCCTACTGTAACGTTTCTACAGTTCCCTATGTCGTCACTTCCTTAACGCCTTGTGTGTTCCTTTCCAGTTTAAAATTGTAAAAGATGGCGTAAATGGAATAAAAAAACCGTTGCCAATCGTTTTTATAAATTCAGGGTTTATTGTCAAGAGAAAAGATCAATTCAGTATACACGACGAAAACATTGTTTGCATAAAATGAAATACAAACATTTAATGAGATTTACAGAGTTACAAAATAATAAATTACGATATGAGTAATGTATAGAAACAAAGAATACAAATTCAGTCGATATCTACAGACGATACACTTGTTTTCAGCGCAGATTTGCAAACTGTAGAGTAGTATGGAGTGCTTGTAAAATTAGCATTCATAGTCTTGAAACGAATAGAATTTTGCTGTTAGAATGTAGGTATTTTTGTACCATTCAATTTCTCGTCCTAAAACCTCTATATAAACAGGACGCTGAGTTGACGATTTTTGAACTAGCCTCTCTAAATGGTTATAAGAAGCGAAGTATATTTTTAAACTATGAATAAATCAGGATAGAGAAGGCACGGTTGTAAGAGATTCATTGTCTGACTGACTCTGGGCTGTGGTGAGTAGCAGTGACGCGTCACGCTGGAATCTGAGTTCCGAGTTACCTTCTGGAACTCCTGCCTCATGGCCCTACCCAAGTAGGGCGACTTTGCTCTTTAGCAGGCCTTACATCGGCTGTTTGTGCTACCCTACACTAGCGCAGTATTCACCGAGGTCGTTTCCACGAATCACCTGGACGTATACGGTACTGGTCTAGTCCGGTTATAAGAGGATTATCTGCGAACCTTAACGCACATGCATAAAATTTGCGTGCAAGCTGCTTAATGGCGTCATCCAAGGAGCGGACGCTCCTCAGAAGGTTTGAAGAGAATCGACGGGGGATTTTGGCCGCTAGCCGAAGACACCTGTCGAGGACGCTTTGAAACTTCTTTTTACTCATGGTGGCAAGGTATCCCCAGACCGGGGCAGCATAAGTAATGACTGGCAGTACGCGCCGACGATAATTTTGCCCAATTTCCTTGTAAAAGCCGAGCTGACCAGGAGTGGAAACAGTGGGCTCAGACGAGCGGACGCTCGCTTGTGAACTGTCTGAGCGTGGGTACGCCAACTGTCAGGTGAGCGGAAGATCAATGTGTACACCGAGATACTTCGCTTCGTTGGACCAGTGCAAGTACGTTCTGCCGATGCGAAGTTGCCTCCGCGGGTTCTTCCGGCGCTTAGAGAATAGGACGGCTACATCTTGGTCGCGTTTAGAGATACCCTCCAGTTATCAGTCCAGTCCCCGACCGAATCGATCTGGCGCTGTAGTCGTGAGACGGCCTGTTCTGCGTTGCGATCGGCTCTAAATACAGCCGTGTAAGAGATTCATCAACGATTCACGAAAGTGATATTCATCCCACCAGTAGTCCCACCGTTTTGATGATAGAGCTCACATGATACGTTGATCACTACCAATCAGAAGTAGTCTGACGATAACTTCGATATATTTTTGTCTGATCTGAGAAATGCAAGATTTACTCAATTTGTAGACGTTGAAAATCATAGACGCCATAAGATGACGACGGTGAAAAATTACATTAGAGGATTTGTGTGTGTGTGTGTGTGTGTGTGTGTGTGTGTGTGTGAGAGAGAGAGAGAGAGAGAGAGAGAGATGTACAGGGAATAGAGATAATCAAGTGAAAAATATTTTTGCTTCAAATTTTGTCTACAAATTGTTCTGTTTGTTTGCCAGACGAAAAGTTTGCTGTTATCAAGTGTTGTTGAGAAAGTAGAGCAGCAGACAAGGTGTAAAACAGATTTAACGCCTGTCTGCTATCTGATGAACAATTTATTAAGGGAATTAAGTTTTTATTACACTTATACTGAAGGACCAATTTGTGGAGGGAAGGGGTTGAGTGATTGGAAGATAAACGACGCCACCCTTAACTTTTGCGTGCTTACAGCCTATATAAACTTGTAATTTATCTAGCTGTGAAACCAAGTTTATGAGGGTTGTTCGTCTGTAGGAATATGTAAAGTTGTTGTAAACATTTATCTCTATTTTAAGAGACGATAAACCAACATAATTCAGCAATGTTGATACACCAGTGTCACCCCTCAAATATTTGAAGCTGAAGGTACACAACTTTACATAGACCAAAGACATATTTTACATGAAAGGTAAGCTTCATTTACTAAGAACTAAAGTAAAAAAAAAAAACTTGTACTTGAAGGTTGTGAATGGCTGCGAGATTGGTAGTTAAAGAGTTTATTAGTAACTTGTTTAATATATTTTATTCGCTAAAAGGTTTATAGTATTTACACTTATTCGGCTCGGCGATACTGTCGTAAGGTTGGAGCAATGTTGCTTCACTTTCAGTGAAGATCGGAAAGAGATGAATCTTCTACATCGTTTCTAAATAAACAACAGGTTCATATATTAGTTGCAAGTTTACATAGTGTATATGTACGGTAAATACTATTCCAGGAAAGTGGAAAGGAAACGCAAGAGGGCAGATTACTCATAATCTTGATTCAAATCTTGATAGTTATTTATGTTTGGATAGGCGCTAAGTGGAAGAAATAAGTGGCACGCAGATGACTGATAAGCGATCACTCGAGACTGAAGGCTAATAAAAAGTTTTAAAGTGTTTATTTACGTATTATATTTTGCACGTGTGCTTTAAACAATACGCCAATAGTTTGAAGAATTCGCAACTCGAATCGTCCTAAAATACGACAGCTTTTAACTAGCCGGACCAGGTCCCATTCGAGAGCTGATACTTGAACTGTTTACTTATGTGGCCTATCCAGTAAAATGGAGTCGAATCTGCGGAGACTGAACTCCGCGGTTTACGCGAATCATCCAGCTGTACATTCGTTACTTCATAAAATTAATTCTAGCCGCCTGCTGTCTGGTAAGGTCTCTCCTCACCGTGGGGTCCTGTTCCATGTGATTCAATATTATCACTACCACTGCCATAACGCTACAACAATTAAGCCTCGACCATCGAGTAGTATAATTTGGTCTTAACCTTACACAGCTTCGAATCTTTTATTCTGGAGTGAAAAGTCTTATGTTAAAATAACGTTAACTGTAACTGTTGGATACAAGCGTGGTGATGACGCTAAATCGAGGATGCTGTCAAGATCGTCCTGAGAATAAAGTATCTTAGCACAAAATTACCAGTTTTACAGGTTTCAAATGTTATGCTTATAGAAATAGGCCTATACATTAATGTGGCAATTTATTAGTCTCCTTATTTTGGCCATAAACGTTAATATGAAGTCGAATATATGTCGAGTAGGTTTTAACCTGGCTGCCTTATTCACTGTTATTGTATTAAGCGGAGAGGGAAAGATCAATAATTATTTATTGGCTTTGTTTCAGACAGTAAATAATGTTCTCAACACAAAAATAGGCATTGCTCTTCAGATACCTACAAACGTTCAATAGTAATCATGACGTGAATTATATTTTTTCCACGACGCCAAATAGCGTAAACTATTTAAAACCATGTTATAAACTATTTAAATTGTTTCGTTTGAATTACACAAATCGCAGGTTAAGATTTACACTGCAACCTATTTCATGTCAAATACAAAGAATATGAATTGACAGATCACTGTGTCTGTTGCTCTTGGGACTCGTGATATTATTGTATCGGTCTATATTAATTTTATATACGTGTACCGTGAAGTTATTATCTTAAAATATTAATTATTACTTTGATCGAATAATCTCTTATAATATTATGTGTTATTTATACTTTAAACAAAGGAACCTTATAACATTTGTGGGAAATTAAGAACATGAGTATTATGAATAAATTACAAAAACTCAGAGTTATTAACTAATTCTTAAAAATGTGAATTCTTCAGCATATTAATTTTTTATGACGAAGCGATTTACACTCAGTACGAGGAATTAATAGGAAATTATGTGTATCTAAACAATAAGAGTTTTACTAGAAAAATCTGCTACAGGTTAATCCTGTAATAAGAGGTTGTATAATTTTTGAAAATGTTTAAGGGATGTGCTATGACAACAGAATTTTCATTAATGCTCTTTAAATTTCTTTTTCACATGTCTCAAAGAAATACAAAGGTTCACCTCACCAGTATTTAGTAAAAACTTAATCGGAAGCGTACCAAATAGCATGGTTCGGAAGCGGTTGATATGAAAAATTTAATATTCAATAAATACAAAAACGCAGACGAGAATTTTTCCTAAGGAATGCAACGTTCAGTTCTTTTCTTTGGTTACCTCTGTCGGATATTTTTTTTACGGTACTACAGACCAAAGAAAGCTGCACGTCTCTCTCAATACTTGGCAGAGAGCGGCGAAGGTACGCCAACAGAATTTCAATTACTCAGATGAAACGGATTCCGTAACAACGGATAAAGCATATAAAGCATCCATAAGATTGACAACAGATATGTCATAGCTGGACTGCCAGGAGGACGTGACTTCATTGTGAACACACATGCGACAGTCTGTCGTAGGATTTCACTGGTTTTACTTTTCTATCTCCTTCCCTTTTTCTGATAATCTTCCCTCTTTCTTTTTCCTTCTCCTTCACCTCCCCACCCTCTCCGTCCGGCTCTCTCTGCCTCAAAGTGTATCTCTGTGTATTTATCTACCTGAATGTAAGTTTTTATTAAATTTCCATTAATAATGATGATAGGGAGAGAGGGAGGGAGAGAGAGAGAGAGAGAGCGAGAGAGAGAGAGAGAATATGTTATAGGCCTACCTATATTAGACACACTGACATCATTATTACCTCGGTATGTGCATTAGCAGCCACCACGTTTTAGCTTAACTGGTCAGAGTGACCACCATATCTTCAGCGTCCCTCAACTCTTGCGTTGTAAATATGAGCTACAACCTTCAGTCATATTTAACCTAGATAATTCCTAGACTAGAGCGTTTGCTTCGATCATGGTATTTCCGCCTGTTTAGGTATCTATACAACATGAAGAAACACAAAAAGTCTTTCCAATTATCTTCTCAAACGGTGAACATGCTTCCAGACTGGTAGCCGGCCTACCGGGTTTCTTATAAGTACCAGCATTGTTGGCTCGCGCCTGCGTGCCTTTGTTGTAATGATTATGCAACGGTTTTGCGGTGCTGCTGTTCAAACTACTGTTTCGCAGTGGCGTCAATGATGCCTTTAATGCGAATGTCACTTGAAGAGCTGTGTGTAGTAACTAGATCGTGGAATCAAGTCGCCAAAATACATGTTCGTAAAGGTCACCATCAACATACGTGCATGCATATTGTAACGTTACATATCATCACCATACCAAAGAACCACAAGTAAACATAATTTAACTATCAACTGACTCGTGAACAACCAAGTATAAGGAATTGTATAACAAGTATAAAATTAAGTTCAAGAATTAAGGACTAAGTAACGAATCAACAAACAATGAATAATATAGTAATGAAGACAACAACAAAGAAGATACTATACCAAATGTGATTAACCCAAATACCCAACAGATTAGGTAGGTGAGTAGACCAAACAACAGGTACAATGAGTAGGAAAGCAACAAGTGAAAAGGCATCATGGAAAGAAAAAAACCAAAGAAGAATATAAAGCAAAGGAGAGATAAAATATCTCCACCACTCAATACCAGTAAAAATGGTTATTTCGATATACACGTTAGCAATTATCGATTCTTATCTCAGGGTCAATCGTCAAATGATTTAATTATATAAAAGTGAATTCTTTTGGCTGCTACGCAAGGTCCATTAATTAATGAAAAACAATAAAGATACATTACAATAGAAATAGCTTAATACTTATTATGTAATGTAATATTATAAATAAGTATTAATGTTTGAACAATATGGCTGGTAAAATATTAATTCGCTATGTGCGCAATGCATGCTGGTTGTTGAGTGACATCATAATCATGGGCGATGTGTTGCCCATTGTGGTTAGAGTATATTTGTTTCCAATGTATTTTAATAAAATACTGTCACTTAGTGTTCACTATTTCTTATATTATGTTCTTGTTTTCTTTTATAAAATGTTTATCAGTTATTAATGTTGTGTGAGTTGCTGGTGTCGAAGATGATGACTCGTATTTGGATTACAAGAATTGGTTGGTTATAGTGTTGTAGAATACGTACAGTTCCTCAGTTAAATTTAATTTAGACTTCTTTCTTATTAATCACTTTAGAATTTCTTCATTTAACTGGTAGTCGTACCTGTTGAGTTATATGATTTGTTGTAATGACTTCGTGATTGTTCCGTTTTACAATTTATTCTTCTGAGTTTGATTTCTTGCTTTTAAAACATTTTTTACATAATAATATTTTTTATCTGCACTCCTCAACCATTTTCCATCGTGGTTAACAATCAAGTGTTCAATTTCTTCTTTTTTTGATAGAAGCTGACCAAAATTTCTTGGATTCTTATTGGCCCATTATGCAAAGTTCAAATGTTACATTACCAAGACTCTTAAAATACATTACATTTATATTTTGCCTTCAACTCACTTTTTTATCATAACACAATAATATTTATTACAATATCTATGTGGTTAATAAGAATAAAATTACAAATCATTTGATACCCAACGTGGGCTGGTTTGGTCATGTAAAAATTAGTATTTTGTGGATTTTACATTTATCTCACAAAACAATTTAGAATGATGGATGACAGTTGACTATGACCCTTTGATATAATATCATTTTAACTTGATCTGCTAGTAACATGAAACTTTTATAATGTAAAACAAAACTCTTAACTATACTCCTTATCTTAACAATTATAACTTACTACATTTAAATGGTCACACACTGCTAAACAATTGTTTGTGTGTTAATTTCTAAATCACTATTGTCAATCATGATTGACTGAACATCACTTCTTAATCTAAATAACATCACACTTTTTAACTGTAGTCTATGTGATTACTATTAGGCCACCTTTTATGTGTTTGTTTTCACTTATAGCACTATAAGGTTTTGTGCCCCTTTTTTCACCTTATTTTTATAAAAAGACAGATTTTTATTGGCCTATTTAGTCCTATAGGTCATACACATTTTATACTATGAAGTGGTTGTACTCTTTATTATTTTTATTATGTTTATTTATTTGGTGTTTGATTATTGCTTTTTATTTATTTTTTTTGATTTACATTTATCTTACTATCACATAGCTTATCTTACAGCTATCTTACTGGGTAATGTCTGGTTATTATTTGTTAGTCATAGTCAGGTCCATGGTTGGTGTTGAGTTAATTCTGGTCCATTCATTATCTTCAATTTTGGGGGTTTCTGTTTATTAGTTGGTGATCATAATGCTTGGTTCTATCCCTGAATGAGGTTTCACTGTTTATTATTTATAATTATTCCTACAGCGTTCTGTTTCGTTACAACGACCATTTCAACTTTTGAAGCTCAAGGTTTTTGGACAACGTTTCCACTTCCAGCTCGGTTTTCACCACATTATTTATATTTATTTATTCATTTATATTATTCTATTATTTATAATCTTATCATATTATTCCAGCAACATCTTTTACGTACCTTATTCCACTGTCTGAAATTTGATCTTCATTTTTCATTACAATACTTAGCTTTCACTTCCACATATTTTAAGACTGGTATAAAAATAATCTGTATGATTTGTGCAATTTGACAGCGCTTTCCAATCTAGCATTTTCTTAAGCCTCGCTTATACTACTTTTGCAGATTGTCACTCCTAAATATTTGAATGCAAGTATACACATTTACTCCAACTCTCTATTATTCAGTCGGACTGATTTTTTTTATGCATTCCTTGCCTATCAGCATTATTTTAGTTCCATCGATATTTGTCTTTCTTGTTTTTAAAGCACTTTTTCGTAACTTCAAGTTGTACTATAAACGATATTCACTTACTTGCTTATAAGTAAGTATATTTACTTGTTATAAGTAATTCATCGGCTAAGAAACATCACGTTATTCCACGAGTACCTTTTTCTGTATCCCACTTTTTGGTTTTTTTACTTTTGCATTTACCTCTTTTACATCACCATACTTACGAGAAGTAGTATACATTCATGTTACATAAGTAAAGTAATCATGTCCGCAAAGAAAATACTGAGGTTTTTCAATTTGGAATAAATATTTTCATTTACAAAATGATACAATTATAATGTGTTAAGAATAATCATTGAACAATTCAATTCTGTTTTAACTCGACCGTTTGACATTTGTCTATCTGTCTGTCTATCTATCTGTCTATTTGGGATATGTCTCACAATAGCTTTTGAATGCATCAACCGATTTTTGTAAAATGCGTATCCGTTCTTTTACCCTAAAGAACTCTATTGTATTTTAGTTTGATTCCCCAATAATAAGGGGGCCACGGGAGGTAAACATGTGAAAGAGTCAAGATTGCGAAAAAATTATATAAATTCATGTACGTATCAAATTAACAGGCATTTTAATAACAACCTCAATGTAGTCATCAGTTTGGAACTTTCAAAATTTTGGGATGCCGGAGTATAATGAATATTTAAGGGAATTAATTAATTTATATGTGTTTGCCGTGCTCCACGATCTTGGAGCGCCATTAATATAATGAATGATTATTATGCATAAATTAATAATTGCATGATTTAATTAACTTTTAATTAATATAAATTTCTTTTGGTTATGATTATCTAGTTGAACCTATTTCCTCGTGCCACGCGTTGGGCAACCATTTAATACAATGAATAATATACAAATTACTTGCATAAATTAATTACTTTTATGATTAATATAATTAATCATATGTTTATTATTCTAATTATTTATAGCTCAACAAAAGATATCAGTTTACAATTAATATTGTAAATTCAATTTACATTACTAAGCAAAAGAAACTCTTAGAAAATTACTTTGTGAGTTTTAAAGATTAAGTTAACATCTGGGTTATCTGTAATAATAAACGCATGTGTAGAATCAACTTAAATAACTAATTTATTATTCATTCATAGTAAATTATAATCATACATATAAAAACGTCGTTACACCTGTAAATACACACATATTTTTCAATAAAACAAGTTCTAGTTTAAATATTCGCTGAAATAAAGAAGACATACATACATAAATCATATGATATAACAATTCAAATTTTAATTATTGATGCGTTCATTAATCCCAGATAGTTTTGTTAACATATTCGTTAATTATACTTTTGATTCTAATTATATTCATTACGTTTATTTATAACTTCCCAAGGTAGGAATTCTTTGAAAGAATCAGGTCAGTAGCAGCAACTTAAAGTAATAATTAAATAATGGTTACTTGAGTTTTATGGAATATCCGTTTAGTGTCCAGTGATGTCCGGTCCTAGCGGTGATGATGACAGAAAGACACATCTCGTTGACTGCCGTCGGTATCACAAACTTGTATACACCCCCGATCACTCGCGTCGAAGTAGAGTTGTGTAGATAAGTAATAGATTTAGTGTTCGTTTGAATAATTCATTTTAAAATGAGTGTTGTATGTTCAATTTTAACATTAATGTTTATGTCTGTTCGCCACTTATTTCACCTTCTATCAATGTATGTGTGATTAGATTAGTTCGTTCAAACGTTCATGTTCTATAATGTTTAATGTGGTTTAGTGCCACTGACTAATTTTAAGTTCGTCTATTTTGTACGATACACAAGTAATGATATTTGTACGTGTCGAGATTGTATTGTTCGCTTTAAATGATTACTACCTGAGTCCGTTAAATCGCACTTTGAAATTCACTATTAGAAGATCACTAAGTCTGACTATTATGACATGACGATTTCACTAAGTCTGTTAATTTAAGATTTTGATGTACTAACTTCTGAAACTTGAGATATACTCTCCGAAAATTAGAATATACTAGTTTGAAAATTTAAAATATACTGGCTTGAAAATTAGAATAAAACTGGCCTCGTCCCTGTGTTGGACATATATTTTTATCAATTCGTCCCTACTCAAATTTTGTCTTCCGCGCTGTCCACGCCTTTTCTTACTCGTGATAGGTCAGTTTTTAGTTTTCTCGGAATAGTTTGTCCTACTGCGTTAGGACTCTTCGTTATCTTTCTTCTGATACGTCTTTTGCTTTTGGTTACTATGGAAACTGTCCTCTACACCAGTGTTCTTCGCAGGTCTTGTCTTCTGATAGGTTGCCAGACATCCCCCAGATTTTGTTCTGTCGAACGTTGACCTATTTCGTAGAATCTCTAGCTATTATACGCTTGTCGATCACTCTTTTGTGTGAGGTATACGCAGTGTTTTTCTGAGTTGCCTTCATCTGTTCTCGGGTCCTTCCGAAGTATTGTTCTCTCTTACACCCATTTTTTGTAACTATTAATAATTTTGGACATCTGCTAGCTGGTGAAGTCACCCTAACTTTCTACTCGTAAATTGCGTCTGACACTTAGACGTTATCTCCAGCTGTGTAGCATGATTGGAGTCCTGTCCATTCTCTGCTTCACTTATTGTTTCTTAAAGTGCTGTACGTCCGCTCCTTTGTAAACGTCTTGTTTCCCCTTTTTTGCAGTACCTCGTATTCTGACGTAACCTGACTGAACATGTGCCTTAATTCCCAGTACACGTGTGAGTGTCCTCGCCTGCTTTGTCTCGGCTGTTGTGGGTAATAATTCTTAGCTAAACTTTCCCTGTCGTCTCGTACATCCAATTTCTATAGTTGAGTAGAACTTAACGTCTTCCTATTGTCTTGTTAGCGACGCTGCTCTGACATCTTCACATTACGTTTTATTTATTGCGTCAACTAGAAGTCGTTGACACAACTTCGTGTGCACACACTCCGTCGAGGAGAAAATTTAAAATTTTTTAAATTTTTGCTCGTTACAGCGTCCTCAATTTTGATTTGATGATGTGATCTTAGGGAACGACTCAAATCCAAATTCTGCGCCCTGTACGTCGCCTCACCATGTTCATCTTCCACCGGGAGGGATATAACATGTTAACCTACTTTTCATGACTTGTATTACAATTGGTGTACCCCTTTTTAGTTTTAACTGCATCTACGAATTTATTGCTAACTATCTGGAATGGCTGAACGCGTTTAACATCATCGTATTTACATGTCGGTTACATATAAGTACCTTATCTCTCTAATCACAAAACAAATCATAAATTCAATGAGTAATATGTACATTAATTAACCAAATAATCCCTTTACCTTCTAGAATACTATTCACGCATTATAATATCAAACAAATCAATAGATTTAATGTAACGCTTTACCTGAAATTAAAGAAAATCTCCTACAACATATACATTTTATGCAGTACAAATAGTCCTACCAATAATTTTTTATTAAAATTTTATTTATAATTAGATTGATAATTAACATATCCGTTACGTTAGTTTTATTTATATTCATATTATTTGATCATTTATATACATACACATAATAATTTTTTACTAACGAGTTATTTGCTTCGTTCTAACATCATTTAAATTCCTAACCTATCAATGATGTACATTCACTTTAACAAAATTTATTTGCAATATAGTTTATTAATTCAATATCACTTATTTACTTTTAAGTGTCCCTTTTTTTTTCTCACTTTGTCTCAATAATTTATTGCTATACGAACAAGTAGTCGTAACTAAAATGTTCTTTGTATTCACTACAATACTTCATAAAGAATGTCACTCAAAACATTAATTCACACTTATTATCTAACATTTTATCAGTGGTCTATTAACTAAGTAGATTCTTAAGTTACACTTGACATTTAGATTACATATTTTCTTTTGGTTAAGCCAGCTTGAATGAGATAAGCGCGTCATTTACCCTAACGTAGATGACATACCTCCATCAGCTAACTTATTAAGATATGTTCTTCCACTTTCTCCTTTTCATGTCACCTTCTGTTTTCTGGCTCATAATATTTCTTCATTTGTTTCACATTGAATTTCCCTCGGATCTTGCTTTCGTCATCGCAGTCGACGAGCTGGTATGTAGCATCTCCAAGAATTCAATGTACTTTGTATGGCCCACAGTATAGTTCACAAAATTTCTCAATCCTTTTCTGGATCGCGTCTGATTGATAATAGGTCCTTATTAACACCTTCTCACCAATTTGGAATTTAGTAATGGTTTTGGATTTATTACACAACTTAGCTTGCTTTTCCCTCTTCTTTTCATCTTTACACATATTTGGTTGTGGTCAGATCCTTTAACTTGAAGTATGTCCTTGTCTAGGTATTTTTCCCAAACTCTTGTCGGTTTTTTGCCGAGCTGTGCCTCATATGGTGTTACTTCTATAGTCTCGTGGTACGTCTCGTTAATGCAACTTTCAATTATAGGTACATAACTTGACCACTTAGTATGTTGGTCACACACAAAGATCCTGAATAAATTTCCGAGCTGTCTATTAATCCTTTCAGCCAGATTCGCACATGGGTTTCTAATTGCGGTGTATCTTGGTTGAATGTTTAACTCGTTTAAGCCGTTTAACCATTTTTTCGATGTGAACTGCGTTCCATTGTCAGTGAGAATTATTTTAGGACATCCAAACTCTTTACAATACTGGTGTACTCTCCTTAACGTGGCAGCGGTCGTTGCCCTCCTAAGTGTAAACAGTCGTACGTACGCGTATTTTGTGAAATTGTCTACAATGACGAACAAATATCTCACCCCAGCGGACGAGACGGGTAGTGGTCCAAAATAGTCGGCGCTCACTAGGTCACCCTTACCTAACGGGACAATGGCTTTTGTTCCGCCAAACAGGACCTTGTTACCTGCGTCTTTGCATTTTTGACGCATGTCGCATGTTCTTATGTAATTCTTCACTTTCTTCAACATACCGTCTATGGTAAAATGTTCTTGTAACAATTTTGTACATTTCTTCGCTCCTGGGTGTCCATACATCCGGTGTATTTCGGCAATTACTTCTCCTGATACACTGTTCGGTATGTACAGTTTCCATTCCCTCCTACGTAATCTATATAGTTTCTCATTAATATATCTATAAGATTTACTTACTTCCTTATCTAAACATTCTTCATTAATCTTATCTATAATAGTCCTAAGTTTAGTATCTTCAAGTTGGTATTTTCCAATATCCATAATTATCTTGCTTACTTTTCTATCCATCTTGATCATCATGTGATTAATTAAATATTCGCACGTATTATCGCTAATTTCTTCTAACGTGGCGTCTCCTGGGTTTCTGCTTAGAAGATCAGCAACAATGTTGTCCTTGCCCTTACAATGGACAATATCGAACTTGTATTCTTGGATACTTAAAATCCAGCGTGTTATTCGTGAATTATTTAAATGGCATTTGTTCATAAAGGTCAATGCCTTATTATCCGTGATAACGGTTAAAGGTTGCCCTAATATATATATACGGAATTTTTCGAGACATCTCACAATACTCAAGAGCTCCTTTTCAGTGGTGTAGTAATTTCTTTCTGCACCCTTGAATGTCTTGCTAGTAAATGCTATAACTCCGATTTTTCCTTCCTCGTCCAGTTGATATAGCTGCCCGCCATATGCAAAGTTGCTGGCGTCGCACTGCATGTAGTATCGTTGGTTTATTCGACGAAACTTCAGGATAACTGTTTCTACAAATAGTTCTTTAACTTGTTGGAAACATTTGTTTAGTTCCGGTGTCCATGTGAATCTATGTCCCTTTCGTAATAATTCAAGTAACGGTCTGGTGGTTTCGGCGTATTTATCCGTAAAGCGGTTATAGAAATTTGTTAAGCCCAAGAAACCCTTTAGTTGCTTTTGGTTTCGAGGTGTTGGAAACTTCATAATTGCGTCAACCTTCTCATCCGTTGCCTGTATTCCTTGCGTAGTTAAACGATATCCAAGGTATGCAATTTCTTGCCTAAAGAATTGCGACTTATCTAAATTAATGGTCAAATTCGCTCTTCTTAAGTTAGTCAACAATAAATCCAAATGTGATAAATGTGTTTCTAGATCTCCGGAATAACATAAGCAATCGTCTACATTAATGATGGTGTTTTTCTTAACCTCTTCCTCCAATACTGTGTCCAATCCCCTGGTTAGTGCAGCAGAACTGGTACTCAGTCCAAACGGCGTAACTGTGAAGCGATAACATTTGCCTTCATACATAAAAGCGGTGAAGTTCCGGAACTCTGGCTTCAGTGGTACTTGCCAGAAACTACTGGTTAAGTCTACGGTGGATAAATACTTCATTTCACAACATCTAGCCAAAATATCGTTTATCGGTGAGGCACCCTCGTAGTCCGGAATCGTCACGCTGTTCACCTTCCTCGCATCCAGACATAATCGTACTCTTCCATCTTTCTTAATAACAGTAACAAGTGGGTTGATATAGGCGCTGTTGCATCGCTCAATGACCCCATACCGTAACATTCGTCTAATCTCATCATCCACCTTCCCTTTATATGCTAATGGGACAGGCCATCCTCTCTGGAAGTACGGTGTCCGGTCGGTGACTTGGAACTCGTGAACGTATCCTTCGATCCTTCCGGGGCACTCCCTGAATAAACTTCTATTTCTTACGAGAATCTCTCTTAACCTCATCAACATCCTTTTATCTCCGCAGTCAATACTCTCCACTTTCTTATCGATGTTCCGCATGATATCTTCGTCTTCTTCTGTGTCCACCACCTCTATATGCATCATTGGCACTGTGCACGCTGCTTCGTCAGCCTCTCCTCTTAATTCGACGACCCTTTTTCCCATGTCAATGAGACATCCTGCTTCCTGGAGAAAACTAATTCCTAAGATACATGGTTTTATCAGATCTGGTATAATGAGGAACACACATTCATACTTAATCCCTTCGATATAAATATCACATAATATTTGCTTCCTTATTAATTTTGATTTATTGCCTACCGCGCTAATTATTAAAGTATTGGTCATCGGTAAAATTTCATAAGGTGTTATGTTTTGTTTATTCTGGTTAAACCAAGATTCCGATAATCCAGTAATAACGGATCCCGTGTCAAGCAGAGCTTGTACCGTAATATCGTTGTTAAATTTTATAGTTATTTCTGGACATTTTATTATTCGTTGGACAATCTCCTCGTCATCATCGCATAACAAGTCGTTTCTTAAGTCGGGTAGTATTATGTTAGTGTGATAACCATCCGTATTGTTGGCTATCTCCTCTATTGTACAAACGAATTTTTTTTTTCTTCTTGGCGAGCCGTTTTAGGTTCATTGCTCGAAGTTGACGCACCCTTATTGACGAATTCTATTGTGTTGACAGCACGCCTATCCCCAGAGCGGTGTTGTTGTGTGTTTACGGGCGGTCTATCACCCCACGCCTTTTTCTGCGTCCCATTCGCTTTGTTCGAAACACTTTCACTTTCTTTGTATGAATTTCTCCCCTCGTTCGTCGTCACATAACTCGATTCCCTGTTATTTCTTGGATGAATTTGCGTATATTCTATAATCAAGGACTCAAAGTTTGGAATTGTCGTAATTCCTCTCGTGATAACAGCGAGCTGGATCTTACGTCCAAAATGACGCGCGATTTTCCGGATCAACTGTCTGTCTGTCAGAGTAGTTGATAATTGTCTACTCTCCAATAATATGCGCTCTATATATTGGATCGCATTAATTGGTCCACGCCAATCAAATCTACCATATTCCAGATGATCTCGTATGCTGTCTTGCCGTTCTTGTCCCCAGTATTTTTGCGAGAACCCTTCTTTAAACTCTTCAAAATTGGATATTTGGCTTCGTATAACTCTCCACCAAATTCCGGCGTCTAACTCTAAATGTCTACCTATCCACTTAATATTATCAGTGGGGTAGTATAGTTCTTGTACCTCGGACAGCTCCTTAAGAAATTCCATGGGGAATCTGTCAGTACCGTTATATTTGAGGTCGTTGTGGTTAGGTCCATTAATTCGGTTCATCGTGCCACACTCACCTTCCATTAATTGTCTCTGTAGTCTCTCCTGGTTCTCCCTTACTTTTGTTAAATGGCATTTCAATTCTTCTATTCGCGTCGTCTTTTCTTTTGTGGTTTCGTCCAACTTCTGTTCCGTTGAACGCTGTCTCCCGTCGACTTCTTCTAATTTCTGCATCATGTTATTGTTTGTTTCGCCTTGTTCTTGTTGTTTCTGCCGTATGGTATCATGTATTTCGGCCTTTAACTCTTCATGCTTCTTATTGGCGTCTTTGACGTGAGCATCGAATTTATTATGAATCTTTTTAACAGTCGTCTGGGTATTGTGGATCGCTACCATCCATTCTTGACAATCGGTTTCTCGTGCTTCCTGTATCTCTTCGTATTTTTTGTTCGCATCTTCTCTCAATTCTACTACTATATCATCTTGTTTCTTTTGTAATTCGTTGATCTTCCCTTCCCAGGCCTGCTGATATTCTCGTATCTCGGACCGTATCTGCGTAAGCTGTTCCGCTGACTGTCGTTTTATTTCTTCCTTATGCTGGTCGAGCTTTTCACTAATTGACTTACTGTTTTCTTCTTGTTTCTCGCAAATTACTCTAATATTTTCTTCTTTTTTCTCACTCTGTTGTCGGATGAAATCCATCAACGTTTGTAGACTCACGTCTTCTGGTTTTGACGTCTGTCCTCGCGCCCTATCCTATGGACTCTCTACAGCGCTATTTGGGTCACTAGGTGTGGTATTATCTTCCGTATTTACCATACCTAGCTGGTTATTAACGTCGAACTCTACGCTATCGAAATTGCTTGCCATTTTTGCCTTCCTACGCGTAATCATTCAAACTGACTTATGACACTAATACTTATTTTTATTTCTTATTCTATAATGCTACTTTGTCTACTTCTACTACTGCCTGATCTTTGCCAAACTTGTACGTATTACTTACTTTCATTACTACGTATTATGCCGTGCGGTTGGGCGCCATTACTATAATGAATATTTAAGGGAATTAATTAATTTATATGTGTTTGCCGTGCTCCACGATCTTGGAGCGCCATTAATATAATGAATGATTATTATGCATAAATTAATAATTGCATGATTTAATTAACTTTTAATGAATACAAATTTCTTTTGGTTATGATTATCTAGTTGAACCTATTTCCTCGTGCCACGCGTTGGGCAACCATTTAATACAATGAATAATATACAAATTACTTGCATAAATTAATTACTTTTATGATTAATATAATTAATCATATGTTTATTATTCTAATTATTTATAGCTCAATAAAAGATATCAGTTTACAATTAATATTGTAAATTCAATTTACATTACTAAGCAAAAGAAACTCTTAGAAAATTACTTTGTGAGTTTTAAAGATTAAGTTAACATCTGGGTTATCTGTAATAATAAACGCATGTGTAGAATCAACTTAAATAACTAATTTATTATTTATTCATAGTAAATTATAATCATACATATAAAAACGTCGTTACACCTGTAAATACACACATATTTTTCAATAAAACAAGTTCTAGTTTAAATATTCGCTGAAATAAAGAAGACATACATACATAAATCATATGATATAACAATTCAAATTTTAATTATTGATGCGTTCATTAATCCCAGATAGTTTTGTTAACATATTCGTTAATTATACTTTTGATTCTAATTATATTCATTACGTTTATTTATAACTTCCCAGGGTAGGAATTCTTTGAAAGAATCAGGTCAGTAGCAGCAACTTAAAGTAATAATTAAATAATGGTTACTTGAGTTTTTGGAATATCCGTTTAGTGTCCAGTGATGTCCGGTCCTAGCGGTGATGATGACAGAAAGACACATCTCGTTGACTGCCGTCGGTATCACAAACTTGTATACACCCCCGATCACTCGCGTCGAAGTAGAGCTGTGTAGATAAGTAATAGATTTAGTGTTCGTTTGAATAATTCATTTTAAAATGAGTGTTGTATGTTCAATTTTAACATTAATGTTTATGTCTGTTCGCCACTTATTTCACCTTCTATCAATGTATGTGTGATTAGATTAGTTCGTTCAAACGTTCATGTTCTATAATGTTTAATGTGGTTTAGTGCCACTGACTAATTTTAAGTTCGTCTATTTTGTACGATACACAAGTAATGATATTTGTACGTGTCGAGATTGTATTGTTCGCTTTAAATGATTACTACCTGAGTCCGTTAAATCGCACTTTGAAATTCACTATTAGAAGATCACTAAGTCTGACTATTATGACATGACGATTTCACTAAGTCTGTTAATTTAAGATTTTGATGTACTAACTTCTGAAACTTGAGATATACTCTCCGAAAATTAGAATATACTAGTTTGAAAATTTAAAATATACTGGCTTGAAAATTAGAATAAAACTGGCCTCGTCCCTGTGTTGGACATATATTTTTATCAATTCGTCCCTACTCAAATTTTGTCTTCCGCGCTGTCCACGCCTTTTCTTACTCGTGATAGGTCAGTTTTTAGTTTTCTCGGAATAGTTTGTCCTACTGCGTTAGGACTCTTCGTTATCTTTCTTCTGATACGTCTTTTGCTTTTGGTTACTATGGAAACTGTCCTCTACACCAGTGTTCTTCGCAGGTCTTGTCTTCTGATAGGTTGCCAGACATCCCCCAGATTTTGTTCTGTCGAACGTTGACCTATTTCGTAGAATCTCTAGCTATTATACGCTTGTCGATCACTCTTTTGTGTGAGGTATACGCAGTGTTTTTCTGAGTTGCCTTCATCTGTTCTCGGGTCCTTCCGAAGTATTGTTCTCTCTTACACCCATTTTTTGTAACTATTAATAATTTTGGACATCTGCTAGCTGGTGAAGTCACCCTAACTTTCTACTCGTAAATTGCGTCTGACACTTAGACGTTATCTCCAGCTGTGTAGCATGATTGGAGTCCTGTCCATTCTCTGCTTCACTTATTGTTTCTTAAAGTGCTGTACGTCCGCTCCTTTGTAAACGTCTTGTTTCCCCTTTTTTGCAGTACCTCGTATTCTGACGTAACCTGACTGAACATGTGCCTTAATTCCCAGTACACGTGTGAGTGTCCTCGCCTGCTTTGTCTCGGCTGTTGTGGGTAATAATTCTTAGCTAAACTTTCCCTGTCGTCTCGTACATCCAATTTCTATAGTTGAGTAGAACTTAACGTCTTCCTATTGTCTTGTTAGCGACGCTGCTCTGACATCTTCACATTACGTTTTATTTATTGCGTCAACTAGAAGTCGTTGACACAACTGCGTGTACACACACTCCGTCGAGGAGAAAATTTAAAATTTTTTAAATTTTTGCTCGTTACAGGAGTCTAAATAGTGGGTTAAAGTTGTGATAAACTCGGAAAAATTCATGTGGGTATCAAATTAAGGAGTCTTTCGTGATATAAAATTTAAACCAGAATCTGAATATACTTTAACGTATTGAGAATTTGAAAATTTTAGATCAGGTTAAAAAATGGATCAAATTTTTTCTAAATTGTAAAAATCTACCTAGGCGTTAGACTAAAAGGACTTTTAAGCCAGATCTGAATAAAGCGTTCACTACCTTTTTTTTGTCAACTTTAAGGACACTACGGGCCAAAATGGAACTCAAAATTTTAAAAGCCTATATGGTGATCAAGATGTGAGCAATTATATTCAAAACAAAATTACACGCAAATTTATTCAGTATCATCAATAGTTTGACAAAATTAATACTGTCAAAACCCCTTGCAAAATGACCTTCAAAAGTAGGCCTGTGTAAGCTACGGTATGTTTTTAAAAGAACTTTAAAATGTTGTTATCAGTTATATGTATTTGTGAAAAAAATTAGATATAGACCTACAGATATGTATGGAAACACATGAAAACTCAAAAGCTGGGACTAAATTATTTGTCATTTAGGCAATCTGATTAAAAATTTAGCTAAAAAAACAATGCAGTAGTTTGAAATTTTTATTATTTATTGTATGATTGACTACTTTACAATTTTTATTTTACAAAAAATGGAAGAGTAATCAGGATTTTTGTTTTTTCTTGATAACTAAAAAATTATGTAGGCCTATACACGAGATTTATCTAATAATAAATGTATCTCGTTCCAAATAGTGGGCGAGTTCTGTCGCTCCGGGAGCTTACTATAGTACGGGACTTACCATAATAAGCTTCGAGGTTACGCAATTGTAACGGATCTCCCCGCCCCTCGCCCTCCAGCGTTGTCCCACGTTGCACTTGGTTATGCGTAGGTACGGTGGTGCGGAGAGGTCTGTTGCAAATACTTCACATTCCATTGACAAGTCATTCCACTTGCTACAGGTTAACCATCTCCGTCTTCTCAACATTACCCATGTACATATTACATTCAGTGGTTGTAGGATTACGCGTTTAAAGTTTTTACTAATTATTTTTGTTATATTGTATTATTGTTGTTATTTAATAATTATATAAGGCTTATTCACGATGAATGATAATAATAATTTACAAATTGTTGAGGCTCCTCAAACTCCTACAGTGCCATCAAACAGAGGAAGAAGATCTGGTAAAAAGGACTAGGCAAATTAGGAATACACATAATTGCCAATGTTTACAGCTTTTTACAGAGTCTCGCGGACGATCGAAAGAAAGTTGAAAATTTGAATTTTTAAAGGGTTCAAGAGTTGATTGCCGAAGTTTGTGGAGTAAGTCGATCGACAGTTCAAGGCGTAAAGCGAGACGTGGATAAGTGTGAAGGAAATGAACCTAAGTTTGGTACGCCGCGGAAGCATTTTAAAAAGAAGCCGACAATAATAAATTTGGACAACTTCGACAAAGATGTGCTAAGATGTGTTTTTAGTTTTTATGAACGTGGAGAATACCCAACATCGGGAAAAATCCAACAGCAGTTGGCTGAACAAATAAATTTTAGGGGCTCCAAGAAATCAGTGCATTTTGAAACAGATTGGATTTAAATATAAAAAGTGTAATGACGGCCGAAAATTTTTAATGGAAAGAGTAGATATTGGTTGTGATCGCGCTACTTTTCTGAGAAAAATGCATCAAATTCGGAATGACAGTTTGAAAAGGCCCATATTTTATTTGGACGAGACATGGGTGAACTAAAATCACAGCAAATCAATGATTTGGCAGGACCCAGAGGAAAGGAGTGGTTTAAAAGTGCCAGTCGGAAAAGGTGGCAGATTAATTGTACTTCATTCGGGGTCATCTGAAACAGGCTTGGTGCAAGAATGCAAATTAATTTCCACGCACAGAAATCTTCATTACATACAGATTATCACAACGAAATGAATTCGGAACTTTTTAAAGAGTGGTTCGTCAACTTCCTCTATTTACTGGAAGAAAGTTCTGTCATAGTAATGGATAATGCGAGTTATCATTCCGCATTTGCCGAGAAAGCTCCTAAATCAAACTGGAGAAAAATGGAAATGCAAGAATGGCTGAGAAAGCATAAAATTGAATTTTCCATGCAATATACGAGGGCTCAATTGCCAAACAAAAACGAAATAAAAAATTGCGCTGAAAATATATGAAATTGATCAAATAGCCTACGAAATGGGTCATGAGGTTGTACGCCTTCCACCTTATTGTGCACATTACAACCCAACTGAGTTGGTGTGGGCACAGGTGAAAGGATTGTGGCCGATCGAAATTATACTTTTAAAATGGTCGACCTTGAAAGACTGATGGACGAAGCGATAGCTAAAGTAACGGTTGAAGACTGGAGAAAATGCGCCCGACATTCCGAAGAGCTTCAAAAGGACGACTGCAAGAAAGAATGTCCTAGAGATTTGGCTATAGAACGTATGGTAATTGGAGTGACGGAAGAAGGGAATCCAGTTCTGATTGAATTTAAAAATAATTGTAAACCGTAAATTTTTGTGTATATTTTGTATTATAATGTGTATAATTTTTTTTACCAAATTTGTTTAAAAAGGAAATGTTTTATTATATAACATATAATGTAAATGACTGTTTTAAAAACAAATAAAATGTAAAGAGAACTGTCATATTAATAAAGAATAAAGAAAATAATTAATTACTAAATTGAAAACATAACACAAAAATTATATAAAGAAAGAAAAAACAGGAAAGAAAAGTATTTATATCTCTCTGTGTTCGTAGTGGTTCACCGATGTAGTAACGTGAGGTGTGTGTGTGTGTGTGTGTGTGTGTGTGTGTGTGTTATGTCTACTGTAAGAGAATGCGCTGTTTTTTGTCTCCGTAGTGTAACGCGCCCGAGAGTGTGAATGTAGCGCGAGTGAAGTGACAAGGCAATACCGCAGTGGCCTCGAAGCTTATTATGTCTCACAAAATAGTTAATTACAATTTTGGAATGATGCATTTACACGATTAAATTCCTACCTTTATAGTATTACTGGCTTTCCATTCGTCAACGATTTTTTACGCCGTATCGGTCATAATTAAAGTTATTTGTATATTTTTAGATTCCACAATGTGCGACGAGATCCCCGATACCGAATCAAGGTTCTTGTTACGTTCCTACGTGGTCAAATTTTGTGTTGATCCGGTAACTATTAACACGTACGCAGCAATTAACATGTGTTATTAACATGATTCAGCAATTAATGTGCCATGCGCGCGTGACTTATATTTATTTTAGGTGCAGAAACCGAGTCATAGTTACAGATAATGTGTCACGATCGTAATCACTGACTAAACAAACAAGTATGGTAATTGTTTGGCCGCAGTTCAAGCAACGCGACTATGACCGGCCTCTCTATACTGTATCGCGCCAGGAAGAAATCGTTGCACATATTTGTGACGTGTGGCACATTGGCCGGTTCCTACGTTACGCCATGTAGCGGTCAGTTTCACAACAGGAATGACCGTGAGGGACTCGTCGCCGCGGTTGGTTGCCACTGCCACTACAGTGGGTGTAAAGGCCAGCTAGTGTTGGAATTCGTTCGAAAACTATGCGCCTGAATCATCCGCACACTCACATTGTGTGACGTCACAGTTCCTGTCGCCTTGCTAATTGAAACATTAGAATTCTACACACGTGCATAAAAAATTGGTTATTATTCTACAATATCGATCGCCTGACAACGCGTCTATGAATTATGTAGTATCGTGACTGTAATTTTTATTCTTTTGTTATTCATTCACTTATTGCTTTGCATTATAATAAATTTATAATTCGTCAACCACCAGTTCAATAACCAATACGCTTGCTGTTAATAATGCAAAAGAATAAATATTATAAGAGTATACACGATACATACAAGGACACATGTCTTCTAGGCTACATCTTAGAACACCAGTATTATTTAGAAACGTTTCTGCATGAAGGCTTTGAAAATGTCGTATACAGTCCAAGATTTTCCACAAACTCAAATAGCAAACAATAATATCCAGACTCCAATATTGGAGGAAGAGCGAAAAATAAACAAGTAATCACCTCATTCGAAAGCAAGCACGAATTTGGAATCGTTTAGAATAGAGTCGACAGAAAACTCCAGAGTTATTCCAACTATGTTAGTTGTCAGCAGAAAGGAGATGGCTCTGATTAAATGAATTTATTCAAAATTAAATAACGACAACAGGATAGGACGAACGCTGCTGCCCGTATACAGAAGTTAAAATAACAGAAGAGTTGACCTTGACTTATGGTACAAATGTAAAATACAGTGACGCTTGCGTAATTAACTATACATAACGTTGTATTAGTAGATTATAATATATTCTTTAGTGATTGAACCTTCTAAAACTTTAATTAGTTATTCCCTTTTTAGTCGCCTTCTAGAGCGAATGTTGTAAGATTTAAGTAATATGCCTACAATCTGATTTTCGCAAAGTTCATTGCCGATCCAAGAGAAAGTTTTACTGATCTCGTGGTTTTTTACATTTTAGACCACTGATTGGCGTCCTGCAAACCTCATGCGGCCCCCATACCTTTTTATGTGTCCCGCACCGTATCTTGGAAAAACTAATTTAATAAGTAACTTTAATAAGTAAATGAATAAAAAGACCTACTAAATAATTTTTACAGGCGGAACCTATTAAACAAGAGTTTAAAAATTATAAAATACTTGACTTTCGGAATTTGGTGTTAATATTCAAGAATCATAGACTACTTTAACATGAATTTCAAAGAAATTGAAATTCCGTGGAACAGTGACTTGCTATTTAATAATCCTATAGATACTACCACTGAAGAACAAACAACTGACATTCGACTGGAATTGCGTGATTTACAAGGTGATCCTCCTGCAGAACAGACAAGAAAAGGGGCCAGATTTCTTTTCACTGCTACTTGATGTGATTTTCCTTTATAGTTAATTCCCTTGCGTAGGGACAGTATGCCCAACTGACTTAAAGCAAGTTGATTATATCAACTGGGGTGGAGTTGGCATCTTATACAATATGTAAGACTGTCGTTTGTTACAATAGCTCATTTCCTCATAACTTTCCTTTCATGATGAATTGTAGTAATTGCGTTTTTTTCTCTTAGAATATGACCCAGATTTTGATGTTTTTTCCAATGTATATAGTTGTATATAGTACAGTACTACAATATCTGTGGTATAATATACTATATCATATAGTTTATAAACTGCCGCGTTATAAATTTCTGAGAAAGTAATCAAGTTTTGGTCTCTGTCCCCAAATTATCCGGTGGATCGCGCTCTAACTTCATCAGTGGTGCTTTCGAGAGAGACTTGGGGGAATAGTCTCTGAGAGTTCTGTGGCGACGTCAGGACCAATTTAGGACCTCTCGTCCTAGATTCTGAACTTATAAATGATACAAGGTAGGTCTTAAAATGTGAAGTACAAATTTTTGCGGATGGTATAAAGATCGTCCTTTCCATCAATGACAGCAAGGATCATCTTGCTCTTCAGAACTGCCTAGATGAGGCTGTAGGGTGGGCACAGAGGACAGTATGCCTCTTAACCATAAGAAAACAACAGCTGCTACTTACATCGCAAGATTAGTGCCTCGTATTTTGTTTATACGATCGAGGGCGTGACAATGCTGAGGAAAGATTGGGTGTCAGATCTGGGGATTCTTACGGACTTGAAGTTCCTCTTCCCTCAGCACATTGACAACAGTGTCTCCAAGGCCTGAACGAATCTGGGCCTTATTGGATGTATTGGGAAATATTTAAAGAGTACAGTAATCCTATCTCCAAATAATCATCTCTTGATAAGCACCTTAATGCATATATCTGACTGAACGTACATTTCACCTTAGGCTTATATAAAATTTACTTTCCACAAATTGATCTGATTACCAGTTTGTTTGTAGCGACATGTGGCCGCTCGACGAGCATATCCAAATCCTTATTTGGACGAAGGGTAACCTTGTTGCGGATGAATCCTGTTCTCTGTTTACTTGCACTGATTTCACTTGTCCAACCTAGATTTTTGAAATTCCACGCCTTTTTAGCTTCAAAGTTTACTGTTTATAATTCGTTAATTTCGTTAAACAAGAATCTGATTTACGTACTACATTTAAATTGAATAATAATGGCACACAAATATTATACAGTAATTTATTATATATTTATCAGTTTTATCGAAGTCTTATCTAGCACACGGCAAGTCACATCGTATTATACTTCTTGGATACAGTTTTTGTGTTTATACAGTTAGAGTTTGTGATTTATATAATCGAGCTTTATACGCACGTGTAGAGTGGCGTCATATATGTTGAATGAATCAGTAACTACTTACAAGAATGGAAACATCGTTATTATGAGGTCGTAATTCTGTAAGACGTTGTGACTGAATGATGGTTTTTCAGGAGCTGGAATCGGTTAAAGGCGAATTCATGTTAAAAAATAAAAGAAGAAGAAACAAGAAGTTGTAGGAGAAGAATAAGGAGGGCAAAGGTAAGGTTTTTGTTTCTTGAAGGCTGCTGGTTCTTCGTTAGCTTAATTTATTCATTAATGGCAATGGTAAGGAATGTATAAAAGTAAGAAAAGTACGACAAAAAATTTCATATTACTTGCATCGCGGATTGTGCCATTGATTGAACTATTTAAATGTATTCCACTATATAAAACTCGAGACTAATTCATATTTCTATGAATATGCTTTGAGCTATGTACAAAAAAAATAAAGAAAATCATTCAGTATTAATAAAATAAGATAAATTAGGGATGGATATTTGCTTAGGTGATAAGATGGTCAGAAGGCATTTAGGATATTTTGGTAGAGGTTCGATTGGTGGTGAAGAGGCGTAAGGAGACCACCACGTTGGCGCTTTGCGAGCTGGAGTGATACCTTGGATAGTAGGAGTGTACAGCTAACTGGAGAAGATTGTCTCTGAGGAGGAATCGCTGCAAAATGACTGGACACTAGGGGGTGCAGAAATACAGTATAAGCTTTGTTAATATTGTTGTCCATTAGGCCGTGGTCAAATACGGGTTTGTTTTCAACAACAGACGTTTCGGTTCCACCGTCGGAGGCCATCTTCAGTGTTCAACGATCGAATGGAAGTAACTGGCAAGATGTGCGCCAGCTCCCACAGTACTGTAGCAAAGAATATATAAGCTTGTTTCTTAAATTTTAACAACGCTTGAAGCATAATTTTATTTATGTTAAATGTAGCGCGCGCATGTGTGTAGCAAAATCATGTCACCTTTCTCTGACGCCGCGGTTATATGCTGGCCACTGCGAAGGTGAAGGTCTGTTTTAAGTTCAGTTATACATTATGCTGTCTAGGAAGTTGTATCGTTTTGTATAATAATATATGATTATTATGCAATAATATGAATGAGTAATACAATATAATCGCAAACCTTATTGAAAACTGTAGCTGGATATTGTAACTGTACGTACAAATAAAATAAGAGGTTCGTTTAAATAAACCTCCACGCTAGTAAGGTTTCGCTCCGCTGTGGGTAGTGTCGCTTGGTAACAAGCCGCTATTGACTCTTTTAAGCCCCACTGTTGCGAGCGTCAATTTGTAACCAGACCCTGTATGCAGTCGTTACAAATAAAGATAAGAAAAAAAAATTTTATTAAAAAAAATTTTATGTTTGTTTATAATGTCTATGACTGAGAATAAATTCAGTTTTATTGTTTTGATGGAAATTCTAAAATTTAATAAGGTAATTATTAATTATTTAGCACTTCTTGAAGATCTTAACAAAGTCCGGAGTTAATCAGATTAACTCCGGTCAGCAATCGATTTATGATTTTTCGTGCTGGTCCAATATCTCACTTTCTATAAATATTTTCTTCTTCAGGAAGTCTCGTTGCAATAATAAAACCTTAAACTAGCACGTGAAATAAGTTATAGATCCAAACAATTGAAATAAATTGATTTATTAACAAAATTAAAGAATGATCGATGTTTAATCGATTTTGAGCAATTGTCGACTCCGTCTCAGGAAATAATCGATTTGTTCATACAGGTTAAAAATTATTACAAGTATTAGAAAAGGTTCTTGGAGCGATTATATTATTAATAGTCAGAGAAGGGTAGACGAGAAAGTATAACATTTACAAATAAAGTGTTTTCAATAACTATTATCTAACAAAATGTGAATAAATTTTATAAAATATGTAATATTGTTGAGTTGTCAAACCAATTCTGCAAGCTCTGTAGTCAGGCGATGTTGTTGGCACTGGTTGGCATTTCCAAGATGGCCGCTCAAAAAGATGACGAGGTTAACTGCAATGTCGTCGCGAGAAAATCTCTCCGCAAAATTAACTTCATATATGTTTTAAATGTCCCCGAACTTGTGTAATCTGTCTAATATGTTGTTTGGTGTATTCTGGAAGAATGTTTAGTGTTCACTGGTGTTAATTATGTTATATGGTTTTTGGTGTTCACTTCTCATTGTTCGCTACGCAAAAAACGGTTATACTGTTGAAGACTGAATTATCACAAATATGTCGTTTTACTGTTTTTATGCACTGGTATTATGTAGTGTTGGTGTTGTTTTCACTGTTGTGGTTAAAGTTTTCTGTGGTTTTAATTGGAAAAGTGTTTAATTTACGTAACTCTCGTTTCACTGAATTTATTAGGTAACCTTAGTACTCCATTTTTCTCGGTTTCAAGGAACGCAATCTTACTTAAACTGTTCAGCTTGATCATTAACAAAGAACTAACTAACTTCCTTCACGTTAGTCAAAATCTGGCCCAGTTAATATTTGAAAAGTATTGTTAAAATAATTTCGACTTCCCATAAACATGATACAAAAATACATTATATATGGAATTAATTTAGTTTATTATTCACTTTCATGAATTATTAACCTTATCATTGGTTTAATTATCTCATTCTATTTAAATTGATATATTATAGTCCATATCTGTTGACATTTTTGTGGAAATTACCAAATTTCTTTCTTTTTGGAAATCTAGGCTCAAAAACTGGTTTCCGCCTTCATATATTTTTTCTGCCATTTTAAGTGCTATTAATACCATTATATTAAATTTCAAATAGTCATCATTCCCTTCCTTTCCTTAATTACATATAAATTGAACATTTGAACTGGTTTTTAGTGATAATCTCTGAATTTAACACTCCTCTTTTAAAATAATTAATTTATACATTTCAAAAATTTTTAATAATTTAAGGTATATTTCCATATTATCATTTTAACTCATAGGTTCATTCACAGTAGTTGTTAACTGATTTGCCTTACCTAAATCTTGCCAGTTTACAGGATTTATAAGTGAATTAACTGGTTTATAGTGAGTTTCTGTGAATTCATTATTTGGCCTAGAGTTTAGAATTTTACATGTCTGGTTTTTTTCTAATAATTTAATCCTACTCCTCCTCTGACTTTGAACAGTTATTATGACATAAAAATAAAATGGTTCATAAACTTATTGTGATGTGTAGCATCTAATTCATACTACTGTTACATAAAAATAATAATGAACATTACTCAGCATTCTAAAAATTTGAACATATTGCTGACATTGTTTGAAAACATACATTTAACTCTTTTTTTTAATTAACACAGCATACCTACTGAAACATTTTAAATGGTATGTATGCTGTTATTTAACAAATATAATAAATTCTAAACACATATAAATCTTATTGACTAAGAACTCCTTCACACGTATGGAGTTCATGGCTGTGAATAAATAGCCATTTTAAACATTTTAAACCTATGAACACTTAAATTAATTCCAGTCCTTTCTGGTCGAAACCATTATTATTGATTATCCCCTTATTGAGTAAACAATTCCACCCATACTTTAGTTATGGTCATTTCTACAAATGTCTTGTAATAACAAAGTGACATTAAAATAATAAAATATTGGAAATCTTCCATTTTATTATTTTATGATTTGTGAATTATTAAATATAAAAGTTGTTATCTAGCATATTGTTAAGTCATAGTATCACTACAACTTTAAGTTTATTGTATTTCCAAAAACACTTGCACTAGTTCACTTGCACTGGTGGTTCTGATATATTGAGTCTTATTATCTCAGACCAGACCTTTAGTCATCATGGACTGTGAAGACTTGTTTATTTTTTTTATCACACAATAACTTTAGTTGGTCATTTCTACTCATACTATACAACACTTTTGGTTTATTAATAATTATAATTTTATAGGGTTTTGGGATGTTATACTTTCTTTAATTGTCTCTATGGGTTTGGGGTTTATGGCAGTTAATAATAGGTTTTATAATGGTGTTTCTTCCATACTATTTCTTCCTTTCTTCTTGTCTTCTTTCTTGTCTTCACTCTTGTCCTTCTTCTTGTCTTCATTCTTGTCTTTCTTCTTGTCTTCATTCTTGGGTAAACCAAGGTACTTCGTGTCATCTTGACTGATGTTTGGTTTGGAGTATCTAATTTATTTTCTGATACTGACTTTGCTCTTGCTAAAGGTTTCAGGGTATTGTTTACTTCCTGATAATAAACTCTACTCTTCTTTCTTCTTGTGTTTGGGGTATTTTGTTGTTTCACCACTCCTAAACTGATTCTTTCTTCTTGATTTTGTGTTATCTAGTTTGTTTACTGCTCCTAACTTCCTGGGTAAATTCCTGATTTTATAATATGAGTTATTCTTAAATATTTCTTTAATTTTTTATAGTGGTTTTTATATAATGTAATGATGGTCTTTAATTTATTGTGGTTTTTTCCTTTGAATTCATTAAATTTCATTCGATATTATATTAGTATATGTAATATAATTATTGTTTATTATCTTAATTGAATTAATAAGTAGTGGATTTTCTGTCACGCTACAGAATGCCCTTCTCCAGAAGTGATTTTTTCAGACTATACTTGCTTTGTCTGAAACAATTGCTTATGATAATTATTCTAGGTTTGTTATTATTCTTGACTTCCTTCCATTTTAAAAATTTCCTTATATATATTTGAGCTTATATTCTTCTCATTCTCACTTGATCTTCCTTGATAGTAATAGTCATCTGAGTTTCATATTTATTATTTTATTTTCATATTTCTTCTTAGTATTTTCTCCTTGGGATATTTCCTCCCTATCGTTCCCTACTTTGTGAGGTGGTTCAGTTCAGAGAGGCACTGTACGCTACTTCCTCTGCTGTCCAATACTTCACACATTTTTGAGTACAGAGGCAAATCATCTCTGCTCAAAAAACATATTAATACTGCTGGAATTATCTACAGACAGATAAAAAAATTATTCAGAATAGTACACATTTGTTACTATTTAAAAAATATCTTTGGGATACTTCACTTATTACTTATTATATTGCTCAGAGATTTTAATATTCCTATCTCAGTTGTTCTTCTGACTCTTTAACTTGATGGTTCATTCATTTGATATTATGGTAGGAAGCTCTTCTATTAGTACATTTTTCAATCTTTCTTATCATATAAAGTTTTTGGTTACTAAAGCTTTATTACTTTCTGGTTTTTTATTACAATCTGCATTGGTTTATAGTAGCATATTTTTATGACATTTTTGGTTTGTTACTCTGTTTTTATTAGTTCCACTTGTTCTGTGTTCTAGAACTTTCTTATAACTGCCGTTATTACAATTGACATTTAATTCATTATCATTTCATATTAATTTGTTTAATTACATCATATCTTTGATATTATTCTCACATTACTCCTGTCATGGTTATTGTTCTTTCGAATGAATGTTTTAATTAATTTGATAATGAGGTCATAATTTCTCCTCATACCACTTCAAAGTTTTATTACCTCATAATTCCACACAAATTTCTGTATTTTATTATGTTTAATTACTCAAATCGTATCACAGATTTTTATTCCCTTTCGTATCATTTTATGGAAGGTTTTTTTTTACACTTTATAATAATATTAGACATAATCATACTTCTTCAGAATTATTTGTTTTAATTCTAAATTCTGTTTTATATTATTGCCAAATAGTTTTTCAAATAATTGTATGTAAGGTGGTCTTACTTTGTTTTGGAATTTTGTCGGTTTCTATTCTAAATTCTCTTTACATTCTTGCCATAAAGTTTTCACAAATAATTGTCTTGTAAGGTTTACTTACAATATTTTTAAATTTTATCGATTTCAATTCAAAATTCTTTTTGTTATTTTCTTTCCAAATAGTTTTTCTCAAATTTTTAGTATGTAAGGTGGTCTTACATTGTTTTTGGAATTTAGACGGTTTTTTCAAAAATTCTCTCCTTCTTCTTATATTTATATTATTTACAATAAGTTTTTTCTCAAATAATTGTATGTAAGGTGTTCTTACAATCTTTTTAGAATTTAGGCGTTTCAAATTCATAAATTCTTTCTATATTCTTGCCAAATAGTTTTTCTCAAATCTTTGGTATGTAAGGTGAGCTTACATTATTTTTTAGAATTTAGGCGTTTCTTCAAAATATTTCTTCATGGATGCCTGATTATAGACACCCTTAATTTTATTGGAACCCATCTCCTTTATTTCATAAGTGTTGTTATTATTGTTTTTGGAGATTATATAGGGTCCAGTGTACAAAAGCAATAATTTTTTAGTTATCCCTTCTAATGAACTGGGTAACTCCCTATTCTTCAACAAAACCTTCTCTCCAATGGTATAAGTAATAATCTTACCCATACTTTTATTGTATTTAATCCGCCGTTTCTCCTGATCTTCGGCCACCTCGTTATAAAATTTAACTTTATTAAAGATATATTTATTCTCTCTTGGGAACTCCAATATTTCCTCGATCTCCCTTGGGGGTTGTCTTTCGTACATGGCGGAGTATGGGGTAATTCCTATGGCTGGGTGGTATGCCAGGTTGAGGAATTCTTCTGTGGCCTCTAGGTATTCTTGCCACCTCCTCTGTTGATCGTGGCAATACGTCCGTAATAGGCGCCCCACCTCTCGCAATACTCTTTCGGCCGGGTTACTGCTCGGGTGGTATACCGATGTTTTATAGGTATGAACCCCCATCGACAGTAATGTATCCCGCCATTTTCTCCCCTTGAATTGTGTTCCGTGATCGGTGATGATCGAAACTGGTTTTCCGACGTCTGGGAAGTACTGGTTGGTTAGGATGTCGAGAATTTTATTTGTAGTCGCCCGATTCGCTGGGTATAGCTTGATGAACTTGGTAAAATGGTCCATCACGTGACTAGATATTTGTATCTGTGACGGCCCCCACTGCGGGGAAATGGCCCACAGATGTCCAGGAATACTTTCTCTAGTTTCGATTGAGAGGTTATCGGAATCATTTGCCCTTCTCTTTTCTCGTTGTTGGTCTTCAGGAGTTGGCAAATGCGGCAGTTCTTTATGTACTTTCGTACCTTCCGATTAATATCTTTTATGTGGCAGCTCTCTTCCAGGGCCTTTACCACCTTCAAGGCGCCCATATGCCCATATCGAACATGATAATTATACACTATCTCCTTTTCGATATGGGTTGGAATAACAACCTTCCATTCCTCCTTATATAAAGATGGTCTTAAAAACAGTATTCCGTTATGGATTTTATAATATTGGGCGATAGTCTCGTCCCCTGCTCCAATCTTGTTATAATAGAGATTAACTTCGGGTCAGCTTGTTGGTGTGTGCTCAGGTGTTCCAAAATTGATTGTAGACCAGCGCTGTTGCTTAGAATATGGTATACTTTAAGTATACTCTCCTTTTCCCCTTCGAACGTCTGTTTATCAATGTCTACCCTAGACAACACGTCCGCGACGACATTCTTCTTTCCGGGGATGTACTCCCACTTAAGGTCATACTCTTGCAGCAATAGTATCCACCGTGTCAACCTTCCGTGGCTTAACTTACATCTCTTTAGGAACGATATTGACTTATGGTCTGTCCGGACGGTAACGGAGTAACCAAGGATATAAGTGCGGAATTTTCCACACGCGAACACTACACTTAACAATTCCTTTTCCGTAACGTGGTAATTCTTCTCACACTGATTCAACGCTCTGCTGGCAAAGCAGATTACGAGATGTTCGCCCTCCTCATCCTCCTGATACAGTGTAGTGCCGAGGCTGATGTCACTGGAATCGCAATTAAGAAAGAACGGTTTGCTGAAATCCGGATGGCGAAGTATAATAGGTTCAAGGAATTTTTGTTTAATTAATGATAATATATTGTGTTGTTCTGTACCCCATATCCATTTATTTTTGGATGACAGTTGCGGCTGAAATCTGGCGGTCAGTTCAGAGTACTTTTCCTGGAACTTGCGGTAGTAATTACAGAGTCCCAGGAATGACTGTAATTGCCTTCGATTCTTAGGTGTAGGAAAGTTTTGAATCGCTTCAACCTTTTCAGCCGACGGTGAGATTCCCTGGTCATTCAATATGAAACCCAAGAATTGAATTTCCTTGGCGATAAAATGAGATTTTGCTAATTTTAGCGTAATATTATTCGCCGCTAGCTTCTTTAGTACGTGTTCCACACGGTAGCAGTGTTCCTCCCAAGTTTCTGAGGACACTAGCAAATCATCAACGTATACGGTGGTGAACTGTAGTGCTTCTTGGCCAAGTATCTGGTCCATGCAGTGCACAAAGACTGCGACTGAATTTACCAGTCCGAAGGGCAACCTCTTAAACTGGTAGTTCCGCCCTTCGAATATAAAGGCCAGATACTGGCGACTCTGTGGATGTAATTCCACCTGCCAGTACCCGCACACCGTATCCCAGGTACTAAAGTACTTGGTGCCGTGGAACCGTTTCAAAATCTCTTCAATCTCACCGGGCGAAGTCCTGTCATTTATGATCATTTTATTTATTTCACGCGCATCTAGGCACAAACGGACTTGTCCGTTTTTCTTAGGAATAGCCACGATAGGACTTGTATATGGGGATTGGCTACTCTCTATTATGTCACGGTTAATCATTTGTTTTATTTCAGCTCTTACAGCTTCCTTTCGTGATTGCGCGATGGGGTAAGACTTCCGGTTAAAGTCCACTGTGTCTCGGAACTGTAGAGTACACTGGAAGTTTTTTACTTTACCGGGCTCATCAGAAAAGACTGATTTATATTTTTTATAGATTTCGATTAATTTGTTCGCTTGGTTTGGGTTTAATTTTTCTCCGGTTATACCGCTCCGGAAATCCCTGATCTCCTGGATTTTTTGGGACCATAAGTCTTCATTGGAGGTGTCGTCTATCTTTTGTTCAATTATAGATGTAGGATGTATATAGTTAATTTTGCGAACTTGTTGGTGGATACTATCGGGAATGACTTGGTCACTACCCACCAAGTTAGCCGTCCAAGTATGTCCGTTGGTAAATAGAGACAATTTTTCAGTTCTTAAATCAATTATGGCGGAATTCCGCCTGAGCACATCACACCCGACCAGTATATTAAACGGCAGTCCGCTCGCTACCAAGAATTCCATATCTATTGCTATACCGCAGCTCATCACACTGGCGGAGACTTGCCTTCGTATTGTCTTATTTTGTCGGCCGGTTGCACCCAACAAAATAATGTTATTTAATGGCAACGTTGGTAAAGTTCTTCCGCACTCTCGCTGTATTCTCTCCAACTCAGTCGTACTTATAATTGATACGTTTGAACCAGTATCGATCATCCACTTAGCGGGGATGCCTTCTACCTCCGCGTTGACATGTATGATTTCGTTATTAAAGTTATTGGTGGGATTATTGTCGTCCTCTTCCAATAACTCATGTCGGATGTTCTTGAGGTAGTTACACCCTATGACTGTGATACGATTATTATTATGTGTTCTATTAAACTCATTATTATGATACCCAGTATTTAGGAGCAGTAACGGGTTCTGGCGATTTATTACTGCCTGCGCCCGTTTAAAGGCTCGACATCATTGTTCCGTTGTGCCGTACTTGTTGAAGCATCATTTGGGATGCTTAGAGTGGGCCCCTGTCGATCTGTCCTGTGGTCTTCCGGTCGTTCGTTGTTGGTCCTCCGTTCAGCATCGTCCAAACTTGTACTCCTTCTCGCCGGATAGTACTTTGGTTGGTCTCGTTCCAGGCTCCTCCTCCTATCTTCATATTCACGGTAGCTGTTTCTTCTATTGTTGTAGTATCTTCGCTGGCGACCATCTACTGCTCGTATGAAATTCACTCGTGGCCGGGAAAACCTATTATTACTGGGATTACCATTATTTGGACTTACACGATTGTTATTATTATGGTAACGATCATTACCATAATTGGGGCTTCTCTGACTATTAGGGTTAGGAGGGTAGGGATTTCGGTTACCCTGATAACCATTAGTGGGTCGACTCGGGTTCGGATGGTTTGGACCCGTATTATTATTATTATTATTATGATTATTATTGTTAAAACTATTATTTTGCGGGTATGCACGGCCTCCTTGGTACCCAGTGTTGGTGTTGTTCGTACCCAGGTTGTTGTTTGGATACGTCCTGGGTTCGGGCCTATCGTTTCTTCTCCGGCTTTGTCGGTAGTATTCCTCGTTCTCGTAGTTCTCGAGGAGTTCGGTCATTGCCTGAATTGTTTTGATTTGGCTGCCTCTCCTCGCTCGAATTACTTCTTCGTCATAATGGTATGACAGCTTATTTATCAGGCATTCCTCAGGTATGGCCGGTTCTAAATGTTTGGCCATACATACCTTGCCGAGGAAATATGCCGTCATTGAACTACCGACTTGTGGTTTGTAATGGCCGTGGCATATGTTGTCCCTTATTAAGTTTTGTGTCGTTTCCGACCAATACTTAGCCTTGAAGAGGCTTTTAAATTGTTGATAGTTTTCGATGTCGCTTGGGTTGGCCATCCACCAATGGTCATTTACCTCCCGAAACGACTCGTCTAGGATTTCCCGGTTCTGGACCCATCGGTTCCCTCTATGCTTTTCCAGGTACTCTTCTATGCGGGCCAAGAACTCCATGGGCTTCCGCTTATACTGCCTGAAATTAAGCCATTCTCTATTCTCAGATATGGGGAAATTATTATAGCCAGTTGGTCGGTTTCTTATCAATTCTATTTCCTCCTGACTCTGTCGCACTTGTCCTGTGATGTTCGTCATAGCGGCTTCCATGCCGTCGCATTTTTCGGTGACATGTGTCCGCACCTTATTTATTTCTTCCAGGGTAAAATTTTTGTTTTCCTCCAGTTTAGTCCTCTGGTGTTCCTTAACTTGGGTAATCTCTTTATTTATTACCTCCCGGACTTCCAGCACTTCGTTTTCTGTCTGACGACATCTTTCGTCCACTTCCCTGATCTGCTGGTTTACAACCACGACTTCCCGTTCTAACTTTTTGACGATGGATTCCTTCGTGTCTGTTATCTTTTTATTCAACTCCTCTTTCGCTAACTCGATCCTCACGTCTAACTTGTTCATGTTCTCCTGGTTGACTTCCCTTAGTTCTTCTCTCAGCAGTTGGTTATCCTCTCTTAATTCTTCCAACCTTTCCCCCATCGTCTCTTCCATTTTCTTGTTATTTTCCCTTAATTCTTCTTTTAATTGTTGGTTGTCACTTTCTATTTTCTTACTGGCTTCTTCCATCTTCTTTTCCATCTTCTTACTCAAAGATTGGTTGTCCTCCTTCAGATCTTCCATCTTCTTATTCAAATTCTTACTGGTTTCCTAAATCCTCCTGTTAGTATTTTCTATTTTATGGCCCAATTCTTCCTTAGTGGCTCGGTCGTCTTCCTTCAAATCTTGACTCAACTTCTTACCACTTTCTTCAATGTCCTTACTCAACCTTTTACTGGTTGATTTGTTTTCCTCCTTTGTGGACTCCATTTGCTTATTCAACTGTAAGAACATTTCCATTATCTTATCCATTTTGCTTTCTTCAGTGGTTATAGACTTTTCTATTTCCTTGTCTTGGATTTGGACGTCCCCTGTTTGAGTGGGTACTTCGGGTTGTTCCTCTGGTGGTGCTGGTTGTTTCGGATCCACCGGGTTTAGTAACACTTCCAGATCCTCCACGGGTGTTGCCTCCTTATCCCCCATGTCAACTTCCTTTTCGGCCTCTGCCGCCCTCTTCTTCGAAGTAGCTCATCTTTGCATTTTTCTTCTGTTTCTATTAAATAACCGCTGCCAGGCTTAAATTATTAAGCCCTCTAGTTGGACGCCAATTTGTAACTGTACGTACAAATAAAATAAGAGTTTCGTTTAAATAAACCTCCACGCTAGTAAGGTTTCGCTCCGCTATGGGTAGTGTCGCTTGGTAACAAGCCGCTGTTGACTCTTTTAAGCCCCACTGTTGCGAGCGTCAATTTGTAACCAGACCCTGTATGCAGTCGTTACAAATAAAGATAAGAAAGAAAAAATTTTATTAAAAAAAATTTTCAAAAAAAAATTTTGTTTGTTTATAATGTCCATGACTGAGAATAAATTCAGTTTTATTGTTTTGATGGAAATTCTAAAATTTAATAAGGTAATTATTAATTATTTAGCACTTCTTGAAGATCTTAACAAAGTCCGGAGTTAATCAGATTAACTCCGGTCAGCAATCGATTTATGATTTTTCGTGCTGGTCCAATATCTCACTTTCTATAAATATTTTCTTCTTCAGGAAGTCTCGTTGCAATAATAAAACCTTAAACTAGCACGTGAAATAAGTTATAGATCCAAACAATTGAAATAAATTGATTTATTAACAAAATTAAAGAATGATCGATGTTTAATCGATTTTGAGCAATTGTCGACTCCGTCTCAGGAAATAATCGATTTGTTCATACAGGTTAAAAATTATTACAAGTATTAGAAAAGGTTCTTGGAGCGATTATATTATTAATAGTCAGAGAAGGGTAGACGAGAAAGTATAACATTTACAAATAAAGTGTTTTCAATAACTATTATCTAACAAAATGTGAATAAATTTTATAAAATATGTAATATTGTTGAGTTGTCAAACCAATTCTGCAAGCTCTGTAGTCAGGCGATGTTGTTGGCACTGGTTGGCATTTCTAAGATGGCCGCTCAAAAAGATGACGAGGTTAACTGCAATGTCGTCGCGAGAAAATCTCTCCGCAAAATTAACTTCATATATGTTTTAAATGTCCCCGAACTTGTGTAATCTGTCTAATATGTTGTTTGGTGTATTCTGGAAGAATGTTTAGTGTTCACTGGTGTTAATTATGTTATATGTTTTTGGTGTTCACTTCTCATTGTTCGCTACGCAAAAAACGGTTATATTGTTGAAGATTGAATTATCACAAATCTGTCGTTTTACTGTTTTTATGCACTGGTATTATGTAGTGTTGGTGTTGTTTTCACTGTTGTGGTTAAAGTTTTCTGTGGTTTTAATTGGAAAAGTGTTTAATTTACGTAACTCTCGTTTCACTGAATTTATTAGGTAACCTTAGTACTCCATTTTTCTCGGTTTCAAGGAACGCAATCTTACTTAAACTGTTCAGCTTGATCATTAACAAAGAACTAACTAACTTCCTTCACGTTAGTCAAAATCTGGCCCAGTTAATATTTGAAAAGTATTGTTAAAATAATTTCGACTTCCCATATACATGATACAAAAATACATTATATATGGAATTAATTTAGTTTATTATTCACTTTCATGAATTATTAACCTTATCATTGGTTTAATTATCTCATTCTATTTAAATTGATATATTATAGTCCATATCTGTTGACATTTTTGTGGAAATTACCAAATTTCTTTCTTTTTGGAAATCTAGGCTCAAAAACTGGTTTCCGCCTTCATATATTTTTTCTGCCATTTTAAGTGCTATTAATACCATTATATTAAATTTCAAATAGTCATCATTCCCTTCCTTTCCTTAATTACATATAAATTGAACATTTGAACTGGTTTTTAGTGATAATCTCTGAATTTAACACTCCTCTTTTAAAATAATTAATTTATACATTTCAAAAATTTTTAATAATTTAAGGTGTATTTCCATATTATCATTTTAACTCATAGGTTCATTCACAGTAGTTGTTAACTGATTTGCCTTACCTAAATCTTGCCAGTTTACAGGATTTATAAGTGAATTAACTGGTTTATAGTGAGTTTCTGTGAATTCATTATTTGGCCTAGAGTTTAGAATTTTACATGTCTGGTTTTTTTCTAATAATTTAATCCTACTCCTCCTCTGACTTTGAACAGTTATTATGACATAAAAATAAAATGGTTCATAAACTTATTGTGATGTGTAGCATCTAATTCATACTACTGTTACATAAAAATAATAATGAACATTACTCAGCATTCTAAAAATTTGAACATATTGCTGACATTGTTTGAAAACATACATTTAACTCTTTTTTTTAATTAACACAGCATACCTACTGAAACATTTTAAATGGTATGTATGCTGTTATTTAACAAATATAATAAATTCTAAACACATATAAATCTTATTGACTAAGAACTCCTTCACACGTATGGAGTTCATGGCTGTGAATAAATAGCCATTTTAAACATTTTAAACCTATGAACACTTAAATTAATTCCAGTCCTTTCTGGTCGAAACCATTATTATTGATTATCCCCTTATTGAGTAAACAATTCCACCCATACTTTAGTTATGGTCATTTCTACAAATGTCTTGTAATAACAAAGTGACATTAAAATAATAAAATATTGGAAATCTTCCATTTTATTATTTTATGATTTGTGAATTATTAAATATAAAAGTTGTTATCTAGCATATTGTTAAGTCATAGTATCACTACAACTTTAAGTTTATTGTATTTCCAAAAACACTTGCACTAGTTCACTTGCACTGGTGGTTCTGATATATTGAGTCTTATTATCTCAGACCAGACCTTTAGTCATCATGGACTGTGAAGACTTGTTTATTTTTTTTATCACACAATAACTTTAGTTGGTCATTTCTACTCATACTATACAACACTTCTGGTTTATTAATAATTATAATTTTATAGGGTTTTGGGATGTTATACTTTCTTTAATTGTCTCTATGGGTTTGGGGTTTATGGCAGTTAATAATAGGTTTTATAATGGTGTTTCTTCCATACTATTTCTTCCTTTCTTCTTGTCTTCTTTCTTGTCTTCACTCTTGTCCTTCTTCTTGTCTTCATTCTTGTCTTTCTTCTTGTCTTCATTCTTGGGTAAACCAAGGTACTTCGTGTCATCTTGACTGATGTTTGGTTTGGAGTATCTAATTTATTTTCTGATACTGACTTTGCTCTTGCTAAAGGTTTCAGGGTATTGTTTACTTCCTGATAATAAACTCTACTCTTCTTTCTTCTTGTGTTTGGGGTATTTTGTTGTTTCACCACTCCTAAACTGATTCTTTCTTCTTGATTTTGTGTTATCTAGTTTGTTTACTGCTCCTAACTTCCTGGGTAAATTCCTGATTTTATAATATGAGTTATTCTTAAATATTTCTTTAATTTTTTATAGTGGTTTTTATATAATGTAATGATGGTCTTTAATTTATTGTGGTTTTTTCCTTTGAATTCATTAAATTTCATTCGATATTATATTAGTATATGTAATGTAATTATTGTTTATTATCTTAATTGAATTAATAAGTAGTGGATTTTCTGTCACGCTACAATATTCATTCATAGATGTTCATTGACACAGGTTAAATTATAGACCTGCAATACTGTTGTAAAAAGTATACAGCTTATTGTCCAAGGGTGCTTTGTATTTATGAATTTATTTTATAAACAAATCTGGTCTGAAGGTCTTGTCATTTCCGATCCTCCAGTGAACTCCCCTTCTCGCTATTCACAGCGTCTACATCAGCGTTTCCAACGTTCGTCGTACCTAGGGTCGTCTTTGTGTCCGTAGCTTTCGCGACTCTTTCAATGTTGTTTGTACGGTGACATATTCTCAACCGTAAATAGTATTCTTCCGCAAAATGCTTATTTATTTGAACGGCAATTATAGTGCTTTTAATCGTTTGTACGATGCTATATGTGTATCTTAGTGCCCTTAGACTAAACGTAACGACATTATGCACCTATGAGTTATACACTTTGTGACATCACTACACTTAACGTACAGTATATTTTAATTACTTCAAGATCTTTTTCTTTAACGACGTTTCTATTAATAACAGCGGAGGTTCATAACTTTTGGTCGCAATGAGCATGTAGTCTGTTCACTATCCCCTCTCGGAGAATCTGAATAAATTACAGCTTTTGCCCCACATGTAAGTTAGTTTCTGAGTTTCAAAACTAATGGACTATATACCGCAGTGATTTCAGCTTCCTCCCCCTTCAGTCAAGACACTTGTTGGTCAGACTTTTTACAAAACAATAATTGATCCTTTAATCAACTATTTATAATAATGTTATTATGTGAATGTTTGCTTATTAAATAAAATGTGCTCACATTTTATTTATTGTATTCCATTACGATTGTTTAGAGTCATTTTTTTCAAAAGGAAAGAATATAAAAATTATATCCAAGAACCAAGTGTTAGGCCCTTCTATCTGTTACTCAAAAGGCTGTCAACAAACGTTTTCGAGAAGTTAATCATCCGCCCACAGTTTTCAAACTCGATGTAAGTTTACTACTTCTGCAATATAATTGCAAAACTTGTTGAAAACTGTAGGTGGAGATATAACCTGTTCATTGATACAGGTTAAATTATACAATACTGTTGTGAGGTGTATGCAGCTTATTTTCCAAGGGTCCTTTGTATTTATGAATTTATTTTACACTTTTATTTTATCCTGTAGCTCTTGTCATTTCCGATCCTCCAGTTAACTCATCTTCTCGCTGTTCAGGTCTAATACAGGTTTTAATATGTATGCAGTGCAACGAACGCGTCTGGTGTCGCACAATAGGGAGACAACAGAAAGGGAATGCCACAGGTACAGTAATAGGCCTAAAGATAAGATTACATCGTAGCACTATGAAATTACGGCGTCTAACTGTGAGAATATATTTTATATGACCCTACACGTGATGTGATATAGTGACTCTGACATAGTTCGGAATAAAAGAAAGCCACTTTTCCCAAGATATATATTAACTTTCCATTTATAGTTTTTCAATTTACCTCGGTGATAGGATGCAGTTACAACGAAGACGTGATCCAATTCATTATTTTCACTTGACAGGCAGGTAGGAGAGAGGAATCATTAATCTTACTGGACCGATCCGTAAGACTGCCTGTTGAGGGTAAACAACATACAGGTTGATTGATTGATTTTCTTACTCGGTGTGAGTAAAAACAAAGACCAACTTGATGGACACGTCGCTAATTTCCTCGCTGTAACAAAAGTGTTTGTGAATGTATGAAAAAAATTTAAACACATTACTGTGATGTTTTTTATTATTAAAGGTACGCTGTTATTTATTAGTCCGTCGTTACTCTAACGGCTTTCTCTACCAACATAATGCTCAACCATGTAATACCCAACTAGTATTTGGTTATGTCAGCAATGGTTTATTGTTAATGGAATCAGTGGGACGCTGTGGTCAGGGCGTTTGCTTTAAAGCGACGGTTCCTGAATGTGAATCATCTCACTTATCCTAATCACTGAGATTAATTTTAGCAGATCAACTTAACCCTGTGGGTCTCGTCTATACCAGTCAGATTTCTCTACTTCTCATCGTTAATGTACTTCGGCTACACTTAATGTTAATTTAATGTTATCTGACCTGCATTCTTAACGGCGTATATACTGGTAAGTTTAATTTTAAAGCATTTATGAATGTAATGGATTACAAAAAACTTCGGGTGCTTTTGATTTTGTCGCTCCTTGTCATAGAGCAAAGTGCAGAAAAGCTCGCAGTTGTTAGCTGCCCAAAGTTTCGTGCATCTTCGAAGTTCCATAACGGTAGAAAGTTCTTTTGACTATTAATTTCGGAAAAACATTTTCTTTTCCGACATGATAGATATATCTTCATTTATTATAGCGGTACTATTTAATTAATACTGTATTCCTACGACAATTATGTAAATTCGAGAGCGTCATTCTACAAGTTTCTCGACTAGCCCAGCGCGTGCAGAGTCTGGGTCAAGGTCGTGCACTCACGTAGCCTCCGGAGTGTTCGAACTCTTATAACTGTGCAAATTATGTCTGCACGCCGCCAGGAATATGGAAAATTATTCTGGAAATTGTGCGGGGTATATATAATCGTTAGTTACAGTTTAAAAGTTATCGTGCGGCCGGCTTAAAAGTTAGTTACAGTTGGGAATTTATCTAATGCGGATCAAGTGATTGTTGCGGATTAGTAAAAAGTGATTGTTGTGTTATTTAGTGCGGTACAGTAATAATGTGATATTATTATTGCGTGTGAAAAAATTTGACTTGAATAGTATGACAGTACCTGGTTGATTACAAATTATTTGTAACTAATTAAAGCTGGCAATTAGTGACTTCATTGTTGTCTATATTATGTTTCCACTGAACAATACGACGATCCGTGAGACCGTCGTAACAGTGTTGAAAATTGTTATTAACATTAATGTACATTAACATTAATTAACATTATTAAGATTCTAGGAACTATTATACAGAAAAAACGTTAACTGACAGTAATTATTTACAACGTTGTAATAACAAGGACAGCTGTTTTCACAACGCGGAACAATAAAGAAGGAATAACTACTAAAGAACGATTCAACTGTTGATATAATAGACATTGAGTTTTGCGTCGATGACGAGCTTGAGTAAGCTTTTGTGCGCTTTATTCTACTTGGGAACGACCAAAGCGTAAAGCGTCACGATCTGGTTATATCAAACCCGACGTACTTTGCTCTCGACTTGTACAAAAAGACTGTGAGTGTCACTCATTTATTAGTAGGCCTATTTATTTTTTACTGTATGTTTATTGTCTTCTCATAGCGTATAATACCTCTAGAATTTGGTATTTATGCTTTCGTATCCAATGCGACATAGAATATAATCTCTCAGCAGGTCTGTATGGTCTTTACCCAGCATCATTACATGGTTTTTAACTGTTTTCTGAAGCTTTTGAGTATTGCTTTCATAGGACTGTCGATTCGCTGGCTGTATTCTGTGCCAGAACGAAACCGTTACAGGTAGTACTCAGTTTTCTCTCCGAGACTGATTGTGCGTGAGAGATGATTTACAGTAACGTTTGAATTCGGGCTTATAGGAAAAGACAATACAGCCACTTAATGAACACGAGCTGCGAGATTCTGTATGAACGACGATCCACGGTTAACTGTATATGGGAAACTGTCCATCTGGAGGTCGGGTAGCGTAACCGTTAATGTGTTCCATCCTTAAGGACAGCGTCCTAAGTTTATTTAAACATTGTTCTTTTTTTATGTAAATTATTTGAGTACCACACTTAGCTTTTACAGTGATTCTCTTTAATCATAATGACCCGGAAATGAAAAAAAAACGCTACAATCAAATGTATAAACGTGATTTTTCTGAATTATTAGGCTTATTAAAAATAATTCCATTGTAGAAGAAATGCCTAATACATGAACACCGTTACCGTATAAGACAGTATTTAATTTACACACAGTTTGTCAGTTATTATTAACAAAAATGTTGTTAACACTTAATGACTTTTTTTGGCGTGTTTTAAACCCCATCAGACATTTTCGATTTTTAATGTTGGTATTTGATTTATTATTATTTACATATTATATGTTTAGTCATGTCTTGTACAGAGTGTCTTGTCACTTTTTATCTAAGGTCTTATTTTCCGGATGCTTTTTTTTCTACAACTACGGCCGTAACTCTGATTTTGAAGAAAAGTCAGACGAAAAACGGACGATGAGATCCTGTAATAGAAAGCACAGACGTGTGTGTGTGTGTGTGTGTGTGTGTGCGCGTGTGCGTGCGTGTGCGTGTGCGTGCGTGCGCGCAGCTGTTGTAGGCGACAAAGCAGTCGTTCCAGCGAACTCGCAATTACAGGCGCTACAACAGAATGCAAAACGACCAAGCAATCGTGGCACGTACTTGGCCAGCGGTCGTACTATACACTACTGTCGGCAACGAAGTTCGGTCGTTGAATACCTTTGAACAAACTCTTTTTAAGTTCTTGCAGCTTATGTAATTGAGTAATCAACATTACAAGTAATCGGCTCATGTTTATCTTCGATTTGAGCGAAAATGATTTGTAAAATGATGTGTTCGAAAATGATGTGTAAAAGCTGCCATGCTTCGAAGGGATGATTGTGGTTTGATGACAAAGATAACAAAGGTTGGCTGTCGTACGCATCAAAAACATTTAAAATCTTCAATATTTAAAATAGGGATACGATATTTATACTATGTGACGTCGTGTTCCTTGATTTGACAAATTCAGTTACCTACAAAATACAGTGGCTTTAAGTAAACATTTCATTCTGAAATGTCTGTTCAAACACCTTATGTATAGTAGAACGGTATAGTAAGAGAACAGGAAGAAGAAAGAACTTAGATGAAATGTGTAATAAATAAAGTAATTACGAATTGCTGTATAAAATGTAACTTTTATGAAAAAAGACGAGAAACTATTTAATCACATCGGCATCAAGAAAATTAAAACGTAATAATTATGATACAACAATAAAGGAATAACGTCGAAGTCATGATGGAAAAAAAGGAAAAAAAGAAGAAAAAACAGAGTTCTTATAATCAACGAAAGCAAAATAAAATTAAGTCATGTACATTTTGTAATCTTCTGTATAGTTTTTGGCGAAATTTTGACAATCGTTAAGTGTAGATATCCCAAAATACTCGAGCTTGCCATTTGAGAGTACTTGATAAAGGTCCTCAGTAAAGAAAGACGTTCATCCAATTTCATCTTTTGGTGTTGTGGGGTAGGATTAAACTACAAACGGCTGACATGTATTTGGAATCGGAAGAACAGCCTGTATCATCTGTCTCTTATGACGGAGCAAATAGAAAGTCAGGCCATCGTTTGCCTCTGGTGTGGGAATTTGTCTGTAAAGGTAGATGAGCTATTATTTGGCTGGAAGAATATGGTGCAGAAAGCGAAGGCGTATCTACGGCGGGTGGGGGGACGAATGGCACTGTCCTTCTCAAAGGGTCGAAAAAAGTTGAGTTTTATTATCTCTTAATTTTTAGATTGTTTTATTATTTTTTCAGCTGTGTACGCTAGTATAGTAGTAGCTATTTTTACTTCCATGTTGCTTAAGGAAATGGCAGTATGGTGATGGCAAAAAAAATCGTGTTCGAGATTATTGCAGATTCTGATTGTACTACACTCAAAACATGAAAAAAAGTCAATTTTCGAAATGTGTGTGTGTCTATAGATTTTTTTCTATGGCAAACGATAACAGCCGCAAATTCAAACAGAATCAAATAAATTTTTGCATACAGCCCTTATTTGTAGAGTACTAAAAACCTATTGTTTTTGCTGAAGATCGGTTAAGGGAAAGGGGTAGTTTACCTTCAACTTTTTTTTTAATCAAGGGTAATTTTTTCCTATGGAAAACGATAACAGCCGCAAATTCAAACAGAATCAAATAATGTTTTGCATACAGCCCTGAATTGTAGAGTTCTCAAGACCTATTGTTTTGGTGAATATCGGTTAATGGAAAGGGGTAGTTTACCAGCAACGTTTTATGTTTTAACTAGGGTACTTTCTATGGCAAACGATAACAGCCGAAAATTCAAACATAATCAAATCATTTTTTGCAGACAGCCCTGATTTGTAGAGTGCTCAAGACCTATTGTTTTTTGTGAAGATCGGTTAAGGGAAAGGGGTAGTTTAACTGCAACGTTTTATGTTTTTAACTAGGGTACTTTCTATGGCAAACGATAAGAGCCGCAAATTCGAAAAGAATCAAATAATTTTTTGCATACAGCCCTGATTTGTAGAGTACTCAGCACTTATTGTTTTTGGTGAAGATCGGTTAAGGGAAAGGGGTAGTTTACCTGCAACTTTTTTTTTATCAATGGTAATTTTTTTCTATGGCAAACGATAACAGCCGCAAATTCAAACAGAATCAAATAATGTTACAGCCCTGGATTGTAGAGTTTTCACGACTTGTTGGTTTTTTCAACACCTTTAAAGATAGCAATGTTGATTAGTCTTCACCTATTTTCTTTTTTTTTGTATGAAGCCGACTCGACCAGACCCCCCTCCTCAAGGCAAAATTCTAGATATTCCACTGGCAGGAGGTAAAGAAAACATTACAGTGTAACCTGGATAAAGCAGCACGCATGGAGAATCTCTGATACGGACGAAAAACAAGTGAAAAACTTATGGAAGTGCGGGAGAGAGAAAAGGTATGGTCTTGAAATAAGGCATCATTACTTGCTGCGGGCTATAACTAGAATTGTAGGAGGAACGATCAATTAGAGTATCAGATCGAGAGGCGCCATTTATTGAAAGATAATACCAGGTGTGTGTACATACGAAAGGATGACTGTACAGACAATTTATCTGGATACTGAAAATGGTTGTAATAAACAAGTTACTCTGTAATCGCCGTAGAAGGCAGAATAAGTGCACACTGATATTTTACGTACTTGTAATACGGTGACGTTTTACATATATATATATATATATATATATATATATATATATAAATTTACAGGCGACACGAAGGCTTCCAGTCTCTCCTAATCGCAGTAAATCTATATTCTGGGTACGAATCTACATAAAGTCGAATTTACTGACAGAAAGACAAATGTTGTTTTATTGAACTAACGTCATTACCGTTTCACCAGTGGATTATTTTGGTATCCCCACTACAGTTTTCCAACGCTGCCAACAGTAGGTAGGATAAACATCATAACGATCAGGCGTAGGACTAGGTCGGTATGATTCATACACGGTTTATGATTAACTGCTCCAACCGCAGTATCATTTATGTCCGCTCTTTATTGTATTTTGCACAGAGCGCGTGTGTGTACATTTAAGGTGACAGCCGTGTTATTATTGTTATTATTAATGCCTTATATAAATGATGTTGCGAATTAAAATACCAAGTACATAAATTCACCTTGGCTGGTGTCCGAACACGCTGATCTCTTTTAATTATACGCCCATAAGCTAGTTCTCCAAATGCTCTTCGCGTGAACGGTATACGTGTTGTTCCTTTTATGGGTGGAAACTGTTCTCTGTGGCATATTAAAAGCTAATCACACGCGTGATTTTGTTTTACAAATATAGACACCGCTTTCGTGTTTGAAGAATTAAAATTTCAACATCGAAGGTTCAAAGGTTTGATAAATCTTTCCGAACTGAATGAGATCACGTTACCGTGTTAATAAACGATTTTCACTTAAATATTTTAAAACGGATTCTGCAGAACGTAAATTGTAAGCAGATCTTGTGCATTTCATAAAAGTTCGACTAGAAAACCCAAGTATCGTATAGTAAGAAAACTATATTTAATCAAACGTGTCGGATAGGAAATATAATCGAGACGAGGCTAACCTAACAAATAAAGAGACGCAACAACATTGGCGTCGTCTATGAGAACATGAATAATAAAGTTCCAGAATGTATAAATAGAAAATGAAAACATCTAGTGAAAATGATACTTCAGCAAAGATCGAAGCCATGACAATGGAAACGAGTGGGAGGAGTGAATCTGATGCAATTCGCTAAAGGCAATTTTAGTCTCAGGTTACGGAAAACGCATCATACAGTAGAAGATCGCATCTGCGTTTATTCTCAACGCTCGTAACTCTACCCTCTTCCTTACAGATTACCTATCCATTATCTGATTCAGTGTGAAATATGTGGATTCATAACTTTTTCAGCCAGTTTTTCATCATTTTTTTATCATAACTGGCAAAGCTGCTATGACCAACTTAAAACAATGTTTTGACACTGAACAACAGTAGAGAGGTAATTGATTATAAAAGTACTTAGAAATTTTTGTGTGTACAATATTTATGAGTGAGATACACGAGAAATCAAACCCATCTCTTCACGCGGGGTAGGGGTGACTTTAGAGAAGATCCTCCACTACCGATGCGTTGCCTTGCACTGCCTGTGGTATAGGCAACGATGTATAATACGGTTTAAATCGATGAGTATAGGTACTGCTAGTCTTACAATAAACGGTTAACACTAGCAAAAAAGCAAACGTTATCAGTCGCAAATAGTTTTCTAAGCTCCCTCCCTTAATTGCGTTCTTGCTGTATCGCTCTTTGTCAGGCAGACACTGACAGGAAAATGACGACGACACGACGTGTCAGCTTCTTTGAATGCGATAAGCTGCAGTTGGCGAGCGCTAATTGTAGAAACCAAGTTAGAAGTCCACGTGAACTGAATTCAGCCATTTTACTAAGCGGAAACTTCATTGGCCCAGACAGGCAGTGTAATAGTTTAGGAACACATTATTACATTAAAACCTTCCGACTTTTAAGCTTTTGGTCGCGGCAGTTTACATCCGATTCGAGGATCTAGCTTATAGACCCTCTAACAATCTGATTAGAGGCTGTAAATGTTCTTATTTGTCTGAACACAGTGTGCAGTATTTTACTGTACTGTACTGACATACTATTTTACTGACAGAGTATTATTCAGTAACTGCAGCTTATCACATTCAAAGTACTCTCGTACAAAATGCTTTATTACTCGAATACGTTTAACCTAGTGCTTAGGCCTACACTTCTTGTGATGTTATAGGCGATGTTTTGAGTTCTCACGAAGACAAGCGCCAGTTCTGTGACACTTCATCCCCGTTACAGTAAATAAATTAAATAATGACATTACAAAGAGAAGGGTCTCAAGCGGCAATGATACGTGTAATTGTTGAGAAACAATTTTGGTGCACTGGACAATTTGCTGACAATTTATTACCAGTTTGGACTCTGCCTAGACAATGAAGACTATGACTGCCGTATTTTTGTCACTATTAATTGTTAGTATAAATAAGTAAGTTAACACACACACACTCACACACACGCGCGCGCGCGAGCGCGAGCGCATGGAAGATAACGCATCCATTTTTTCACGTAATTCTATTTTAACGAATATGCTCACATACTCAAAAAATACAATTATTCAACTATTTATGTTTAATTTATCCACATTTCGTCTGTTAAACATTTGTATATATTAACTTTGTTTTACTGAAGAAACATTGCTATATTGATAGAAAGTAACATACGTTACATAATATGTAATTGGTGAAATCATTACAATAGGACAAAATTTAAAGGTTATACCTTGTTCAGAGGTTTTAACGTTATGAGACGACGTAAAATAAGATATTCAAGAAATAGCCTATAAAGTGATAGGTCAGGTTACATTAACAGGTTATAAAGTGAGTGCAGCCACACGGGTCGTGTGTTTTTGTAGGCGCAGAAGTTGTCTTAGTATCAGCCGAAAAGGTAAAATACAAAGAAGAAAGATTAATTAGTTGAATGTAATAGGAGTTGTTCCAACGAGGAAGGGTAACTAGAACGTTTTGATTAAAGTAGAGTTTGCGTGCAGTGGAGGAACAGGAGTCGTGCTGGACGTCACAGGAGACGCCGGGCGTGTCCCCTGACATCACGTACACCATTTTGTTTAATGAATTAGACACTTAGAGATTTAGATAAATGTAAGACACATAGGGGCGTGTTCAGGCGGCGGCCTGACCAGACTGCAGAAACACTACGTTTCTCGGAGAGATTTGAGTAGGTCACGAATAGCCCAGGCAAAATAAGATTTGATTCGAAAAAATAAAATGGTCGATTTTATTGCTGGAATACATTAAACGTTACGCAGTTTTTTCATACTTACTAAATTAAAGGGTGGAAACTCAATTTTTCCAAAATATATTCAAGAATACGCATTTTTACAAATATCATGAATAAAAATGTAACGTTGAGACAATTTATGATAATTGGAGGGTTTAATAATACTTGATAACTGAGGAATAATAAGTCACTTTGGATGTGACAACGTGTATGCAGAGCTTTTTAAAGTGGAGGGATAAAAAAAGTAATACACTCGCTGATTTCAGTGATTTGGATTGAGGAAAGAACACCTATAAAATGGTGTTGTGGCATGATCTGCCAGTTATACAAAAAAGGAGATCCTCTAGAGTGTCGTAATTATAGAGGTATTACCCTATTCACTAACTCCTATAAAAAAATTTAATACCACGATTTATACGGGACTGCTCCCACATGTCGAAACAAACTTGACCAATACCAGTGTGGATTCAGAAAGGGAAAATCTACTGTAGACCAGATAGTCAAGTTACAACAGCTCTTGGAAAAACCATTGCATTTAATATTATCACCCACCAATTACTTATAGATTTTAAGACCGCTTAAGATAGCACAGAGATCAACTTTACATAACAGTGATGGGTCTCAATATCCCCTTAAAACTGATCCACCTGGTGAGAATTACAACGAGGGAAGTGCACGGCAAAGTTAAAATTGGGTCTGATCTGAGTGATTCTTTTAACTGAAATACTGGTTTGAGACAGAGTGATGGTTTGTCCTGCTTGCTCTTCAACATAGACTTGAAAAAGCCATAAGAGACTCCGATCTGCAAAGGACAAAAACAATATTCACAAAGTCAGTTAATTTACTGTTGATATCATTGCTCGATCTTATAACTCGATGACTGAGGCAATTCTCATCTTGAAACTTAGCCCAAAAAAGTGGGTTTAGTTATAAATGCGAATAAGACTAACAATATGAAAATGACTAAAATTGTAATAATAGATCTTAAATTTGTATTAACGGTTACGCCTTTGAAAGAGCCGATCATTGTAGATATCTTGGGTCCAATAGTAGCAACAAATTGTGATAGGCCTACTAAAATGAGATCCATCAGACTCTACCTTGGACGGTTAAAGCATATCAGAAGTAGGTCAATATCCAGATCAATAAAATGCGCCCTCTATAAAACTTAATAAGACCAGTCTTGACACATGGAGCAGAATTACGGACTATCACCAAAGTAAATGAGAGACATAATTTAACTTTTGAAAGAAAAATATTACGGAAAATGTATGAACTAATGTGTGAAAGCTGTGTATGCTGGATACGTTATAATCAAGATTTAAAAGCACTCTTTAGGGATGTAAACATTAAAAAATTAATTAAATTATCAAGGTTGAGGTGGGTCGGGCACTTGATGAGGATGACGGAGGATGAAAGTCTTGACAATGTAGCGGGATGGAAAAAGAATGAGAGAGGGTCTCCAAGCTGCGATGGATTGACGATGTGAGCAATGATGCCAAACTATTTAGACTGAGGGACTGTACCAAGGTTCGAATTGGTATGGTGATTTTTAATAAATTGAGTTGTATGGCAGCCTTCTCCAAAATAAAGCTGTCAATATTTAAAAATAAGCTTCACCGCTAAACGCCTAAGGAGAAAACTGTAATTTCATGGGAGATAAAAACCAAAGAGAAAATAAACGATCTTTTCCTTTTTAAATTATCAGTCTTTTGATTTGTCTGTAAATGTTGGGTGCTATTAAGTCATTAAGTGAAATTATACCATATACTGTCAAATCGGTCATGGGTTGTTTTGTAAGTATCAAGTGTTTGAGTATCTAAAACATTTTACGAAATAAATGTTCGTGTCAAGCGACATGCCCGCTTAACCTTTACGTGTACTAAAGTTTTATCTCTGCTTCAATAAAATCAGAATCATTTGTTATGTTTTAACCTATGGTTCTTTGTGCTTCCAATTCTTTGGTCTGGCATCTATAATGAAAATTGATTGAATATGCAAGCGCAGAGTATATTAAACTGAGAAGTAAGTATGTCGAAACCTTAGTAAGGTAATATTAAATATCGGTATGGAGAACCATACATGACTTCCATGTTCTAAGATTTATATTTAAAATCATTTTCGAAATTAAATATTTCCATAGGAACTACTTTCTTCTTCTTCTTCTTGCTTCAGCCTTAACCACAATACTGTGGTCATTAACGTATACCACCTCACGTTAGCGCACTCGATTTTCATTGATGATGGGAGTCGATAGCACTGCCGAAACGTCTGGTTTTGCAGAAAACATTGGACTACGGCTCAACAGCCCGGGAAGGAATTTTAACAAAAAACTACATCTTTGTTGCCGATAACGTAGTACACATAAAAAAATCGATATGGAGGATACATGACTTCCATGTTGTAATATCTAGGTTTAAAATAATTTACTTGAATTCGGTTCGATAATTCCTAGTTTTATGTTTAACAAATTGAATAAAATATTTCCATAGAAACAACTTCTTTGTTGCCTATAAAGTAGTACACATATAAATAAATATCGGTATGGAGAACCATACATGACTTCCATGTTCTAAGATTTATATTTAAAATCATATTCGCAATGAAATGTTTCCATAGAAAATACTTCTTCCTACTTTTTGCTTCAGCCTTAACCACAGTACTGTGGTCACTAACGTATACCACCTCACGTTTTCGCAGTCGATTTTCACTGATGATGGCAGTCTATGGCACTGCCGAAACGTCTGGTTTTGCAGAAAACATTGGACTACGGCTCAACAGCCCGGGAAGGAATTTTAACAAAAAACTACATCTTTGTTGCCGATAACGTAGTACACATATAAGAAATTCTACCCTCCATCTTCAACTATAATTTTCATTAATAGAAAATTACCCCCACTACGTTCACCTGACCTCTTAATTTATAGATATTTCATCTACGTTTCTACAGTGGATTATTATGAGCTTCTTATCAGGATACTTTATTTATCAAAATTAAGTACTTCACTCTTGTTAAAACATAAAATGTTGCAGGTAAACTACCCCTTTCTCTTAACCGATCTTCACCAAAATCAATAGGCCTTCAGTCCTCTACAATTCAGGGAAGCATGCAAAAAAATATTCGATTCTGTTTGAATGTGCGGCAGTTATCGTTCGTCATGGAAACATTTCTCTTGTTACAACATAAAATGTTGCAGGTAAACTACCCCTTTCCCTTAAACGATCTTCACCAAAATGAATAGACCTTGAGCTCTCTGCAACCCAGGAAAGGGTGCAAAAAATTATTTGATTCTCTTTGAATGTTCAGCAGTTATCGTTCATCATAAAAAATTACCCTTTTTAAAACATAAAACGTTGCTGATAAACTACCCCTTCCCTTAACCGATCTTCAACAAAATCAACAGACCTTGAGTTCTCTTTAGTTCAAAAAGGTATGGAAAAACCTAGTTGATTCTGTTTGAATTTACGGCAGTTATCGTTCGTCATATAAAAAATTTCCCTTGTTAAAACATAAAATGTTGCTGGTAAACTACCCCTTTCCCTTAACCGATCTTCACCAACACCAATAGGTATTGAGAACTCTACAATACAGGGCTGTATGCAAAACATCATTTGATTCTGTTTGAATTTGCGGCTGTTATCGTTTACCGTAGAAAAAAATTACCCTTGATAAAACACCGTTGCCGGTAAACTACCCCTTTCCCTTAACCGATCTTCACCAAAAACGACAGGTCTTGAGTACTCTACAATTCAGGCCTGCATGCAAACAATTAATTGATTCTGTTTGATTGAATTTGCGACTGTTATCGTTTGCCATAGAAAACACCCTTGATAAAACATAAAACGTTGCTGGTAAACTACCCTATTCCATCAACCGATCTTCACCAAAAGCAATAGGTCTTGAGAACTCTACAATTCAGGGCTGTATGCAAAACATTATTTGATTCTCTTTGAATTTATGGCAGTTATCATTCGTCATAGAAAAAATACCCTGGTTAAAACATAAAACGTTGCAGGTAAACTACCCCTTTCCCTTAACCTATCTTCAACAAAATCAACAGACCTTGAGTTCTGTATAATTTAAAAAGGTATGCAGAAGAGTAGTTGATTCTGTTTTAATGTACGGCAGTTATCGTTCGTCATAAAAAAATTACTCTTGATAAAACATAAAATGTTGCAGGTAAACTACCCTATTCCCTTAACCGATCTTCACCAAAACCAGCAGGTCTTGAGAACTCTACATTTTAGGGTGGTATGCAAAATATTATTTGATTCTGTTTGAATTTGCGGCTGTTATCGTTTGCCATATAAAATACCCTTGATAAAACAAAAAACGTGGCAGGTAAACTACCCCTTCCCCTTAACCGATCTTCACCAAAAACAAAGGTCTTTAGTACTCAGCAAAACACGACTGTACGCAAAAACGTATTTGATTCTGTTTGAATTTTCGGCTCTTATCGTTTGCCATAGAAAAACCCCTTTTAAAACATAAAACGTTGCAGGTAACTACCCCTTACACTTAACCGATCTTCACCAACACCAACAGGTATTGAGAACTCGACAATACAGGGCTGTATGCAAAACATCATTCGATCCTGTTTGAATTTGCGGCTGTTATCGTTTACCATAAAAAAAAGTAAAAATTACCCTTGACAAAAAACCGTTGCAAGTAAACTACCCCTATCCATTAACCGATCTTCACCAAAAACGATAGGTCTTGAGATGTCTACAATTCAGGGCTGTATGCAAAATATTCTATGATTCAGTTGAATTTGCGGCTGTTATCGTTTGCCATACAAAATACCCTTGATAAAACAAAAAACGTGGCCGGTAAACTACCCCTTTCCCTTTAACGATCTTCACCAAAACAATAGGTCTTTAGTACTCTTGAAATCAGGGCTGTATGCAAAAACTTATTTGATTCTGTTTGAATTTGCGGCTCTTATCGTTTGCCATAGAAAATACCCTTTTAAAACATAAAACGTTGCTGGTAAACTACCCCTTTCCCTTAACTGATCTTCACCAAAACCAGAAGGTCTTGAGAACTCTACAATTCAGAGCAGTATGCAAAACATTATTTGATTATGTTTGAATTTGCGGCTGTTATCCTTTGCCATAGAAAATACCCTTTTAAAACATAAAACGTTGCAGGTAAACACCCCTTTCCCTCAACCGATCTTCACCAAAACCAGCAGATCTTGAGAACTCTACATTTTAGGGCTGTATGCAAAATATTATGTGATTCTGTTTGAATTTGCGGCTGTTATCGTTTGCCATATAAAATACCCTTGATAAAACAAAAAACGTGGCAGGTAAACTACCCCTTTCCCTTAACCGATCTTCACCAAAACAAAAGGTCTTTAGTACTCAACAAAACACGACTGCATGCAAAAACTTATTTGATTCTGTTTGAATTTTCGGCTCTTATCGTTTGCCATAGAAAAACCCCTTTTAAAACATAAAACGTTGCAGGTAACTACCCCTTACACTTAACCGATCTTCACCAACACCAACAGGTATTGAGAACTCGACAATACAGCGCTGTATGCAAAACATCATTCGATTCTGTTTGGATTTGCGGCTGTTATCGTTTACCATAAAAAAAGTAAAAATTACCCTTGATAAAAAACCGTTGCAAGTAAACTACCCCTATCCATTAACCGATCTTCACCAAAAACGATAGGTCTTGAGATGTCTACAATTCAGGGCTGTATGCAAAATATTCTATGATTCAGTTGAATTTGCGGCTGTTATCGTTTGCCATACAAAATACCCTTGATAAAACAAAAAACGTGGCCGGTAAACTACCCCTTTCCCCTAAACGATCTTCACCAAAACAATAGGTCTTTAGTACTCTTGAAATCAGGGCTGTATGCAAAAACTTATTTGATTCTGTTTGAATTTGCGGCTCTTATCGTTTGCCATAGAAAATATCCTTTTAAAACATAAAATGTTGCTGGTAAACTACCCCTTTCCCTTAACTGATCTTCACCAAAACCAGAAGGTCTTGAGAACTCTACAATTCAGAGCAGTATGCAAAACATTATTTGATTATGTTTGAATTTGCGACTGTTATCCTTTGCCATAGAATATACCCTTTTAAAACATAAAACGTTGCAGGTAAACACCCCTTTCCCTCAACCGATCTTCACCAAAACCAGCAGGTCTTGAGAACTCTACATTTTAGGGCTGTATGCAAAATATTATGTGATTCTGTTTGAATTTGCGGCTGTTATCGTTTGCCATATAAAATACCCTTGATAAAACAAAAAACGTGGCAGGTAAACTACCCCTTTCCCTTAACCGATCTTCACCAAAACAAAAGGTCTTTAGTACTCAACAAAAGACGACTGCATGCAAAAACTCATTTGATTCTGTTTGAATTTTCGGCTCTTATCTTTTGCCATAGAAAAACCCCTTTTAAAACAAAACGTTGCAGGTAACTACCCCTTTCCCTTAACCGATCTTCACCAACACCAACAGGTATTGAGAACTCGACAATACAGGGCTGTATGCAAAACATCATTTGATTTTAGTACGTAGGCTTTCACGGCCGGTGTCAATATGATTGGATAAAACTTCCGGGCTGAAAGGCCGTGGTCGATTGCTTGATGCATTGGCGCTATACGTTTCGGTCGCACCACCGGTGGCCATCTTCAGTAGCAAAACTTGTTCGAATAGATGTACGCCGAACACGTCCCCAATGTACTGGGAACAAGCAACAGTGAGTTACGGCTACGAATCCTCTATTTATAGCTTTTTGGCCGCTTCAGGTGTATCGCGCGGACCAATGAGAAGCCAGCTCATCATTCTTGATTCTGATTGGCCATGGAAAATAGACCATGCCAGACACTATTTAAGGAGATGCTTTCTCCTCGGCGGTTCATAGCGACAGACGCATTCTTATGAATATGGATGGACTCCAGATGTAGGCGAGTGAAGTAACCCCGGACAGAAGACAACACGCGGGCTTCATCAAACATCACCCGGTGATCGTCGTGGGAAAGAGCGTGTTCAGCAACTGCGGACTTTTCCGGCTGGCCCAGACGGCAATATCTCCGGTGTTCAGAGAGGCGCGTCCGGACACTACGCTTCGTGGTGCCTATGTAGACCTGGCCACACGTACAAGGAATACTGTACACCCCGCACGACGAGAGTGGATCCCTGGCGTCTTTCACCGGTCGCAGGAACTGTTGGATCTTTTTGGTTGGCTTGAAGATCGTCCTGACGCCCCGCTTACTCAGCAACTTCCCGATGCGGTCAGTCACGCCACGGATGTAGGGCAAGACAGCAGAGCCAACAACCTCAGGCGACACCGACTCGTCCAGCCTACCAGATCTTCTCGGCCGGGCAGCTCTCCTAACCTTTGAGGTTAGGAGAGCTGCCCGGCCGAGAAGATCTGGTAGGCTGGACGAGTCGGTGTCGCCTGAGGTTGTTGGCTCTGCTGTCTTGCCCTACATCCGTGGCGTGACTGACCGCATCGGGAAGTTGCTGAGTAAGCGGGGCGTCAGGACGATCTTCAAGCCAACCAAAAAGATCCAACAGTTCCTGCGACCGGTGAAAGACGCCAGGGATCCACTCTCGTCGTGCGGGGTGTACAGTATTCCTTGTACGTGTGGCCAGGTCTACATAGGCACCACGAAGCGTAGTGTCCGGACGCGCCTCTCTGAACACCGGAGATATTGCCGTCTGGGCCAGCCGGAAAAGTCCGCAGTTGCTGAACACGCTCTTTCCCACGACGATCACCGGGTGATGTTTGATGAAGCCCGCGTGTTGTCTTCTGTCCGGGGTTACTTCACTCGCCTACATCTGGAGTCCATCCATATTCATAAGAATGCGTCTGTCGCTATGAACCGCCGAGGAGAAAGCATCTCCTTAAATAGTGTCTGGCATGGTCTATTTTCCATGGCCAATCAGAATCAAGAATGATGAGCTGGCTTCTCATTGGTCCGCGCGATACACCTGAAGCGGCCAAAAAGCTATAAATAGAGGATTCGTAGCCGTAACTCACTGTTGCTTGTTCCCAGTACATTGGGGACGTGTTCGGCGTACATCTATTCGAACAAGTTTTGCTACTGAAGATGGCCACCGGTGGTGCGGCCGAAACGTATAGCGCCAATGCATCAAGCAATCGACCACGGCCTTTCAGCCCGGAAGTTTTATCCAATCATATCATTTGATTTTGTTTGAATTTGCGTCTGTTATCGTTTACCATAAAAAAAATCGGTATGGAGAACCATACATGACTTCCATGTTCTAAAATTTTTATTTAAAATCATATTCGAAATGAAATATTTCCATAGGAACTACGTCTTTCTACTTATTGCTTCAGCATTAACCACAGTACTGTGGTCACTAACGTATACCACCTCACGTTTTCGCACTCGATTTTCACCGATGATGGCAGTCGATGGCACTGCCGAAAAGTCTGGTTTTGCAGAAAATATTGGACTACGGCTAAAGAGAACGGGAAGCAATTTTAACAAAAAACTACTTCTTTGTTGCCGATAACGTAGTACACATATAAAAAATTCTCCCCTCCACCTTCAACTATAATTTTTAATAATAGAAAATTACCCCCACTACGTTCACCTGACCTCATAATTTATAGATATTTCATCTACGTTTCTACAGTGGATTATTATGAGCTTCTTATCAGGATACTTTATTTATCAAAATTAAGTACTTCACTCTTGTTAAAACATAAAATGTTGCAGGTAAACTACTCCTTTCTCTTAACCGATCTTCTCCAAAATCAACAGACCTTCCGTCCTCTACAATTCAGGGAAGCATGCAAGAAAATATTTGATTCTGTTTGAATGTGCCTCAGTTATCGTTCGTCATGGAAACATTTCTCTTGTTACCACATAAAATGTTGCAGGTAAACTACCCCTTTCCCTTAACCGATCTTCACCAAAATCAATAGACCTTGAGCTCTCTGCAACTCAGGGGGTGCAAAAAATTATTTGATTCTCATTGAATTTTCGGCAGTTATCGTTCGTCATAAAAAATTACCCTTTTTAAAACATAAAACGTTGCTGATAAACTACCCCTTCCCTTAACGGATCTTCAACAAAATCAACAGACCTTGAGTTCTCTTTAGTTTAAAAAGGTATGCAAAAACCTATTTGATTCTGTTTGAATTTACGGCAGTTATCGTTCGTCATATAAAAAATTACCCTTGTTACAACATAAAATGTTGCTGGTAAACTACCCCTTTCCCTTAAACGATCTTCACCAACACCAATAGGTATTGAGAACCCTACAATACAGGGCTGTATGCAAAACATCATTTGATTCTGTTTGAATTTGCGGCTGTTATCGTTTACTATAGAAAAAAATTACCCTTGATAAAAAGCCGTTGCCGGTAAACTACCCCTTTCCCTTAACCGATCTTCACCAAAAACGACAGGCTTTAGGTACTCTACAATTCAGGCCTGTATGCAAACAATTATTTGATTCTGTTTGAATTTGCGGCTGTTATCGTTTGCCATACAAAATACCCTTGATAAAACAAAAAACGTGGCTGGTAAACTACCCCTTTCCCTTAAACGATCATCACCAAAAACAATAGGTCTTTAGTACTCAAGACATCAAGGGTATATGCAAAATCTTATTTGATTCTGTTTGAATTTGCGGCTCTTATCGTTTGCCATAGAAAATACCCTTTTAAAACATAAAACGTTGCTGGTAAACTACCCCTTTCCCTTAACTGATCTTCACCAAAACCAGAAGGTCTTGAGAACTCTACAATTCAGAGCAGTATGCAAAACATTATTTTATTATGTTTGAATTTGCGGCTGTTATCCTTTGCCATAGAAAATACCCTTTTAAAACATAAAACGTTGCAGGTAAACACCCCTTTCCCTCAACCGATCTTCACCAAAACCAGCAGGTCTTGAGAACTCTACATTTTAGGGCTGTATGCAAAATATTATGTGATTCTGTTTGAATTTGCGGCTGTTATCGTTTGCCATATAAAATACCCTTGATAAAACAAAAAACGTGGCAGGTAAACTACCCCTTTCCATTAACCGATCTTCACCAAAACAAAAGGTCTTTAGTACTCAACAAAACACGACTGCATGCAAAAACTTATTTGATTCTGTTTGAATTTTCGGCTCTTATCGTTTGCCATAGAAAAACCCCTTTTAAAACATAAAACGTTGCAGGTAACTACCCCTTACACTTAACCGATCTTCACCAACACCAACAGGTATTGAGAACTCGACAATACAGGGCTGTATGCAAAACATCATTCGATTCTGTTTGGATTTGCGGCTGTTATCGTTTACCATAAAAAAAGTAAAAATTACCCTTGATAAAAAACCGTTGTAAGTAAACTACCCCTATCCATTAACCGATCTTCACCAAAAACGATAGGTCTTGAGATGTCTACAATTCAGGGCTGTATGCAAAATATTCTATGATTCTGTTGAATTTGCGGCTGTTATCGTTTGCCATAGAAAATACCCTTGATAAAACAAAAAACGTGGCCGGTAAACTACCCCTTTCCCTTAAACGATCTTCACCAAAACAATAGGTCTTTAGTACTCTTGAAATCAGGGCTGTATGCAAAAACTTATTTGATTCTGTTTGAATTTGCGGCTCTTATCGTTTGCCATAGAAAATACCCTTTTAAAACATAAAACGTTGCTGGTAAACTACCCCTTTCCCTTAACTGATCTTCACCAAAACCAGAAGGTCTTGAGAACTGTACAATTCAGAGCAGTATGCAAAACATTATTTGATTATGTTTGAATTTGCGGCTGTTATCCTTTGCCATAGAAAATACCCTTTTAAAACATAAAACGTTGCAGGTAAACACCCCTTTCCCTCAACCGATCTTCACCAAAACCAGCAGGTCTTGAGAACTCTACATTTTAGGGCTGTATGCAAAATATTATGTGATTCTGTTTGAATTTGCGGCTGTTATCGTTTGCCATACAAAATACCCTTGATAAAACAAAAAACGTGGCCGGTAAACTACCCCTTTCCCTTAAACGATCTTCACCAAAACAATAAGTCTTTAGTACTCTTGAAATCAGGGCTGTATGCAAAAACTTATTTGATTCTGTTTGAATTTGCGGCTCTTATCGTTTGCCATAGAAAACACCCTTTTAAAACATAAAACGTTGCTGGTAAACTACCCCTTTCCCTTAACTGATCTTCACCAAAACCAGAAGGTCTTGAGAACTCTACAATTCAGAGCAGTATGCAAAACATTATTTGATTATGTTTGAATTTGCGGCTGTTATCCTTTGCCATAGAAAATACCCTTTTAAAACATAAAACGTTGCAGGTAAACACCCCTTTCCCTCAACCGTTCTTCACCAAAACCAGCAGGTCTTGAGAACTCTACATTTTAGGGCTGTATGCAAAATATTATGTGATTCTGTTTGAATTTGCGGCTGTTATCGTTTGCCATATAAAATACCCTTGATAAAACAAAAAACGTGGCAGGTAAACTACCCCTTTCCCTTAACCGATCTTCACCAAAAGGAAAGGTCTTTAGTACTCAACAAAACACGACTGCATGCAAAAACTTATTTGATTCTGTTTGAATTTTCGGCTCTTATCGTTTGCCATAGAAAAACCCCTTTTAAAACATAAAACGTTGCAGGTAACTACCCCTTACACTTAACCGATCTTCACCAACACCAACAGGTATTGAGAACTCGACAATACAGGGCTGTATGCAAAACATCATTCGATTCTGTTTGGATTTGCGGCTGTTATCGTTTACCATAAAAAAAGTAAAAATTACCCTTGATAAAAAACCGTTGCAAGTAAACTACCCCTATCCATTAACCGATCTTCACCAAAAACGATAGGTCTTGAGATGTCTACAATTCAGGGCTGTATGCAAAATATTCTATGATTCTGTTGAATTTGCGGCTGTTATCGTTTGCCATACAAAATACCCTTGATAAAACAAAAAACGTGGCCGGTAAACTACCCCTTTCCCCTAAACGATCTTCACCAAAACAATAGGTCTTTAGTACTCTTGAAATCACGGCTGTATGCAAAAACTTATTTGATTCTGTTTGAATTTTCGGCTCTTATCTTTTGCCATAGAAAAACCCCTTTTAAAACAAAACGTTGCAGGTAACTACCCCTTTCCCTTAACCGATCTTCACCAACACCAACAGGTATTGAGAACTCGACAATACAGGGCTGTATGCAAAACATCATTCGATTTTGTTTGAATTTGCGTCTGTTATCGTTTACCATAAAAAAAATCGGTATGGAGAACCATACATGACTTCCATGTTCTAAAATTTTTATTTAAAATCATATTCGAAATGAAATATTTCCATAGGAACTACGTCTTTCTACTTATTGCTTCAGCATTAACCACAGTACTGTGGTCACTAACGTATACCACCTCACGTTTTCGCACTCGATTTTCACCGATGATGGCAGTCGATGGCACTGCCGAAAAGTCTGGTTTTGCAGAAAACATTGGACTACGGCTAAAGAGAACGGGAAGCAATTTTAACAGAAAACTACTTCTTTGTTGCCGATAACGTAGTACACATATAAAAAATTCTCCCCTCCACCTTCAACTATAATTTTTAATAATAGAAAATTACCCCCACTACGTTCACCTGACCTCATAATTTATAGATATTTCATCTACGTTTCTACAGTGGATTATTATGAGCTTCTTATCAGGATACTTTATTTATCAAAATTAAGTACTTCACTCTTGTTAAAACATAAAATGTTGCAGGTAAACTACTCCTTTCTCTTAACCGATCTTCTCCAAAATCAACAGACCTTCCGTCCTCTACAATTCAGGGAAGCATGCAAGAAAATATTTGATTCTGTTTGAATGTGCCTCAGTTATCGTTCGTCATGGAAACATTTCTCTTGTTACCACATAAAATGTTGCAGGTAAATTACCCCTTTCCCTTAACCGATCTTCACCAAAATCAATAGACCTTGAGCTCTCTGCAACTCAGGGGGTGCAAAAAATTATTTGATTCTCATTGAATTTTCGGCAGTTATCGTTCGTCATAAAAAATTACCCTTTTTAAAACATAAAACGTTGCTGATAAACTACCCCTTCCCTTAACGGATCTTCAACAAAATCAACAGACCTTGAGTTCTCTTTAGTTTAAAAAGGTATGCAAAAACCTATTTGATTCTGTTTGAATTTACGGCAGTTATCGTTCGTCATATAAAAAATTACCCTTGTTACAACATAAAATGTTGCTGGTAAACTACCCCTTTCCCTTAACCGATCTTCACCAACACCAATAGGTATTGAGAACTCTACAATACAGGGCTGTATGCAAAACATCATTTGATTCTGTTTGAATTTGCGGCTGTTATCGTTTACTATAGAAAAAAATTACCCTTGATAAAAAGCCGTTGCCGGTAAACTACCCCTTTCCCTTAACCGATCTTCACCAAAAACGACAGGCTTTAGGTACTCTACAATTCAGGCCTGTATGCAAACAATTATTTGATTCTGTTTTAATTTGCGGCTGTTATCGTTTGCCATACAAAATACCCTTGATAAAACAAAAAACGTGGCTGGTAAACTACCCCTTTCCCTTAAACGATCATCACCAAAAACAATAGGTCTTTAGTACTCAAGACATCAAGGGTATATGCAAAATCTTATTTGATTCTGTTTGAATTTGCGGCTCTTATCGTTTACCATAGAAAATACCCTTTTAAAACATAAAACGTTGCTGGTAAACTACCCCTTTCCCTTAACTGATCTTCACCAAAACCAGAAGGTATTGAGAACTCTACAATTCAGAGCAGTATGCAAAACATTATTTGATTATGTTTGAATTTGCGGCTGTTATCCTTTGCCATAAAAAATACCCTTTTAAAACATAAAACGTTGCAGGTAAACACCCCTTTCCCTCAACCGATCTTCACCAAAACCAGCAGGTCTTGAGAACTCTACATTTTAGGGCTGTATGCAAAAAATTATTTGATTCTGTTTGAATTTGCGGCTCTTATCGTTTGCCATAGAAAAACCCCTTTTAAAACATAAAACGTTGCAGGTAACTACCCCTTACACTTAACCGATCTTCACCAACACCAACAGGTATTGAGAACTCGACAATACAGGGCTGTATGCAAAACATCATTTGATTCTGTTTGGATTTGCGGCTGTTATCGTTTACCATAAAAAAAGTAAAAATTACCCTTGATAAAAAACCGTTGCAAGTAAACTACCCCTATCCATTAACCGATCTTCACCAAAAACGATAGGTCTTGAGATGTCTACAATTCAGGGCTGTATGCAAAATATTCTATGATTCTGTTGAATTTGCGGCTGTTTTCGTTTGCCATACAAAATACCCTTGATAAAACAAAAAACGTGGCCGGTATACTACCCCTTTCCATTAAACGATCTTCACCAAAACAATAGGTCTTTAGTACTCAACAAAACACGACTGCATGCAAAAACTTATTTGATTCTGTTTGAATTTTCGGCTCTTATCGTTTGCCATAGAAAAACCCCTTTTAAAACATAAAACGTTGCAGGTAACTACCCCTTACACTTAACCGATCTTCACCAACACCAACAGGTATTGAGAACTCGACAATACAGGGCTGTATGCAAAACATCATTCGATTCTGTTTGGATTTGCGGCTGTTATCGTTTACCAAAAAAAAAGTAAAAATTACCCTTGATAAAAAACCGTTGCAAGTAAACTACCCCTATCCATTAACCGATCTTCACCAAAAACGATAGGTTTTGAGATGTCTACAATTCAGGGCTGTATGCAAAATATTCTATGATTCTGTTGAATTTGCGGCTGTTATCGTTTGCCATACAAAATACCCTTGATAAAACAAAAACGTGGCCGGTAAACTACCCCTTTCCCTTAAACGATCTTCACCAAAACAATAGGTCTTTAGTACTCTTGAAATCAGGGCTGTATGCAAAAACTTATTTGATTCTGTTTGAATTTGCGGCTCTTATCGTTTGCCATAGAAAACACCCTTTTAAAACATAAAACGTTGCTGGTAAACTACCCCTTTCCCTTAACTGATCTTCACCAAAACCAGAAGGTCTTGAGAACTATACAATTCAGAGCAGTATGCAAAACATTATTTGATTATGTTTGAATTTGCGGCTGTTATCCTTTGCCATAGAAAATACCTTTTTAAAACATAAAACGTTGCAGGTAAACACCCCTTTCCCTCAACCGATCTTCACCAAAACCAACAGGTCTTGAGAACTCTACATTTTAGGGCTGTATGCAAAATATTAAGTGATTCTGTTTGAATTTGCGGCTGTTATCGTTTGCCATATAAAATACCCTTGATAAAACAAAAAACGTGGCAGGTAAACTACCCCTTTCCCTTAACCGATCTTCACCAAAACAAAAGGTCTTTAGTACTCAACAAAACACGACTGCATGCAAAAACTTATTTGATTCTGTTTGAATTTTCGGCTCTTATCGTTTGCCATAGAAAAACCCCTTTTAAAACATAAACGTTGCAGGTAACTACCCCTTACACTTAACCGATCTTCACCAACACCAACAGGTATTGAGAACTCGACAATACAGGGCTGTATGCAAAACATCATTCGATTCTGTTTGGATTTGCGGCTGTTATCGTTTACCATAAAAAAAGTAAAAATTACCCTTGATAAAAAACCGTTACAAGTAAACTACCCCTATCCATTAACCGATCTTCACCAAAAACGATAGGTCTTGAGATGTCTACAATTCAGGGCTGTATGCAAAATATTCTATGATTCTGTTGAATTTGCGGCTGTTATCGTTTGCCATACAAAATACCCTTGATAAAACAAAAAACGTGGCCGGTAAACTACCCCTTTCCCTTAAACGATCTTCACCAAAAACAATAGGTCTTTAGTACTCAAGACATCAAGGGTATATGCAAAATCTTATTTGATTCTGTTTGAATTTGCGGCTCTTATCGTTTGCCATAGAAAATACCCTTTTAAAACATAAAACGTTGCTGGTAAACTACCCCTTTCCCTTAACTGATCTTCACCAAAACCAGAAGGTCTTGAGAACTCTACAATTCAGAGCAGTATGCAAAACATTATTTGATTATGTTTGAATTTGCGGCTGTTATCCTTTGCCATAGAATATACCCTTTTAAAACATAAAACGTTGCAGGTAAACACCCCTTTCCCTCAACCGATCTTCACCAAAACCAGCAGGTCTTTAGAACTCTACATTTTAGGGCTGTATGCAAAATATTATGTGATTCTGTTTGAATTTGCGGCTGTTATCCTTTGCCATATAAAATACCCTTGATAAAACAAAAAACGTGGCAGGTAAACTACCCCTTTCCCTTAACCGATCTTCACCAAAACAAAAGGTCTTTAGTACTCAACAAAAGACGACTGCATGCAAAAACTTATTTGATTCTGATTGAATTTTCGGCTCTTATCGTTTGCCATAGAAAAACCCCTTTTAAAACATAAAACGTTGCAGGTAACTACCCCTTACACTTAACCGATCTTCACCAACACCAACAGGTATTGAGAACTCGACAATACAGGGCTGTATGCAAAACATCATTCGATTCTGTTTGGATTTGCGGCTGTTATCGTTTACCATAAAAAAAGTAAAAATTACCCTTGATAAAAAACCGTTGCAAGTAAACTACCCCTATCCATTAACCGATCTTCACCAAAAACGATAGGTCTTGAGATGTCTACAATTCAGGGCTGTATGCAAAATATTCTATGATTCTGTTGAATTTGCGGCTGTTATCGTTTGCCATACAAAATACCCTTGATAAAACAAAAACTTGGCCGGTAAACTACCCCTTTCCATTAAACGATCTTCACCAAAACAATAGGTCTTTAGTACTCTTGAAATCAGGGCTGTATGCAAAAACTTATTTGATTCTGTTTGAATTTGCGGCTCTTATCGTTTGCCATAGAAAACACCCTTTTAAAACATAAAACGTTGCTGGTAAACTACCCCTTTCCCTTAACTGATCTTCACCAAAACCAGAAGGTCTTGAGAACTATACAATTCAGAGCAGTATGCAAAACATTATTTGATTATGTTTGAATTTGCGGCTGTTATCCTTTGCCAAAAAAAATACCTTTTTAAAACATAAAACGTTGCAGGTAAACACCCCTTTCCCTCAACCGATCTTCACCAAAATCAGCAGGTCTTGAGAACTCTACATTTTAGGGGTGTATGCAAAATATTAAGTGATTCTGTTTGAATTTGCGGCTGTTATCGTTTGCCATATAAAATACCCTTGATAAAACAAAAAACGTGGCAGGTAAACTACCCCTTTCCCTTAAACGATCTTCACCAAAACAAAAGGTCTTTAGTACTCAACAAAACACGACTGCATGCAAAAACTTATTTGATTCTGTTTGAATTTTCGGCTCTTATCGTTTGCCATAGAAAAACCCCTTTTAAAACAAAACGTTGCAGGTAACTACCCCTTTCCCTTAACCGATCTTCACCAACACCAACAGGTATTGAGAACTCGACAATACAGGGCTGTATGCAAAACATCATTCGATTTTGTTTGAATTTGCGTCTGTTATCGTTTACCATAAAAAAAATCGGTATGGAGAACCATACATGACTTCCATGTTCTAAAATTTTTATTTAAAATCATATTCGAAATGAAATATTTCCATAGGAACTACGTCTTTCTACTTATTGCTTCAGCATTAACCACAGTACTGTGGTGACTAACGTATACCACCTCACGTTTTCGCACTCGATTTTCACCGATGATGGCAGTCGATGGCACTGCCGAAAAGTCTGGTTTTGCAGAAAACATTGGACTACGGCTAAAGAGAACGGGAAGCAATTTTAACAGAAAACTACTTCTTTGTTGCCGATAACGTAGTACACATATAAAAAATTCTCCCCTCCACCTTCAACTATAATTTTTAATAATAGAAAATTACCCCCACTACGTTCACCTGACCTCATAATTTATAGATATTTCATCTACGTTTCTACAGTGGATTATTATGAGCTTCTTATCAGGATACTTTATTTATCAAAATTAAGTACTTCACTCTTGTTAAAACATAAAATGTTGCAGGTAAACTACTCCTTTCTCTTAACCGATCTTCTCCAAAATCAACAGACCTTCCGTCCTCTACAATTCAGGGAAGCATGCAAGAAAATATTTGATTCTGTTTGAATGTGCCTCAGTTATCGTTCGTCATGGAAACATTTCTCTTGTTACCACATAAAATGTTGCAGGTAAATTACCCCTTTCCCTTAACCGATCTTCACCAAAATCAATAGACCTTGAGCTCTCTGCAACTCAGGGGGTGCAAAAAATTATTTGATTCTCATTGAATTTTCGGCAGTTATCGTTCGTCATAAAAAATTACCCTTTTTAAAACATAAAACGTTGCTGATAAACTACCCCTTCCCTTAACGGATCTTCAACAAAATCAACAGACCTTGAGTTCTCTTTAGTTTAAAAAGGTATGCAAAAACCTATTTGATTCTGTTTGAATTTACGGCAGTTATCGTTCGTCATATAAAAAATTACCCTTGTTACAACATAAAATGTTGCTGGTAAACTACCCCTTTCCCTTAACCGATCTTCACCAACACCAATAGGTATTGAGAACTCTACAATACAGGGCTGTATGCAAAACATCATTTGATTCTGTTTGAATTTGCGGCTGTTATCGTTTACTATAGAAAAAAATTACCCTTGATAAAAAGCCGTTGCCGGTAAACTACCCCTTTCCCTTAACCGATCTTCACCAAAAACGACAGGCTTTAGGTACTCTACAATTCAGGCCTGTATGCAAACAATTATTTGATTCTGTTTTAATTTGCGGCTGTTATCGTTTGCCATACAAAATACCCTTGATAAAACAAAAAACGTGGCTGGTAAACTACCCCTTTCCCTTAAACGATCATCACCAAAAACAATAGGTCTTTAGTACTCAAGACATCAAGGGTATATGCAAAATCTTATTTGATTCTGTTTGAATTTGCGGCTCTTATCGTTTACCATAGAAAATACCCTTTTAAAACATAAAACGTTGCTGGTAAACTACCCCTTTCCCTTAACTGATCTTCACCAAAACCAGAAGGTCTTGAGAACTCTACAATTCAGAGCAGTATGCAAAACATTATTTGATTATGTTTGAATTTGCGGCTGTTATCCTTTGCCATAAAAAATACCCTTTTAAAACATAAAACGTTGCTGGTAAACACCCCTTTCCCTCAACCGATCTTCACCAAAACCAGCAGGTCTTGAGAACTCTACATTTTAGGGCTGTATGCAAAAAATTATTTGATTCTGTTTGAATTTGCGGCTCTTATCGTTTGCCATAGAAAAACCCCTTTTAAAACATAAAACGTTGCAGGTAACTACCCCTTACACTTAACCGATCTTCACCAACACCAACAGGTATTGAGAACTCGACAATACAGGGCTGTATGCAAAACATCATTTGATTCTGTTTGGATTTGCGGCTGTTATCGTTTACCATAAAAAAAGTAAAAATTACCCTTGATAAAAAACCGTTGCAAGTAAACTACCCCTATCCATTAACCGATCTTCACCAAAAACGATAGGTCTTGAGATGTCTACAATTCAGGGCTGTATGCAAAATATTCTATGATTCTGTTGAATTTGCGGCTGTTTTCGTTTGCCATACAAAATACCCTTGATAAAACAAAAAACGTGGCCGGTATACTACCCCTTTCCCTTAAACGATCTTCACCAAAACAATAGGTCTTTAGTACTCAACAAAACACGACTGCATGCAAAAACTTATTTGATTCTGTTTGAATTTTCGGCTCTTATCGTTTGCCATAGAAAAACCCCTTTTAAAACATAAAACGTTGCAGGTAACTACCCCTTACACTTAACCGATCTTCACCAACACCAACAGGTATTGAGAACTCGACAATACAGGGCTGTATGCAAAACATCATTCGATTCTGTTTGGATTTGCGGCTGTTATCGTTTGCCATACAAAATACCCTTGATAAAACAAAAAACGTGGCCGGTAAACTACCCCTTTCCCTTAAACGATCTTCACCAAAACAATAAGTCTTTAGTACTCTTGAAATCAGGGCTGTATGCAAAAACTTATTTGATTCTGTTTGAATTTGCGGCTCTTATCGTTTGCCATAGAAAACACCCTTTTAAAACATAAAACGTTGCTGGTAAACTACCCCTTTCCCTTAACTGATCTTCACCAAAACCAGAAGGTCTTGAGAACTCTACAATTCAGAGCAGTATGCAAAACATTATTTGATTATGTTTGAATTTGCGGCTGTTATCCTTTGCCATAGAAAATACCCTTTTAAAACATAAAACGTTGCAGGTAAACACCCCTTTCCCTCAACCGTTCTTCACCAAAACCAGCAGGTCTTGAGAACTCTACATTTTAGGGCTGTATGCAAAATATTATGTGATTCTGTTTGAATTTGCGGCTGTTATCGTTTGCCATATAAAATACCCTTGATAAAACAAAAAACGTGGCAGGTAAACTACCCCTTTCCCTTAACCGATCTTCACCAAAAGGAAAGGTCTTTAGTACTCAACAAAACACGACTGCATGCAAAAACTTATTTGATTCTGTTTGAATTTTCGGCTCTTATCGTTTGCCATAGAAAAACCCCTTTTAAAACATAAAACGTTGCAGGTAACTACCCCTTACACTTAACCGATCTTCACCAACACCAACAGGTATTGAGAACTCGACAATACAGGGCTGTATGCAAAACATCATTCGATTCTGTTTGGATTTGCGGCTGTTATCGTTTACCATAAAAAAAGTAAAAATTACCCTTGATAAAAAACCGTTGCAAGTAAACTACCCCTATCCATTAACCGATCTTCACCAAAAACGATAGGTCTTGAGATGTCTACAATTCAGGGCTGTATGCAAAATATTCTATGATTCTGTTGAATTTGCGGCTGTTATCGTTTGCCATACAAAATACCCTTGATAAAACAAAAAACGTGGCCGGTAAACTACCCCTTTCCCCTAAACGATCTTCACCAAAACAATAGGTCTTTAGTACTCTTGAAATCACGGCTGTATGCAAAAACTTATTTGATTCTGTTTGAATTTTCGGCTCTTATCTTTTGCCATAGAAAAACCCCTTTTAAAACAAAACGTTGCAGGTAACTACCCCTTTCCCTTAACCGATCTTCACCAACACCAACAGGTATTGAGAACTCGACAATACAGGGCTGTATGCAAAACATCATTCGATTTTGTTTGAATTTGCGTCTGTTATCGTTTACCATAAAAAAAATCGGTATGGAGAACCATACATGACTTCCATGTTCTAAAATTTTTATTTAAAATCATATTCGAAATGAAATATTTCCATAGGAACTACGTCTTTCTACTTATTGCTTCAGCATTAACCACAGTACTGTGGTCACTAACGTATACCACCTCACGTTTTCGCACTCGATTTTCACCGATGATGGCAGTCGATGGCACTGCCGAAAAGTCTGGTTTTGCAGAAAACATTGGACTACGGCTAAAGAGAACGGGAAGCAATTTTAACAGAAAACTACTTCTTTGTTGCCGATAACGTAGTACACATATAAAAAATTCTCCCCTCCACCTTCAACTATAATTTTTAATAATAGAAAATTACCCCCACTACGTTCACCTGACCTCATAATTTATAGATATTTCATCTACGTTTCTACAGTGGATTATTATGAGCTTCTTATCAGGATACTTTATTTATCAAAATTAAGTACTTCACTCTTGTTAAAACATAAAATGTTGCAGGTAAACTACTCCTTTCTCTTAACCGATCTTCTCCAAAATCAACAGACCTTCCGTCCTCTACAATTCAGGGAAGCATGCAAGAAAATATTTGATTCTGTTTGAATGTGCCTCAGTTATCGTTCGTCATGGAAACATTTCTCTTGTTACCACATAAAATGTTGCAGGTAAATTACCCCTTTCCCTTAACCGATCTTCACCAAAATCAATAGACCTTGAGCTCTCTGCAACTCAGGGGGTGCAAAAAATTATTTGATTCTCATTGAATTTTCGGCAGTTATCGTTCGTCATAAAAAATTACCCTTTTTAAAACATAAAACGTTGCTGATAAACTACCCCTTCCCTTAACGGATCTTCAACAAAATCAACAGACCTTGAGTTCTCTTTAGTTTAAAAAGGTATGCAAAAACCTATTTGATTCTGTTTGAATTTACGGCAGTTATCGTTCGTCATATAAAAAATTACCCTTGTTACAACATAAAATGTTGCTGGTAAACTACCCCTTTCCCTTAACCGATCTTCACCAACACCAATAGGTATTGAGAACTCTACAATACAGGGCTGTATGCAAAACATCATTTGATTCTGTTTGAATTTGCGGCTGTTATCGTTTACTATAGAAAAAAATTACCCTTGATAAAAAGCCGTTGCCGGTAAACTACCCCTTTCCCTTAACCGATCTTCACCAAAAACGACAGGCTTTAGGTACTCTACAATTCAGGCCTGTATGCAAACAATTATTTGATTCTGTTTTAATTTGCGGCTGTTATCGTTTGCCATACAAAATACCCTTGATAAAACAAAAAACGTGGCTGGTAAACTACCCCTTTCCCTTAAACGATCATCACCAAAAACAATAGGTCTTTAGTACTCAAGACATCAAGGGTATATGCAAAATCTTATTTGATTCTGTTTGAATTTGCGGCTCTTATCGTTTACCATAGAAAATACCCTTTTAAAACATAAAACGTTGCTGGTAAACTACCCCTTTCCCTTAACTGATCTTCACCAAAACCAGAAGGTATTGAGAACTCTACAATTCAGAGCAGTATGCAAAACATTATTTGATTATGTTTGAATTTGCGGCTGTTATCCTTTGCCATAAAAAATACCCTTTTAAAACATAAAACGTTGCAGGTAAACACCCCTTTCCCTCAACCGATCTTCACCAAAACCAGCAGGTCTTGAGAACTCTACATTTTAGGGCTGTATGCAAAAAATTATTTGATTCTGTTTGAATTTGCGGCTCTTATCGTTTGCCATAGAAAAACCCCTTTTAAAACATAAAACGTTGCAGGTAACTACCCCTTACACTTAACCGATCTTCACCAACACCAACAGGTATTGAGAACTCGACAATACAGGGCTGTATGCAAAACATCATTTGATTCTGTTTGGATTTGCGGCTGTTATCGTTTACCATAAAAAAAGTAAAAATTACCCTTGATAAAAAACCGTTGCAAGTAAACTACCCCTATCCATTAACCGATCTTCACCAAAAACGATAGGTCTTGAGATGTCTACAATTCAGGGCTGTATGCAAAATATTCTATGATTCTGTTGAATTTGCGGCTGTTTTCGTTTGCCATACAAAATACCCTTGATAAAACAAAAAACGTGGCCGGTATACTACCCCTTTCCATTAAACGATCTTCACCAAAACAATAGGTCTTTAGTACTCAACAAAACACGACTGCATGCAAAAACTTATTTGATTCTGTTTGAATTTTCGGCTCTTATCGTTTGCCATAGAAAAACCCCTTTTAAAACATAAAACGTTGCAGGTAACTACCCCTTACACTTAACCGATCTTCACCAACACCAACAGGTATTGAGAACTCGACAATACAGGGCTGTATGCAAAACATCATTCGATTCTGTTTGGATTTGCGGCTGTTATCGTTTACCAAAAAAAAAGTAAAAATTACCCTTGATAAAAAACCGTTGCAAGTAAACTACCCCTATCCATTAACCGATCTTCACCAAAAACGATAGGTTTTGAGATGTCTACAATTCAGGGCTGTATGCAAAATATTCTATGATTCTGTTGAATTTGCGGCTGTTATCGTTTGCCATACAAAATACCCTTGATAAAACAAAAACGTGGCCGGTAAACTACCCCTTTCCCTTAAACGATCTTCACCAAAACAATAGGTCTTTAGTACTCTTGAAATCAGGGCTGTATGCAAAAACTTATTTGATTCTGTTTGAATTTGCGGCTCTTATCGTTTGCCATAGAAAACACCCTTTTAAAACATAAAACGTTGCTGGTAAACTACCCCTTTCCCTTAACTGATCTTCACCAAAACCAGAAGGTCTTGAGAACTATACAATTCAGAGCAGTATGCAAAACATTATTTGATTATGTTTGAATTTGCGGCTGTTATCCTTTGCCATAGAAAATACCTTTTTAAAACATAAAACGTTGCAGGTAAACACCCCTTTCCCTCAACCGATCTTCACCAAAACCAACAGGTCTTGAGAACTCTACATTTTAGGGCTGTATGCAAAATATTAAGTGATTCTGTTTGAATTTGCGGCTGTTATCGTTTGCCATATAAAATACCCTTGATAAAACAAAAAACGTGGCAGGTAAACTACCCCTTTCCCTTAACCGATCTTCACCAAAACAAAAGGTCTTTAGTACTCAACAAAACACGACTGCATGCAAAAACTTATTTGATTCTGTTTGAATTTTCGGCTCTTATCTTTTGCCATAGAAAAACCCCTTTTAAAACATAAACGTTGCAGGTAACTACCCCTTACACTTAACCGATCTTCACCAACACCAACAGGTATTGAGAACTCGACAATACAGGGCTGTATGCAAAACATCATTCGATTCTGTTTGGATTTGCGGCTGTTATCGTTTACCATAAAAAAAGTAAAAATTACCCTTGATAAAAAACCGTTACAAGTAAACTACCCCTATCCATTAACCGATCTTCACCAAAAACGATAGGTCTTGAGATGTCTACAATTCAGGGCTGTATGCAAAATATTCTATGATTCTGTTGAATTTGCGGCTGTTATCGTTTGCCATACAAAATACCCTTGATAAAACAAAAAACGTGGCCGGTAAACTACCCCTTTCCCTTAAACGATCTTCACCAAAAACAATAGGTCTTTAGTACTCAAGACATCAAGGGTATATGCAAAATCTTATTTGATTCTGTTTGAATTTGCGGCTCTTATCGTTTGCCATAGAAAATACCCTTTTAAAACATAAAACGTTGCTGGTAAACTACCCCTTTCCCTTAACTGATCTTCACCAAAACCAGAAGGTCTTGAGAACTCTACAATTCAGAGCAGTATGCAAAACATTATTTGATTATGTTTGAATTTGCGGCTGTTATCCTTTGCCATAGAATATACCCTTTTAAAACATAAAACGTTGCAGGTAAACACCCCTTTCCCTCAACCGATCTTCACCAAAACCAGCAGGTCTTTAGAACTCTACATTTTAGGGCTGTATGCAAAATATTATGTGATTCTGTTTGAATTTGCGGCTGTTATCCTTTGCCATATAAAATACCCTTGATAAAACAAAAAACGTGGCAGGTAAACTACCCCTTTCCCTTAACCGATCTTCACCAAAACAAAAGGTCTTTAGTACTCAACAAAAGACGACTGCATGCAAAAACTTATTTGATTCTGATTGAATTTTCGGCTCTTATCGTTTGCCATAGAAAAACCCCTTTTAAAACATAAAACGTTGCAGGTAACTACCCCTTACACTTAACCGATCTTCACCAACACCAACAGGTATTGAGAACTCGACAATACAGGGCTGTATGCAAAACATCATTCGATTCTGTTTGGATTTGCGGCTGTTATCGTTTACCATAAAAAAAGTAAAAATTACCCTTGATAAAAAACCGTTGCAAGTAAACTACCCCTATCCATTAACCGATCTTCACCAAAAACGATAGGTCTTGAGATGTCTACAATTCAGGGCTGTATGCAAAATATTCTATGATTCTGTTGAATTTGCGGCTGTTATCGTTTGCCATACAAAATACCCTTGATAAAACAAAAACTTGGCCGGTAAACTACCCCTTTCCATTAAACGATCTTCACCAAAACAATAGGTCTTTAGTACTCTTGAAATCAGGGCTGTATGCAAAAACTTATTTGATTCTGTTTGAATTTGCGGCTCTTATCGTTTGCCATAGAAAACACCCTTTTAAAACATAAAACGTTGCTGGTAAACTACCCCTTTCCCTTAACTGATCTTCACCAAAACCAGAAGGTCTTGAGAACTATACAATTCAGAGCAGTATGCAAAACATTATTTGATTATGTTTGAATTTGCGGCTGTTATCCTTTGCCAAAAAAAATACCTTTTTAAAACATAAAACGTTGCAGGTAAACACCCCTTTCCCTCAACCGATCTTCACCAAAATCAGCAGGTCTTGAGAACTCTACATTTTAGGGGTGTATGCAAAATATTAAGTGATTCTGTTTGAATTTGCGGCTGTTATCGTTTGCCATATAAAATACCCTTGATAAAACAAAAAACGTGGCAGGTAAACTACCCCTTTCCCTTAAACGATCTTCACCAAAACAAAAGGTCTTTAGTACTCAACAAAACACGACTGCATGCAAAAACTTATTTGATTCTGTTTGAATTTTCGGCTCTTATCGTTTGCCATAGAAAAACCCCTTTTAAAACAAAACGTTGCAGGTAACTACCCCTTTCCCTTAACCGATCTTCACCAACACCAACAGGTATTGAGAACTCGACAATACAGGGCTGTATGCAAAACATCATTCGATTTTGTTTGAATTTGCGTCTGTTATCGTTTACCATAAAAAAAATCGGTATGGAGAACCATACATGACTTCCATGTTCTAAAATTTTTATTTAAAATCATATTCGAAATGAAATATTTCCATAGGAACTACGTCTTTCTACTTATTGCTTCAGCATTAACCACAGTACTGTGGTGACTAACGTATACCACCTCACGTTTTCGCACTCGATTTTCACCGATGATGGCAGTCGATGGCACTGCCGAAAAGTCTGGTTTTGCAGAAAACATTGGACTACGGCTAAAGAGAACGGGAAGCAATTTTAACAGAAAACTACTTCTTTGTTGCCGATAACGTAGTACACATATAAAAAATTCTCCCCTCCACCTTCAACTATAATTTTTAATAATAGAAAATTACCCCCACTACGTTCACCTGACCTCATAATTTATAGATATTTCATCTACGTTTCTACAGTGGATTATTATGAGCTTCTTATCAGGATACTTTATTTATCAAAATTAAGTACTTCACTCTTGTTAAAACATAAAATGTTGCAGGTAAACTACTCCTTTCTCTTAACCGATCTTCTCCAAAATCAACAGACCTTCCGTCCTCTACAATTCAGGGAAGCATGCAAGAAAATATTTGATTCTGTTTGAATGTGCCTCAGTTATCGTTCGTCATGGAAACATTTCTCTTGTTACCACATAAAATGTTGCAGGTAAATTACCCCTTTCCCTTAACCGATCTTCACCAAAATCAATAGACCTTGAGCTCTCTGCAACTCAGGGGGTGCAAAAAATTATTTGATTCTCATTGAATTTTCGGCAGTTATCGTTCGTCATAAAAAATTACCCTTTTTAAAACATAAAACGTTGCTGATAAACTACCCCTTCCCTTAACGGATCTTCAACAAAATCAACAGACCTTGAGTTCTCTTTAGTTTAAAAAGGTATGCAAAAACCTATTTGATTCTGTTTGAATTTACGGCAGTTATCGTTCGTCATATAAAAAATTACCCTTGTTACAACATAAAATGTTGCTGGTAAACTACCCCTTTCCCTTAACCGATCTTCACCAACACCAATAGGTATTGAGAACTCTACAATACAGGGCTGTATGCAAAACATCATTTGATTCTGTTTGAATTTGCGGCTGTTATCGTTTACTATAGAAAAAAATTACCCTTGATAAAAAGCCGTTGCCGGTAAACTACCCCTTTCCCTTAACCGATCTTCACCAAAAACGACAGGCTTTAGGTACTCTACAATTCAGGCCTGTATGCAAACAATTATTTGATTCTGTTTTAATTTGCGGCTGTTATCGTTTGCCATACAAAATACCCTTGATAAAACAAAAAACGTGGCTGGTAAACTACCCCTTTCCCTTAAACGATCATCACCAAAAACAATAGGTCTTTAGTACTCAAGACATCAAGGGTATATGCAAAATCTTATTTGATTCTGTTTGAATTTGCGGCTCTTATCGTTTACCATAGAAAATACCCTTTTAAAACATAAAACGTTGCTGGTAAACTACCCCTTTCCCTTAACTGATCTTCACCAAAACCAGAAGGTCTTGAGAACTCTACAATTCAGAGCAGTATGCAAAACATTATTTGATTATGTTTGAATTTGCGGCTGTTATCCTTTGCCATAAAAAATACCCTTTTAAAACATAAAACGTTGCTGGTAAACACCCCTTTCCCTCAACCGATCTTCACCAAAACCAGCAGGTCTTGAGAACTCTACATTTTAGGGCTGTATGCAAAAAATTATTTGATTCTGTTTGAATTTGCGGCTCTTATCGTTTGCCATAGAAAAACCCCTTTTAAAACATAAAACGTTGCAGGTAACTACCCCTTACACTTAACCGATCTTCACCAACACCAACAGGTATTGAGAACTCGACAATACAGGGCTGTATGCAAAACATCATTTGATTCTGTTTGGATTTGCGGCTGTTATCGTTTACCATAAAAAAAGTAAAAATTACCCTTGATAAAAAACCGTTGCAAGTAAACTACCCCTATCCATTAACCGATCTTCACCAAAAACGATAGGTCTTGAGATGTCTACAATTCAGGGCTGTATGCAAAATATTCTATGATTCTGTTGAATTTGCGGCTGTTTTCGTTTGCCATACAAAATACCCTTGATAAAACAAAAAACGTGGCCGGTATACTACCCCTTTCCCTTAAACGATCTTCACCAAAACAATAGGTCTTTAGTACTCAACAAAACACGACTGCATGCAAAAACTTATTTGATTCTGTTTGAATTTTCGGCTCTTATCGTTTGCCATAGAAAAACCCCTTTTAAAACATAAAACGTTGCAGGTAACTACCCCTTACACTTAACCGATCTTCACCAACACCAACAGGTATTGAGAACTCGACAATACAGGGCTGTATGCAAAACATCATTCGATTCTGTTTGGATTTGCGGCTGTTATCGTTTACCATAAAAAAAGTAAAAATTACCCTTGATAAAAAACCGTTGCAAGTAAACTACCCCTATCCATTAACCGATCTTCACCAAAAACGATAGGTCTTGAGATGTCTACAATTCAGGGCTGTATGCAAAATATTCTATGATTCTGTTGAATTTGCGGCTGTTATCGTTTGCCATACAAAATACCCTTGATAAAACAAAAAACGTGGCCGGTAAACTACCCCTTTCCTTTAAACGATCTTCACCAAAACAATAGGTCTTTAGTACTCTTGAAATCAGGGCTGTATGCAAAAACTTATTTGATTCTGTCTGAATTTGCGGCTCTTATCCTTTGCCATAGAAAACACCCTTTTAAAACATAAAACGTTGCTGGTAAACTACCCCTTTCCCTTAACTGATCTTCACCAAAACCAGAAGGTCTTGAGAACTCTACAATTCAGAGCAGTATGCAAAACATTATTTGATTATGTTTGAATTTGCGGCTGTTATCCTTTGCCATAGAAAATACCTTTTTAAAACATAAAACGTTGCAGGTAAACACCCCTTTCCCTCAACCGATCTTCACCAAAACCAGCAGGTCTTGAGAACTCTACATTTTAGGGCTGTATGCAAAATATTATGTGATTCTGTTTGAATTTGCGGCTGTTATCGTTTGCCATATAAAATACCCTTGATAAAACAAAAAACGTGGCAGGTAAACTACCCCTTTCCCTTAACCGATCTTCACCAAAACAAAAGGTCTTTAGTACTCAACAAAACACGACTGCATGCAAAAACTTATTTGATTCTGTTTGAATTTTCGGCTCTTATCGTTTGCAATAGAAAAACCCCTTTTAAAACATAAAACGTTGCAGGTAACTACCCCTTACACTTAACCGATCTTCACCAACACCAACAGGTATTGAGAACTCGACAATACAGGGCTGTATGCAAAACATCATTCGATTCTGTTTGGAATTGCGGCTGTTATCGTTTACCCTAAAAAAAGAAAAAATTACCCTTGATAAAAAACCGTTGCAAGTAAACTACCCCTATCCATTAACCGATCTTCACCAAAAACGACAGGCTTTAGGTACTCTACAACTCAGGCCTGTATGCAAACAATTATTTGATTCTGTTTGAATTTGCGGCTGTTATCGTTTGCCATACAAAATACCCTTGATAAAACAAAAAACGTGGCCGGTAAACTACCCCTTTCCCTTAAACGATCATCACCAAAAACAATAGGTCTTTAGTACTCAAGACATCAAGGGTATATGCAAAATCTTATTTGATTCTGTTTGAATTTGCGGCTCTTATATTTTGCCATAGGAAATAACCTTTTAAAACATAAAACGTTGCTGGTAAACTACCCCTTTCCCTTAACTGATCTTCACCAAAACCAGAAGGTCTTGAGAACTCTACAATTCAGAGCAGTATGCAAAACATTATTTGATTATGTTTGAATTTGCGGCTGTTATCCTTTGCCATAGAATATACCCTTTTAAAACATAAAACGTTGCAGGTAAACACCCCTTTCCCTCAACCGATCTTCACCAAAACCAGCAGGTCTTGAGAACTCTACATTTTAGGGCTGTATGCAAAATATTATGTGATTCTGTTTGAATTTGCGGCTGTTATCGTTTGCCATATAAAATACCCTTGATAAAACAAAAAACGTGGCAGGTAAACTACCCCTTTCCCTTAACCGATCTTCACCAAAACAAAAGGTCTTTAGTACTCAACAAAAGACGACTGCATGCAAAAACTTATTTGATTCTGTTTGAATTTTCGGCAGTTATCGTTCGTCATAAAAAATTACCCTTTTTAAAACATAAAACGTTGCTGATAAACTACCCCTTCCCTTAACGGATCTTCAACAAAATCAACAGACCTTGAGTTGTCTTTAGTTTAAAAAGGTATGCAAAAACCTATTTGATTCTGTTTGAATTTACGGCAGTTATCGTTCGTCATATAAAAAATTACCCTTGTTACAACATAAAATGTTGCTGGTAAACTACCCCTTTCCCTTAACCGATCTTCACCAACACCAATAGGTATTGAGAACTCTACAATACAGGGCTGTATGCAAAACATCATTTGATTCTGTTTGAATTTGCGGCTGTTATCGTTTACTATAGAAAAAAATTACCCTTGATAAAAAGCCGTTGCCGGTAAACTACCCCTTTCCCTTAACCGATCTTCACCAAAAACGACAGGCTTTAGGTACTCTACAATTCAGGCCTGTATGCAAACAATTATTTGATTCTGTTTTAATTTGCGGCTGTTATCGTTTGCCATACAAAATACCCTTGATAAAACAAAAAACGTGGCTGGTAAACTACCCCTTTCCCTTAAACGATCATCACCAAAAACAATAGGTCTTTAGTACTCAAGACATCAAGGGTATATGCAAAATCTTATTTGATTCTGTTTGAATTTGCGGCTCTTATCGTTTACCATAGAAAATACCC